>OY744528.1:65055645-65433145 GCA_963556195.1 Sepiola atlantica | reverse complement strand
CATATACAAAAGTTTGAACGGATAGAATAAGTAACGGGTTTTCAAAAGAAATTCAATTTTCCTCAGATGTTAAAATTTGAATGATAAACTGTAAGTAAATAAAGTATGTATTTCACTTTTCACGATGTCATTTGGACCGATAATCCATGTTTCTCTCCGTATTGTCTCTGTCGTATTGTCGATCTAATGAACGACACCGTTTCAACAACAAATTCTTAATGTTCATGCTTTCGTTTCCAATCGAAGAGAAACCATTAAAAACTTTATTTCACATGTTCCGATGAATCGACGCATTACATGACTCGCAGGCACTACTATATGAGCAACAACCACATCACGACAAGAGTCCTTGCTAGATGATAGCAATGGCGATCAACATCGACAAACGAGAAAAAGAAGAAGAAATTGGGATAGACAAACAGCACTAATTAGATATACATATTCAAATAGAGAATTTACTCTACTTACACTTAGTACAAAACTTTCACAGAGTACAAAACCGACTTCGACATTTAGTGGGGGATGTCCTCTTCTCTTCCCTATCGCCTCTTTCGCCCAGAAGAGAGGTTGCTAGTCTATATTGTTATTTTCATAGTAGGTACTCGACTGATTTCCAATCCATAGTTCCTCTGTAAAACATTCACATCAAAAACTCGTCTAGCTACAACCACTGTAAATAATTTTCCTTTCTTCCTCTGTTGAGTAGTAGTAGTAGTAGTAGTAGTAGTAGTAGACATCATGGCGTTCGTGTTGGACCAGTCTTCTTTTTAATAGTAAGAGATGTTAATATTGACAACACACAATCATTTGGAGTTCAATAATTCTTTCGTTTGTTTGTTTATTCTTTTACAGTATGCACTATACCTACATACTATCTTGTTGATCGTCCACCCAACTTATCCTCCATAGTGGGTGAAAGCGCTATCCTAAACACGTCCGATTTCCTTCGCGGTTCAGAAAGAAGAGAAAGATTTTATCAGCTTATCCGCTACGTGTTACTGATGACTTCACGTCTGTAACACAACATTCTGAACACGTAGTTTTAATTTTTATCTTTAAACTGTAATCGAATTGTACGTTTTTTTTAGCTTTTTGGGCCACCCCGCATTTCTTTAAGATATAATTAATACACGTTGTGGCAATTGAAAAAGAAAAATTGTCGCCGTTATTCTTGGTGAATAAAATGTATATGTACATTATTAGAGAAAAACAAAGTAACTTTTTCTCATACGATGGAGGTTCGAACTCTTAACCTATGTTCCTAAAAACAGCGATTTTACTGCTAAGCTACGAAAGTAACAGTTATCTCTCATACGAATTAAGTATAAAAAGATAATCCACTGTTATGGTGGCACTGATCTAATTAAGGTAATCATCGAAACTGATTCTCTATTTCTATCTGCCTGTGTTTCTCATTTTCTTTCACTGTTTCTTTGTCTATCTGTCGCGCACACATTATACTAAGTCACTTACGCGGGCACAGAAAATATTTTAAACAGTTTATTAATTATTGTAAAACAAATTGACGCCATTGTTATTGTTCTGCAACGAATGAATTTTAAAATAATATACAATCAAGAAGTTAAGCGTCTAACTTTCTTTTCGGTTCGACGCTGTAACAACCAATAAGGCACAACCAATGCATTTACTTTACATCTATTTAATCACGTGGTTTATGAATACCGATCGAGATTATGGAATTGGCTGAACTAACTTCTATTGTGTTTATAATTATGAATGGTATTCGTTCGCCATTATAATTATAGTGGGTTGTAATAGAAGGTCTATCTGACTCCAGAGATAAACAGATGACATTGAAGTTTACATAAGAATATATTTTATTTGCGATGTGCTGAAAAAGAATTGAAAAAGGATCAATCGTTATAAAGGGAGCCATACGACTTGTTGGATTCCCATATCGTTGACGATTCGTGGACACCAACGAAATACGTCTTGCCCAGACAATGTACTCGCCCCAACTGGCGCAGGCGGGAAACCGAAATCGCATGGACGCTGTAAGAAGTAGTCAGACGATTCTTGTGTTCCGACGCTGGAGCCTCTTATTGGCTGATCGACCAATCACTCAGGTGTACCACTGGTACACCTGCCTATTTACAGCAAAGAAAAATAGTACATGAAAATATGTGACTGCTACAATACGCTCTGCTTAGGCTTATAGCCGACAACGAACAAATAGCAGTTGGTTGAACCGATTCCCTAGCCTTGATCGGTATCCATTAAACCACTTGATTGAATAGATGCGAAGAAAAATGTTGTTGTTAAAGCATCAAACAGAAAATAAAATTGGATGCTTAACTTGCATATCTTTTCGGTAGTAACTAAGAAATAATAGCGACATTTTTTTCTTTTTCAATTGCCACAACGTGTATTAATTACACTTTCAAGAAATACGGGGTGACCGAAAAGTATAAAAATCTCCGTTGAGGGTTAGGGTTCATACCCTTTCTAATGGTATTACAATATCAACGTTAAGACCGTGAATCGTTTAGAAATAGGTGCCCCAAAAAGTTGATATACCGTAAAACAGAGACAAAAAATCAATCAATTATCATGTCTACACTTTCTTTTCCTTTTATCGTTTTGCGATGTTTGACCTGTTATAGATAGATTGTATTGGCAAATGATGTCACGGCGAGTTTCTCACGGACTTTTAGCATTGGTATGCAATACGAGTCTTTCGCTTGAGAAGTGCTTTCACAGGACTTTCTGAGTGCTTAAGAATATGGCATTTTCCTCTCCTTTGACGCGTTCATACTCGAGGCTTGATCGCGTTTTGCACAATGTGTTGCCTCCCCTTTCCGTCTTATATGTGACCAACGAAAAATGCCACGCATACACGGTCCGGCAAGGCACGGTTTCAATGGATGCATTCGCCCGAGAAAATCAGACGCGAGCGTGTAGCGATCCCACGCTTACGAGACTGGCGAAAAAAAAAAAGCAGGCGAGTGCATCATTCCATCGGAATATTTGGTGTGCCTCATTCAACCGTTTGAAATGTCAGCTGCATTCCGACTTCTAAATTAGGTGTCAAAAATTTAAAATTTTAAACGAAATTTAAAAGAAAGAAGAAAAAAGAAGTAAACCCTCCTAACCCTAACCTTATTCCTCCATAAAACGGGGGGGGGGGGGGTAATAGCTTACAAAAATACAACCATTTGTTTCGTAATTATTCCTTCATAAATATATATATATATATATATATATATATATATATATAAATATATGAATTCATGCAAAGCTTGTTATCATCACAACTACAGTCATAGGCTTGACACTAAACTGCTTCGGACACCCTTGAGCAAGGTGCCCGCTCTCAGCCCGAAATCTATCTTTCCTAGCCATTACCACCCTTTTTATGTCTACCCTATTTCCCAACCCTATCAAATACGCAAACTCTCTTTCCCAACCGCTCTGGAAACTAAGAAAAATACTGCATCCTGTGGTGGGGCCAAAATCTGGAAGCTTTGGAGGGTGTGGAGGCACCCTTTAGTTGCAATTACTTCTAGGTCCTCTATGATCCGAGAAGTTAGTACTTGCCAGGGTCCCATCTATAGACTAAATAGAAATCTTTAATTTACAGAATAACTCTATCTTTATAAAGTTAGGTATGCGTATATGTTTATATACGTGTATGTACATGATTTCCTCCTAAACTAATTAACCGATCATTATGAATTTTGGAACACAGCTGCTAGAGGTAAAGTGGTCGTAATGGGGACTATATTTTATTTAATTTATTTTTATACAAAGAGGGTGAAATTTTAACAATAGAAATTATACATCAATTAATACATTTTCACTAAATTTCAGTTTCTTTGGAGTTTAAAAAAGTATTTTAGGGGACATAATATCTACACAACCTCCCATTTAAAATATTTCAGATTTGCATTAAATTAGATTCATGGTCATATGACAATAATTAAGCAAGATTCATGAATTTCAGTTTTTTTTAAGACGCTTAAGCCTAAGCCTTAAATATTATACATTTTCTAGAATCAAAATCATATAATGGATTTTGATCATAATTGGAATAAGGATTCTAGACATAAGGTTTAGTAGCATTATATCTTGATTTTAATCTTCGTAAGGAAACATAAAAGTGGTGCAAAACTGTTCTGTTCGAATAATTAATTTAACCTGTCATGGGACGGATATTCTTCTAGTTCTGTATATAGGCGGCAAGAATATTATCGTAACGTCACTGTCGCGTCTTCATTTTGGCAGGGGCCATTCTTCAGTGGTAATTAACGCAACTGGGCAGTCCTATTTAGGAGAGTACTGTTCACACAGTTCTCTAGACAGGTGCCAGAAAAGGCGCACCATAAATTGTCTGCCACATAAATACTGGTTAGTTACCGGTGGCTAAAGGTATATTTTGACAGCGGAGAAACATGATGAGACGACGGCAATCATCTGAGAACATGCAGCGAATCGTCATTATGTATTTTCCCTACTTTGAAACATTTGGACGCCCGACTTCTTTCATAATATTATACCGATATTAGTATAAGATTGTTGGGGTGTTCTTAGATGCCCACGGTGCGTCCACTTCGTCGACAGAATCAACTGGTCATATTTCTGTGATGATATGCAGAAAAAGTTTCCATCACCTCTTCTCTCACTTCGTAGTTGCAAATATTTGCAACATAAAAGTAGGGGTGGGACGTAATGGGTGAAAATTTCAGATTCATGCGAGTAGTATTTTTTGTGTTCATTTATACATAAATAACACTAAACAATCAAACATTTTGAAAATTTTGAAAATTCAGGAGGTGCAGGCCAAAAATAGCCGTTAGGGCTCCACGGGACTCAAAATCCATCATTTTTCGGTAAAAAAGTGGTTTCATGCGACATTGCAGGTCCTAAACCATCCTCAAAAGCTATGAATGGATATAGATGGTTAAATCTGATATAGTACTTTAATTTAGGACCATTTTCAGGCTGTGAAAGAGTTTTCATGAATGTAAAATAGCCAAAAACTAGTAGCCTGCACCTTCTGAATTTTGCAAAATTTTCAAAATGTTTGATTGTTTAGTGTTATTTATGTATAAATGAACACAAAAAATACTACTCGCATGAATCTGAAATTTTCACCCATCACGTCCCACCACTAATAAAAGAGAAAACCTCCAACAACTGTGTTGCTGGAATAGCTCATACTGCCCCTTGATATCTTGTTCCTTCATTCTCTCACAGCACCATGGTTAAATATAAGCTTTCCATCGCCCTCTCCTACCCCAGAGTGGGGGTTAATAAAACCGGGGCTTTGAAAAACTGCGATTAGAAACAATCAGCTTATCTTCCAAAGAGACAGATTTTTCTTCCCTTCCCCTACGTGTCATTTCGGACTTCTGCTCATGATTCAACTTACTACCAATGGAATTTTCCATTCTTTTACGAAATTTTCCAATCAAATCTTATTTTTACACACCTGTCCCTAATATTGCTACATTAGCATTAAATATGGTAGATGGTTTTATCAGCTATTTTCTAACCTGTAGACACACCAGAAAATAAATAAAGTCGATAATATAACATAGTGAGAGTCATAAATGCACTCACCACAAAATTTGGCCCCATCGAAAGACGTTGGCAGTTGTCAATTTCCTGCATGCACAGCTGTGTGGTCATGTGATCATCAGTAGCCTCGTCACGGACACCCCATCGCATGTCGACAACCTGAAGACGAAAAGGGAATCGCGGATTTAAAAAAATCAATGAAATAAATAAGACTAAAATATACGACTTCAACAACAATAAAACAATCGGTAAAAGTACAGGATAGTTAACACTCAAAAACCAAATAAACAAACAAACAAATACATAATTTATATAAAACGCATTAAAATGAAATTCTCTACAGAACCCGGCTAGTTTCAACGTGTGGAAACAATTTGTAATATTTTTTACCGTTTAAAAAATGTTTCGCAAATTGTTTCCATACGGTGTCCGACGTTGTTTTTAAGCGGGTACGAGTTCTTTTTCAAAATTATAAACACAAGAATACTTTGATCAAACTTTCAGTGATACAGCTATATTTCACAGTCCCCAATAATTGTTTCTTTTTCAAAGCATTTATTTTCCACAATAAATTACTTTTCAAATAAATTAATTTTTCGCCAATAAATTACTTTTGTATAGCATTCAAATAAATTAATTTTTCACAATAAATTACTTTTGTATAGCATTCAAATAAATTAATTTTTCACAATAAATTACTTTTGTATAGCATTCAAATAAATTAATTTTTCGCCAATAAATTACTTTTGTATAGCATTCAAATAAATTAATTTTTCGCCAATAAATCTTTTTTGCATAGCATTCAAATAAATTAATTTTTCACAATAAATTACTTTTGTATAGCATTCAAATAAATTAATTTTTCGCCAATAAATTACTTTTGTATAGCATTCAAATAAATTAATTTTTCGCCAATAAATTACTTTTGTATAGCATTCAAATGAATTAATTTTTCGCCAATAAATCTTTTTTGCATAGCATTCAAATAAATTAATTTTTCACAATAAATTACTTTTGTATAGCATTCAAATAAATTAATTTTTCGCCAATAAATTACTTTTGTATACCATTCAAATAAATTAA
Source organism: Sepiola atlantica (assembly GCA_963556195.1). Lineage (NCBI taxonomy): Eukaryota > Metazoa > Mollusca > Cephalopoda > Sepiida > Sepiolidae > Sepiola > Sepiola atlantica. The sequence continues at coordinate 65,426,521 of OY744528.1, read as the reverse complement.
TTTTTCGCCAATAAATTACTTTTGTATAGCATTCAAATAAATTAATTTTTCACAATAAATTACTTTTGTATAGAATTCAAATAAATTAATTTTTCACAATAAATTACTTTTGTATAGCATTCAAATAAATTAATTTTTCGCCAATAAATTACTTTTGTATAGCATTCAAATAAATTATTTTTCGCCAATAAATTACTTTTGCATAACATTCAAATAAATTAATTTTTCGCCAATAAATCATTTTTGTTTAGCATTCCAATAAATTATTTTTCGCCAATAAATCATTTTTGTATAGCATTCCAATAAATTAAGTTTTCTTCAATAAATTACTTTTGTATAACATTCCAATAAATTAAGTTTTCGTCAATAAATTATTATTAAAAACATTGGTTACAGCTTTCTAAACTAATTCCAAACCCAATTCTAACCTAACTCTAACTGTCAGCCACTCGAACTTAGAGTTCATGGTAAAAATGTTGTTAATGCAATAAAACGCTAGAATGAGCCTGAAATTGGGGACAATTTTATGTTAAATCTATATACAATACTGATCTCCCACTCTAAATTATTAACTTTGTTTTTTTTCTTCTTCCGTTTTCAGGGTGTTCACACATAATCCCTTAAAAAAGATAAAATTTCATTTTTTTTTGGTGGTGGGGGGGATATGAGTCACGGAGGGTGTTAATCTACAAATGTACAAAACAGCATCTGTCTTGTTACGATCTTATTCTTTTTAAACTAAAGAAAAAAACGTAACACCGTAGTAATAAGCAATACAAAAACCCAAATTAACCGAAACAAAATTACTCCAGTCCAGAAAGTTGAAAAGTGCACATTGTGAACAAATAAACGAAAGGAAAAAATCTTTCTTTTTAGATATATTTACTTCCAACAATTGACAAGACTGTCAAATCTATATCCATGCCTGAAATATTCACGAAACTCAGATATATACGAGTGAGGCGAATATGATGAGTCGGAACATGAATCAAATTGTGGAAATAGTCTTGGCTTACCTTATCGCCGCCGCTATAAAAAGGCTCGTCTCTACCTGGCGTGCAGAATTTGGATGTCAGAAAGGACAAGTGCCCACCAGAACAAGAGTATTTATGTTAATCGACCACGTATGACCGACGTACTTTGCTGTCCGTAAAATACGATCCTAATAGAGGATTATTAGTTGTGTTTTAGCACTCGAAGGGTTAAAATAAGATTAGTATTGAAAACGGTGTCGTTGAAGGAAAGTATACTACATAGCGAAGTTCTGGTGGCGAGCACATTGGTCCGAGGTTCAGTATTGAAAACGGTGTTGTTGAAGAAAAGTATATCACATAGCGAATTTCCAGTGGCGAGCAAATTGTTTCCGGGTTCAGTATTGGAAAAGGTGTTGTTGGGGAAAAGCATACAATGTAACAAAGTTTCAGCAACAAGCATATCGTTCCTAAGATGAATATTGAAAACGGTGTTGTTAGAAAAAAGTCTACTACGTTATAATAATCTGGTGGCAAACACGTTGTTGCATTGGATACGGTGTCGCCTCAGAAAAGTATAACACGTAACAAAATTCTAGTGGCGAGCACGTTGTTTCAGTTTTTGTTCCTTTTTTAATCCTTCAACGAGCATAGAATAGCTATTAAAATAATCGATTATCAGAATGCCCTTTATCCTACATGTAAGATTTCAGCCACACATTCAATTTAATTCAAGCAACACTAATAAAACTGATCCACAATAAAAAGTACTCGCTGACTCAATAAATCAGCAAATAGATTTTGATCGCATTACATCCATTATGATCTGGTACAACAACAGGAAGTTACTAAATGGCTAAAAAATTATATCAAAATAATTTTGTTTTTCTACCATGTGACGGCGATATTTACACCCAATATTAGTGCATATCACTCGATATTATTTTTTAAATCTCTCTCTCTATTTCTTTTCTTCTTTGTCCTTGATCTCCTTTTATTTTAACCGTTAAGCGAACATCTTTAAAAAATTGGGGAACCCCCTTTATTTTGGTACTTTTTCCTATATCTCTCATATCTATGTTTTCAATTGTAAATATCCAAAGACTAATAATAACTCATTCCTGACGAAACCACCATTCGCCCATACATGGAGTACAGTTTCCACATCTGCGCAGGTGCACCAATCACGAGTCTATCCCTCTTGGTCAGAGTGCAAAAAAGAGTCTCTAACCTAATTGTCCCGCACTTTTTGCCAAGCTCAAGTTCCTGTTACTTCGCCGCAGTGTTGCACCCTGTGCTTGTTTTACAAGTACTTCCACAGAATGTGTTCCGATGAACTTACTATACTTGTACGGTCTCAACAAAAATACCTCCGACCCGGCCAACTAGCAGCAAAATTGCACACCTTCACTTTAGAAGTCCCTAGATGCTTGAAAATGTTCTGCTCTAATAGATTCTTTCTTTTGCATAGCTTGCATTTGGAATTCCCTTCCTGCTCACTGTTTCCCTTACCGTATTGTACCAACATACAAAAACTTGAATGTAATGTGAACGAACTTCTTGCTGCTCAACTCTCCATTTAGGTTGCCCCTATAAATCTGGCCCCTTAACACAGTAGCTCTTTATGTTTTAGTAACAATATGCCTTGTTTGGGGTGAAAAACTGTAAATCTTTAAAAGGTGTTTGGAATAATAAAGTATGGAATATTGAATCGCACCGTGTAAGTTAATTTGAATGTATCATGTTGGTATATTCGTTTTTTCTTTTCATTTTATCTTGCACATAATGTTGTCAGGTTTTATCAAGACTGTTTATTTTGGATAAAATATTCAGTAGATTAGAGCTACTTATTAATTATCATTATCACCTCGCTGATTATGTGGCTTGTGGAGGCTTGTATCAGTTCTGTGAAATTTTCGTTTGTATGACTAACTGTGTGTCCTGTTTTCAGAAGATTATCAACAACACATGGGTAGGGCTATTGCGCTTGACATTTCGAAGGCGTTCGACAGAGTGTGGTATTTTGGTCTTCTGCATAAACTTCAGGGTTATGGTATTAGTGGTAAGTTTCTGGACATTATTAGGTCCTTTCTTTCTGATCGAATCTTGCGAGTAACTCTGGATTGTGTCTCCTCATTCTCTTTTCCTATCAATGCTGCTGTTCATCAGGGCTCGATTATACGCCCAACACTGTTTCTTCTTTATATCAATGATCTTCTTGAGAATATTATTCAGAGGATTAATATCTCTGCTGATGATACCACTCTCTATTGTGGCGTTGCTTGTTGCCCATCTCCCTGGGATTAGTTGAAATATGCAGCTGATCTAGAAGTTGATCTGGGTTAGGTTGTGGATTGGTGTACAGAATGGCTTGTTTCATTTACTCCTGTTAAGACTCAACTGGTGTCTTTCAATCGTAGACGTGTCTGTTTTCTTCCTGAGATTCTCATGAATAACTCTGCTCTTGCGGAGAAACTGACTCTGAAACTTCTTGGTCTTTCTTTCTTATCAATTCTTTCTTGGAGCTCATACATTAGATCAATTTCTCTTTCTGCTTCTTTTAAAGTCGGTTCTCTCTATCGCTCCAAACACTTTCTCATATCTAAGGCAATTCTCTATCTCTACAAATCGACTATCAGCCCATGTATGGAGTACTGTGGTCATATTTGGGCTGATGAATTTGTCCCATTTGAAGGTTCTTGATAAGGTGCAGAAACGTATCTGTAATTTGATTGGCCCCCCACACTTTCTTCTTCTCTGCACCCTCTAGTTCACAGACGTGATGTTGCTGATCTGATTCAAGTTTTAACAGGTATTTGTTTATTTTAGATGTTCAGTGAAAGAGTTTAGTGTCCTGTATTCTACAGGTGGGAAGTTCTTAGAAAGAAACTTTTTTCATGGAAGCTTCGTTTAGTTTTAGGTACACAGAGGAGAAAAAGAAAATTATTTACAGTGGTTGTAGCTAGACGAGTTTTTGATGTGAATGTTTCACAGGAGGAGAGAATCAGAGGTTTCAAATCAGTCGATATATAAGGATATATTAAAGAAAGACTAGCGACGTATTTTCTTTGAGAATGGGGCTGTAGGGAAGAGAAGAGATCACCCACTACTAGATTTCGAAGTCGGTTTTGTACTGTGCAAGGGAAGGAAATGGTACTTTTAGCGGCACCTTCCCATGTGTGACAGTCGTACTCCATCTTAGGACTATCTGACACTTATGCAAATAGAGGATTGCGTCAGAAATGAGGTACTTTCTGAAGTGGTAGAATGATAGTACCATTTTCCAGCGACTTTAGCAATGCATTTGATGTAAGTCTTCCATTTTCGCAACGTTTTAGTCAGTATAACCTTCGTATAGCTTCCCAAATTCGAAAAGATTCACCTGAAGAAGGTCGGAGGTTACATTGGCTAAAACGTTGGGAATAAAACAACAAATGTGAGAATAGTAGTTCTAATAATCCAAATAATACTAATGAAACTCAATTAAAAAGAAACTGCAGAATATAGTGAATTCTACACCAGTACGCTTTTTCCTAGACAAAAATGGCCGCTATGACCACGAAACAAATAAATGCAAGATAAATGAAATAAAAATGAATGAACTGTTTATTCAATCAATCAGCAGCCGTCGAGTGCCGATCGAACTTGCGGATCAATATGAGTTAATAAGAAAATCTTGAAGGCAAACATTCAATTTGTTGTTTCCAGACACTATGTCGAGTGAATTTTTTCATCCTAATGGTTCACCACTTACCAAGGCAAAACGCCACTTCTTATGTACTAACGAGTCACCGACTATCAAGACCCAAAGGCCACTTGAGGATAAGGGTTAATGAGTTTGTCTGGTGGACGATGAGACAACACCATGAGGATTGAATTTGATTATTTAAGAGGACGGCTTAAAAAAAATTGTTAACATTGGACTTGAAAACGACTACGTTGTAGTCAGCTGGGATTTATCCCCGTAGTATTGTGTTCCATAGACAGGCAGTTCTTGGAAATAAACTTTGCTCATGGAAGTCCCGGTTAGTTTTAGGTACACAGATGAAGAAAAAAAAACTGATTTACGGTATTTGTAGCTAGACGTGTTTTTGTTGTAAATATTTTAAAGAGGGAACTGCAGATGGGGCTCACCCTAGCACCCACCATGAAAATAACGACAGAGTAGCGCAAGACTAGCAACTTCTCTTCTGTTAAAAAGAAGCTGTAGGGAAGAGAAGAGGACATCTCCCACGAAATTTCGAATTCGGTTTTGTACTCTGTAAAGGCAGGAAAATGTGCTTTGAAAATGTGGCAACAGTATTCCATCTTAAGACGTATTTGACACTTATACAGATAAAAGATTGCGTCAAGAGTGAGATACTTTCTGGGGCGATATAATGATCCAACCATTTTCCAGCGACCTTAGCAACATATTTGATGCAAGTCTTCCATTTTAGGTCTAGACTGAAGGTCACTCCTAGAAGATTATCAAAACAGTGGGCTTCCTAAAGGAGTGAGCTATTCATTTCGGTTAGGAGAAAATGAGGATACGAACGTTGGTAGCGAAAGGAGAAGGGTTAGTGAAAGCTTACGTTTGATTATGGAACAGTACTAGGAAAGGATTGAGAACTATAATTACTTAATAGGACAACTCGAAAGATATTTGTTAACATTGTACTTGAAAATGAACACGTTGTAGTCTGTAGGGAAACATTTCCACTGTAACGTGTTACACAGGTGAGGATCTCTTGGAAAGAAACTGTGTTCATGGAAGGTACGTTTGATTTTAGAGGAAGACAGAAGAGTTTGAATCGATGAATAAGCGAAACATGTCGCTTAAAAAAAATTGTCTGCCCCATCCTGATGAAGATTCTTTTATGAATCGAAAAGTTGAATTTTAAATAAATAATATTTTATTTAAAAAAATAAATTTGCATTCATTGGTCTCCTTCCTGCTTTAAAAATTACAAATCTAAAATGCATTTAAGCAGTGGAAATATTTTATTCATAATATATATATATATATATATATATATATATATATATATTTGTATAATATTAGTATTCCATGTATCCACATAAAATTTTATAAAAAGATATATTTTTTTTATGTATCAATTTTCAGTATTTACTTCAACAGTGCTCGATACGTAAGTAGAGCTAGGTTATAAGCTATGAAAATATATTTAAAATGCTTGAAGATTCCCTCGGGGATGAAACGCGGGAGCCTCTGTGTAGCTTAATTGCCATAAATATATTTTCATAGCTTACTATATATATATATATATATATTTTCATAGCTTACTATATATATATATATATATATATATATATATATATATAAATATATATATAGGATAATCGAAACTGTAAGTGACACGTGTCAAAATCTTTGTAGCGCGCTTAGAATAGTGTCCCTTTTCTGTCAGCCTTGTGTTTTTATGATTGTTACTTATGTAATAAGTATTTGAACTTGTAAATATTGTACAAATTACAGTTCTGTATACTTGCTTTTTTACTTAGTGTAGTCAATTATTTTAAGTATCAATAAGTTTCATTAAAGTAACCTTTTGCAAATATTTTCAACAGCGAAATATTTCTTTTAGAAAATTCTCTGCAGTATCCGTCTCTTCAAAATTTCTCAACTTTTCTTGAATATTATAACCAAGATTAGAAGTTAAGAATAGCTATTAAATATTTTTCATCTAGTTTTTATTAAAAGAAAATATTCAGGTTTATCATGATGATCGATATTGGCTATGAAATAACTGGAACGCCATAGCAAAAGAGAGTTGTCAACCCATTATGGCATAAAATATTGCAACTGAAAGTGAACACTTTATCAACACGACCACCGATCTAACGAAAATATTTCGTCTTTTTAACCTACTTAAATGAGTTCGCCGTAGAGATAATCTGTTTTACCTCTTCGCATCGATCTAAAATAGTTAGATTATCTAAAATAAATAAAACAACATAATATAATAATATTAGTGAATATTTATCAAATATATTCTATCCATTTTTTCTAATTAAAAATGGTAAACGTTTTGTCTTCAAAGTAAAAAGTACGTCAATTACGTACGATGATTTAACGTGAGATATGTTGTTCAGTCCCTTAATGATAATGAAACACTTAAAATGTCGGAACATTTGTTACTAATATTATTTTTACATACTTTTAATTTCGAATTATGGGTTTTAAAAAGATTTAACAACTTCTGACATCAATAAATACATCGGATCGAAGGTGTTTAATCTAAATTTGCGGTTAGTTTGCCTCTTAGATCAACCGTTAAACTATGATGCCGCGACACACATACAGACAACTTTGCTTTAAATATATATAAAGAGATTAGTAATTTAACATATAGTATGATTGATGGTTTTTGTTTATAATTATTTGTCTTTTTGTATTGATTTTTCTGTATTTGACTTTATTCCGTAATTAACCTTTTTTCTGTATTCGACATTTTTCTGTATTGACCTTTTCTGTATTTGACCATCTTCAAAATTTGTCCTTATGTATTTGACCTTATTCTGGATTTGATCGTTTGTATTTGACCTTCTTTTGTCTCTGATCTTTTTTTAAAATTGGCCTACTTCTGTTTTGGGCCTTCTCCTGTATTTGATCTTCTGTATTTGACCTTCTGTATTTGATGTTCTTCTTTATTTAACTATTTTCTGTATTTTATCTTTTTCTGTATTTAATTTTCTTCTGTATTTGATCTGTTTCTGTATTTGATCTGTCTTTGACCTTCTTCTGCGTTTGATTTTTTTTTAATTTGACCTTTTTCTGTATTTGATCTTTTTCTGTACTTAATCTTCACTTTGACCTTCTTCTTTATTTGACCTTTTTCTGTATTTGATCTTATTCTGTATATGACCTTCTTCTGTATTTGATTTTTATCTGTATTTGATCTTCTGTCTTTGACTTTCTTTTGTATTTTCTCGTTTACTGTATTTGACTAATTCTGTATTATACCTTTTGCATTCAACTTTCGTCTGTATTACAATTTGAATTCTCAAATGTAATATACTAACCAAATCAATGTCAAGAAGATTTTAGTTGTGAACTCAGAACCTTCTTGGGGTGGCCTTTGTCGTAATCGGCACCCTCTCGGAAATTTAAAACTGAACCCTTTATTTAATTCACCGGGGTAGCTCCGTTCACTTTTCATCCAGTTTTTGCAATTGACTATCTATATAGCCTTTTGCTTGCTTCGATATTTCAACGTAACGAACTTTGATTATCTATATACATTGATTATGTATATACATAGTGACATTTTGGTAAACCGTAAAAATACGAAGGTCACTTTCGATCTTTCAAAGTGATTATTTATCATACTAAATATGATGGTAACATGTTAATACGAGGTCCTCTGCGTAATTATCTATTCGCATCTGCAAGCATAGGTTCGTAAAATGAAGTCAAGTAGGTCATCGTTTGCCCCGATGAATTAACTACATGCCAAACAATCCGCTGAGAAATGTGAAAATGTATTGAGTGCATACACACATAGACATTTTAAGAATTACATATAGAGAGAAATTACAAAATATATATAATTCGACCACTATATGTAAATACAGCCAATAAAAGTATTGAATAAATATTGAATTTCTACAAAAAAAGTTAAACGTAATGAGTTTACCGCTCAGGCAGGTTCCAACAAGTGGGCAGCATATTTTAATTTAAGAACGCACAACGTCTATTATAAATGACTTTCATTATTCCAATTTTGAATTCGTGTCGCTGGTTGAGACGCAATGCTTTTCCCCCTCTTCCTCACTGGTCAATAGTCGGTATTGAGGTTGACCGGCGCGGGAATGCATCGACCGATATGGGCTGCTGTCAACCCGTTGGGCCCCAAACAGGAAATGACATCGTTTCGCGCGATATATATCGTTGGTCGTTTTGCCAAACAGGAAGCGCGCCATGCAAGAGCCAACACGCACACGGTATCTGATCGTGGCGCTCATTAAAAGATAGCCTCCATCACACCACTTAATTTTTTTCTAGATTAATCATGAAATCTTTTTTATGGTGCTAATTCTGTTGATAGAGTGGGGATACTGGCTTGACAGGGAGAAGTGGGAGGAGAACGTTTAATTTCCATAACTTTTATCGATCAATGTTCTCGAGTGTTTGCATTTCGACGAATGTGCCAAGCAAGTGGTAGCTTTGAAAGCATGGAATAGTAGCCATTGTTTCTGTTTCTGAATACATCAGCTTTCACATTTTTAACTTGATGCTGCATAGCTGCTTTGTATGAATAGTTTAGCATGACTAAGAGGTTCTTGCATCGCCACGGTGCGTTCTCCTCAATCACCACGGTGCAACAGGTAGTATTACTGTAGTGATATGGCAGTCGAAGTTTCTATCTTTCTCCCTCACCTTGTAAGTGCAATTATGTACAACATAAAAGAGAAAAAAACAATAACAGTATTTTATTCCTTCATTCTCGCACAGCACTTTAAGGTTACATATAAGTTTCCCATCGGACCCCCCCCCCCGGTGGACTGGAGCTTCGAAAAATTACGACTTAATCAGCTTATCTGTCAAAGAGAAAGAATTTTCTTCCCTACGTGTCATTTCGAACTTCCGCCCATGATTCACCTTCTTGTACACGTCCCTATCGTTCTACACTTCTAATGGAATTTTCTATTCTCTTACGTAATTTCAAATTTATGTACACCCGAAGCAGGTCGAGCATTACATCGGTCGAAACATTGTGAAAATAACACCTAGGATGAGAATAGTAGTCTGAATAATTCATATGATACAAATTATCAATCCTAATCTAAAAAAATTCGAAATAAACCTCTTTTGTTTATTAAAACGAAATAAACATTCCGCCACAATTCATAAGCATATTTAAGCGGAGGTATATAACACGCCCCGCTCCTAAATATTTTGTTATTTAAGTTTTCAAAGAAATCAGATGGCTACAGATTCAGCACTAAATTATCAGATTCTTAAATGCACGAGCAGGACCGTGGAAATGCCACAGTTGTATCTTTCATCTGTTCTATATTGCTGCCATGCATTTCCATTCTATGAACTTATCTAATTTTTAGAGTGGATTCCAGTTTGCTATGTAAGTTTAACGTAAAATAAATTCCATGGAATTGATATTTCCTGATGATTTGTTCACCATCCACTAAAAGTGTTGTCATTTAATTTAAAAAAAAAATCAAAATTATTCAAATTACTATATCGATTTAACATCAATTTCTTAGATTATAAAAATATTTAGAAAACTTACCGTTCAATTTTTAGAAGAATGCTCAGTGTGCTATTTAATTTTAACCTCAACTGGTTCTCCTGTTCAAAACTTCGAAAAGCATTTGTAAACGCGATCCGGTAAAAAATACAAATTAGTTAACACTTGTTGAAATTTCACCTTTTTATTTTTCCAAAATAACATCAGCGTGATTCGAAACCACAAATACTGTATTCGGGTGCTTTAACAGTAAGCAAATGTCTGATTAGATTAAATAATTAAAAAATATTTATTATTAAATAATTATATATATATATATATATATAAAATTATTTAATAATAAATATTTTTTAATTAGTATCCACATATGTATACATTTCATCCTAATGGAATTATTAGTGTGGAAGATAACTTTTCAGCCAGTCGTAGGGTTCGAACTCTTGGACACGAGGCACTTTTAACCCGAATCCGAGCGTTGTAACCTAATGGCCAAATTCAACAGTTATGCGACACACCGAGAAATACAAGAAAAATACCCGTCCCAGGATAGGCAAACTTACTTCCTCATATGGTACAGTTTTGCACCACTTATATTTCCTTGCAAAGATTATAATCAAGATATAATGATACTAAACCTTATGTCTCAGAACTTTATTCTAATTTTAATAAAAATCCGTTACATGATTTTATTCTGGAAAATGTCTAAAAAATAAAGCTCAAGTGTACAGAGTCTTAAAAAAATTGAAAATCAGGGAATCTTGCTTAATTGATTTCTAATGACGATGGATAAAATTCAATGCAAATCTGATATATTTGAAATTTTTAATAGAAGGCTGTACTATTATCCCTTTAACATATTCTAATAACACTGACATTTGGAGATTATTTATTAACTGATCTCTAAAACGTATTGTTGAAATTTCACCTTAAATCGGAGATATCTGGATTTTCACAATATAGCCCACATTGTGACCTTTTTGCCTAGCAGCTGTATTCCAAAAGATGATCGGTTAATTAGTTTAAGAGTGAGTCCTGTACGCATAAATATATAAACAATTAAATATACATAACTTTATATATTATTATTTCATGTATTACATAAATATTATAAGGTGATAGAATACATTGCGTATAGATTTTCAGTATTTAATTGAATCGGCAGGCTAAGTGAACGGAATTATATTATTGCTTTTTATATACCCACGTGGTGTTTAGTCTAGCTAACTAACTAATCAGAACAAAAGAATAGGGTGCCAAGTTAAGGGAAGCCTGACCTTGTTCGGGAGAAGCTCAGCCATTGGCAAACGAAAACATTAACCCATAAGAAAGAAATAAAAACGTAACTTATTGGTTAGTTAGCTAGACTAAACACCACGTTGGTAGAGTAAAAAGTATGGACGCCTCTGTATAACTTAATTGCCATAGATATATTTTCTTATTTCTACTACTACATAACTTATGTATATATATATATATATATATATACACACACACACGCACACACACACACACACACACACATATATATATATATATATATATATATATATATATATATATATATATATATATATAATTATAAATATTTGTTTTTATCTACATACGTATACATTTCATCCTTTTTGGAATCGCCAGTGGAGAGAAGATTATTCATACCAGTCGCCAGACTCAAACCCCGGAACATGAGTCATGTTTGAAACTCAAATTCCGACGTCTTAGCCCACGCGGCCACTATCAACAACCCGGTAAATCAGCGAGAGATTAAACCTGTTGAAGGCAACCGTCGTCAGAGTTTTCGACTGCTGAAGGAACGTGCATTTAAAGCCACGATGACGGCGGTGCTAATACTACTCACTACAGTAAAATACAATACAATACAATATATATATATATATATATATATATATATATATATATATATATATATATATATATATATATGGGGAGGTATTTGTGTGTATAAATGTGTATTGATATGTGTGTGCGTGTAATTCACTTTTTTTCATTTTACTTCAATGTAAAGTCTCAGAAATCATGGGCCTAACACTTGAATTCTATATGATACACAGATATCCTAGTGCTCTACTAAAGTTCTCTTTCACTTCTCAAACGCTAAGTTAGTAAAGAAGGAGGAACATTAATTTCACTATCTTCAATTGATAGGTTAACTATGTTATAGTATATCTTTTTTGTGGTCTATTGGTCTTACATGGTTTCAGAAGAAGAATTGATTAATTCTGGTGAAGTATCCAGCTAAGTGCTGTTAATTGTTGTAACACTACTAGAAGGTGCACCATTCCTCGTATGAGCCAGTGTCAAGGAGATCTTATTTGGGCTTCGAATACTATGTTATTTTGTAATATTTGGTCAGGGTTTACTTGAAGAGTGAAGTATCCTCATGTCATGTTGCCTTGACAAATCCTTGTACAGAGAGACCGAACACACTTAAGGATGGTGTCTAGTATGTGTGCAATAAAATTATTATTGTTATTTTTTACTTATTTATACTTATTTTGCAAATTAACGGCTGTAGAAAAATCGACCTAGAAGTATGGATAAAAGGTCAGAGAAATGATTAAAAATAAAAAAACAAAATAGTTTACCTGAAATTCCAATCCATATTTTTCGCGGCAAAAATCTTTAATTCTTGGATAAGTCTTTTCCATCAAAGCATTTCGTTCCACAGTTGTATCTGGGGAAAGGATTATAATAAATAAGGTTTATTTTGTTACTGGAAAACATCATGACAAGTGGTTTGTATATCAGATTAGAACGACGAAGGGATTGGGATAAATACAAACGGGCTGAGATGCAGGGGTATATAAATTATACATGGTGGTACTGCTCCAGTTTTTGAACAAGATAAAACGACTTTTGCCGGCGCAGATTTACGTAAACAGCCGGAAAAAGCCGAATAAAAAAGAACAGAAACAAAATAATGAAACAACTTTTACAGCAAGAAAAACACTCACCGCATCTTATTTTTATGAAAAAGTATTTATATTTTGCCGAAGAAAATTAATGAAACAACTGTTAGATTTTTTTTTACAAGAAAGTTAATTTTTTTAAAACTTTTATTTCGAGAAATTCTTCTTACCGATTTTCAAATTTAGTCATTTTCAAATGTATGAATAAACTAAATATTTTCAACCTAACCCTAACCCTAACCTAACCCTAACCCTAACATTGCCAAGACTATTGATTAGTGATATTATTTCTTTCTGCGAGCTTGCAGATATGTTCGACTGATTGAATCGCCTGTCCGCGTAATAAAATTAATTTACGCTTAAATAAATTTGCAATTTAACTTGTCTTCTTTTCTCGCCTTCTGATTGGATAAGCACTTCGTCATTTTCCGGCTGTTTACGTAAACATGCGTCGGCAAAATTAGGTTTTGTCTAGTTCAAAAGCCGGACCAGTATCTTATACACACACACACACACACACACACTCGCGCGCGCACACACACACATATATTTATTTATTTATTTATCAATTTTTAAGAACATGTAAAAGGAATCCATTGACACGTGTTTCTGGCTATCAGCCGTCATCAACCTGGGCAAGGGTTGAATCTACGATATTACTGTTTGCAATTTGACGTTTTCCACAAAACCACAAACACCACAATTTTTATCACCATAATGTTACGTAGACTTTGTTATTGTTTTTTTGGATATATATATATATATATATATATATATATATATATATATATATATATATATATATATATATATATATATATTACACTGACGAAGGCCGAATGATCGCGGCCGAAAATTTTGTTCTCCTTTTAAGAAAAACTTTTAAAAAAATTTTATACATAAGGGACAATTGATATTCCTACACGTCAAAATATAGAAAATAAATAAAAGATATATTAACATATATACCTTTCACATTGATTTTTATACATACATAAATATATATATATATATATATATATATATATATATATTACAGAAGATTAGAATAACATACGGATACGGATGTTATTCTGATCTTCTGTAATATATATATATATATATTACGCTCTTATTTTTTAAAATTAGTGTTTTGATTAATCAATGAATAAAAATAGAGGGTATCACCGGCGCCTCTAAAAATAAATTAATATTGACCCTTAAATCTAGACATAAATATCGGCGATTTTAGTTTAATTTAGCTTCATAAAAAAGAGCGAAAAAGGGGGTGAAAGCCCTTCGTGAAAATTCAGATATCTCTGATTTTTGTGAAATATTAACAATACATATTAGACATCAATTAATAAATATTCCGCAAATTTCAGTTTCTTTAGAGTATTTTAAATGGTTTTGAGGGTCATAATGTGAGGACCACTTTTACTGCATAAATATGTTTTTTTATTAAGCTCTACTCTGTTGAAACAAGTACCGGAATATGTATTCATAATATAATGGAATTTATTGTTTATATATATATATATATATATATATATATATATATATATATATATATATATATATATATATCACTCTGTGCAGTTATCTATCTATATATCTGTCTTGCACTGTCTGATTAAAAAGATTAATAGATAGATTGAGTGATGTGAGCGGATTACACCAATTATTACGAAGTCGTTGAAAGGCAAAACTATAATTAACAGATAAGCACACATATAGGTAAGAAGAAAAAGGTATACAGTTATGAGAGAGAGAGAGAGGAAGAACATACATACACATATATATATATATATATATATATATATATATATATATATATATATATATAATATTAAATCATATTTTTTAATATTTTACCTACATACGACGTCGGTCACAAGGCGCGAACTAGGTTCACAGAGACATCTTGAATCTGTAAGCCTTCAAGTAGTCCTTGGGACCACGAGATATTGTCACGTGAATACGGAGTATATATATATATATATATATATATATATTTAAATGTTGAATTAAATTACGATAATTGAATTATCGTTTAATAATAATAATCTATCGTGATAATGTAATACTCAATATATTGAATAGAGCAATTAATTTTAGAGGGAAAGATGAGAATAAAGAATTATAAAGATACAATATTTATTAAAACATCAAAAGTTCAGAGCAAGGAGCCTCATATCCTTAATCCATGGATTTTCAAAGATAAACTCTTCTCATCAGAGGATAGGGAAAGCCGATAATGTAGTTGTCAATATTATCGGCAACATTTAACTTTGAAAATGTTATATAAAGTAAAACAAAATAGAAATAAAGAACAAAAATAAGGGGCAAAAAGTAAAGAGTCTTATTTTGAGGTGAGAGCGTAAAATCAGAGTGGATGATATCTAAAGACACGTCAGGACAAGAATAAAATAAAAGCAGCTGTTATTCGGAAATGAATGTTTGAAAAAGAAAACAATACTCAAATTGTTCAGGAATCCAAATAATTTTGTAAGATGCTGGTGGTCCGAAAGTAATTGGTAACTTCCATTTTATCCTGTATGTTTATTAGTATTAGTTTGGTGCTGGATGAGAAGAGTTTATCTTTGAAAATCCATGGATTAAGGATATGAGGCTCCTTGCTCTGAACTTTTGATAATTTAATAAATATTGTATCTTTACTATTCTTTATTCTCATCTTTCACCTCTAATATATATATATATATATATATATATATATATATATATATATATATATATAGTTAAAGAATACCTGTCTCATGATAAGAAAAGTAATTCACCGAAGAGAAGTTTTGCAACACTGTTTATGAAGATTAAAATTAAGATATAATGCTACTAAACTTTATGTCTATAATACTTATTCCAATTTTGATCGAAATCAATTACATGGTTTTGAATCTAGAAAATGTCTGAAATAAAAGGCTTAAGCTTGAAGGTATGTTAACAAATAATTGACATTCAGGGAATCTTGCTTAATTTGTGTATAATGACTATGGATCAAATTCAATGCAAATCTGAAATATTTAAATTTTCTAAATGGGAGGCTGTTTCCATGTTATGCCCCTCTAAAATCTTTTAAAATATTCCAAGGAAACTGAAATGTGAGGAATATGTATTAATATATGTCCAATATCTATTGTTAAAATTTCACAAAAATCCGAGGGATTTGAATTTTAACGAAGGGCTTACACACCATTTTGACCCCCTTTGCATAAATCTAAATTAAACTAGATATAGCCCATATTTCGATCTCTTACGCCTAGTAGCTGTGTTTCAAAATTTATAATGATCAGTTAATTAATTTATCAGTTAATCATATACATGCAAATATATAAGCGTATAAACATACCAAACTTGATAAACATGTAATATATAAATTTGTATATAATATGTAAATTTATATAAAAAATAAATAAAAATATAGAAATATACAAATCTAAAATTAAAACTGTTTTTCCAAAAATGAATATTTTTAAATATTTTTTTATCTATAAAAGCTTATATTTAAAAAAGTTAAACGAAAAACATCAGATTAGTTCAAATGAAATAAATATATATTATTGTACCGATTAGTTATATCGTTTTTACATTTTAAGTTAAGATGTAATGCTAATATAAAATTATGGTTATATTAGATGTGTAGTGATTTCTTATATGACAGGGTGGGTTGGCTGGTGTATATTTACTGGCTCTCTTTGAAAGTATACTTACACCCCTAGTCATTCAAACCGGGTCAGTTACTAGGGTAGTCGGTTGTTGTTTTTCCGCATCCAGTTTATAGGTAGATTTTCTCTCCGATACGGACACATGCTACCATCTCAGATTTCACATTCAGGCACGTGGCTAGTGAAATAGTGATGGTCTGTAAAATAATCAGCTTTTAGTAGCGCAGGTTCTGAGTCGGCTGCCGCCATCATCATCCTTTCAAAACATTCTATACTTGTATGATGTTTTCTTTAGAAAAAATCATCCTGAGGAAGTTTTATAATAAAAACGAAACGTTGATAAATAAATAAATAATTTTTTTGGTTTTGATTTTTGAATTTCCATTACGTCGGAATACTTTCTTCCTTTTTTATCATATATATATATATATATATATATATATATTGCAGAGTCTAGGGTTATTCTGTAACTGAGTTCGAATCTTGCGACTGTCTGAAATTATCATCTCCTACACTGACGATAGCGTAATCTCTAAACGCCGGCGTATGTAGGTAAAAATAATTTAATATTTACTTTAATAAATGTTGTTATACGCTCCTTATCGAAGTTGAGCCCTGTTCAGGGAGTTTAAAATAGACTGTCGTGTAGCTATATGCCATGTTCTGACAACGTTCGTTGAACACTGCCGGTAGTCTACTGTCTGTGCTGAGCATAAATAGAACTTAATTCCTTTTCTTTACGTGGTCATTTCTCGTGGCCGTTTGGTTGGAGTGCTTGCTTGCGGATTCTAGGGTGATTCTCTAACTGGGTTCTAATCATGCGACTGTCTGAAATTATAATCTACTACACTGACCATAGCGAAAGCTTGAAGTACCGGCGTATGTAGGTAAAATAACTTAATGTTTACTTTAATAAATAAATATATATATATATATATATATATATATATATATATATATATATATATATATATATATATATATATATATATATATATATATATATATATATATATATATATATATATATTTGTGTTTGCAGAAAATCATTATCGATGCTAGTCTGAGTAAAGATGACAGAATTTTTTTATTTTCTTAATTTTTTCCTGGGTCTGCAGCTAGCTTTCATGTCTCTGGTTTCAGTTGGTGGAGTATGGATAAGTGAGTTGTTTTCTTATACATATAAAACGCTTTCCATCGTCGTTTTGTTTGCTATATTCTTGTTGTTGTTAAAGGTGTTGAATTATTTTAGTCTGTAGTTTTGGCGGGAGAAAAATATAGTATAATTTAATCGGTTATTTATGTATGTGTATGTATATTTATTTGGTTTTATTAATTTGTTTTTGTTTTATTGTTTTTTTTTTAATTGTGGAAGAAATGAAGTGTCATTTAATTTGTTATTTATGTATTTGCATATTTATCTATATTTTTAATTGTGGAAAACGGTAAATATGTTAGTACTGGCGTTAAGTGCTACTCTGTTAATGTCAGGTTGTTTCTTTTTAATGTATATTGCTTCTAGGATTTTTAAACGTCGCGTGCAGTCATTTTGGTGTATGATTTTAATGTTGAAGGTTACAGTTTTTCTGGTCGCGGCTGACTTTAATGTCTTGTTGTGTGTGATGATGTGACGTTTAATTTCGTTAGTATCTGATAGATGATATAAAGGCGTTGGGAGAGAGTTGTGGGTGTTTATCAAATGTAGGTACTATATGTTTCCTTAAATGGACAAGTGAACTCATATAGTGTCGTTGTTTGGCTTAATGCTGAGTTAGCAATGTTATTCATTTATTATTAGGTTATACATTTTAAATCTAATGTAGTAAGATTGTTTGTTTATTTGCCCTCATATACTATATAGTGTAGAAAAGGAGGGCGTAGATTACATAGTGATTTTGATTAGAACCTTTAGAAGATCAAATGGTTCGGCGCTCAAAACACTTCGATGATATAACCAAGACGAACATAAAATGTATACACTCTCACGACTGCATACCTTTTATCAATGTAAGGATGAGCCAAAGTCTTATCTAGACCGTAGTTCTTAATATTGTATGAAGTATTCCCGAAGTTATGCCATTGAAACGTTAATAACTCAAAACTATATATCCGATCCGGCTGTAATTTTCATGATAGTTAGTGCTATCAAAGAGCATCAATATATACATCAAATTAAAACAAATCGGAAGTTGAAATTCCGTCAAAATTTCGACCATAGTCGAACTTTTTAAGGTATTACTTTAACCTTTTTCGTGACCTTCATCTTTGACTTCAATATCTCAAAATTTAATTAGTTCTGAGTTAGACCGTGAGCGATATTTTGATCACGTTTGGTGACGATTGGTCAAGCGATGTGGATGCTAGGCTGTACATACACAAACCTAGTGACAAATTCGACCGAATAGGTAACCTCCTTGCGGAGGTAATAAATCGCATTATAAATAATGTCAATTATAATTATCAATTAATTTTAAAAAATCATGTAATACCGAAGTTATCCACACTGATTGAATTATTCCCTTGAATAAACTTAATAATAATAATAATAATAATAATAATAATAATAATAATAATAATAATAATAATAATAATAATAATAATAATAATAATAATAATAATAATAATCATTATTTGGAGGATTTTTTGCCGGATTTTCTTTTCACGAATGAAACACATGATAAGATTAGACTCTTGTACAGAAAAGAATAAAAAAAACATTAGAAACGAAACAGTGTTTATTCACCATTTCGCTATATCATGACTGCATAATTTGGCATTTTGAAGTGAATTACCTCTTCAAAATATCGAGTGTTTAATCACAGGAAGCAGACGACGTTCTTTACCTCACTTTGAAGAGTTACGCTGACTCACTTATAACATAACAACCAGATAGCAATCCAAGTCGGACTTTATATATGAGTTACCGTGGCAACACTTCCTTTCTCCCTGCTGAATAATCTATCAACAAGACTTTTCTATAAGCCATAATGGCAGGCCGTAAAAATGTCATACTATCTTTAGATATGACGTCATAATCACGATTTTCAATGACTTGGTATTATTTCCCCCACTTGGAGTGAATGACAGGAAGAAACTTCAAAATTCATGCGTGTGTGTAAAAATAATGTTACAAACGGTATTTTTCCACAGGTGGCTAAAGTACGGTGTGTAGTGGAACATTCAATTAAAAGTTTAAAAAAACTAGAGTTAGGGCTACGTGTCAGGATATTGCGTCATAGACCGGCAATCGCCAGAGACAAGTAGCGGAAAAAGAAGTCGTGCTTTGGGGCTGGGTGTATTATGTGGAAATTTCACAGCGCTTTCGTAATCAATCTGTATAATTTAGTTAATAATAATAATATTTATTTTGAAAAATAATTGTCAGTCAGCGTAAATACTATGAAGAAAAAAAATGACTCTTCTTTTATTGTCAACTGAATATTCTTTAAATAAATAAAACGAATATGTCTCTTCTTTCTTTATTTATTAAAAATTGTAGCAATTTAATTCTTTTTAAAACAATAAATATTCTGTTTTCTTACCGTAAAAATAATTGTCAACTAAATATTCTTCAAAGCAATAAAACGAATTTCACTTTTTGAAATTTATTTATTGTTTTAGATGACAGAACAACATTAATTTGATTTTGGAACAATTCATATTTAAATGGATAAAATCGGAATCTTTTACTTTAGCAACATTAGATTAATCACCAATCACCATCTTTGCTAATCGGACGATCTCAGTTTTCTAAATGTGTGTGAAAGGTGATAACGTACGTACGAACATGAAGTGTCTTAGCGTATTATTATAGAGATGTTGTATATTGGAGAAGAAAAACAAAATTTTAAAAGTATTGTTAAACCCCAATGTGTGTGTGTGCTGTCATTTTAAATGACTTTTACCATGGCTGCTATTAAAAAGAAGATGAAAACAACGAGAGAAAAAGAAAAGAAAACAGACGACTGCCACGTGTCATCTACGTAACGAGACTCCAGCTGATGATCTTCTGGGATCAAAGAATTGTCCACCATTGTGCTACAAATTATTTTCAAGGTAATTAAATATCGTATGAATGTCTTTGTGTGTTACAGCAATTAGGCTAATCGAAGTTAATCCTGATTAGTATTTAGATGAGTGACCGCTTGTGAATACCAAGTTACGTAATAAAACACCTCAGGCAAGTGAATAAATGTGTACCGTCTTATCTGGGAGGTTTATATTTTTACCTGATGGGTCACTACTTATCAAAGGTTCGGAGGACACTCGGGGACAAAAAATAAAGAGATCGTCAATTGGACGCTGATCACTGCTACGAGAGGATTGAAAACAATGGGTGGAATAGGCAGAAGATTGCTTAAGATCAATTGAGGATGACCCAACAGATATCTGTTTACATTAGACTTGAAGACTGCCATGCTATTGTCGGCAGGGAAACACACTCGTGATATCTTGTTCCATAGATGGGACGTTCTAAAAAAGAAACTTTGTTCATGGAAGTTCCGTTTGTTTTGTTGGTACATAGAGAGAGAAAGGAAAGCTCCTTGCTGTGGTTGTATCTAAACAAGTTCTTGTTGCAAATGTCCTACAAGGGCAATGATTGGAGCTCAGCCGAGCACCTACCCTAACCCTAGCGATACAGTAGAGAGATGCTAGTAATATCTGTTCTGTTGGAAAGAGGCTGTAGAAGAGGCGAGAAGAAATCGTCCCCCACTAGATTGCGAAGTCGATTTTGTACTCTGTCAAGGCAAGAAAGGATACTCTGAGCAGCACCTCCCCATATATGGCAGCCGTACTCCATCTTAGGATGTATCTGGTTCGTACACAGGTAGAAGATTACGTCAGGGGTGAGGTACTTTCTGGAGCGATAGAATGGCCAAACAATTTTTCCAGCAACAAATGGGTAAACAGACTATCGCATTGTGTGTAGAAGAGAGTGCGATCACCTTTTTCGCTTAGTGTCGCAAAATCCAGTGATAAGCATCTGGTCATCCTATGAACCTTCTGGTTAATTTAAAGGGAACTTTACTCCTGGAGTTTTAACTCAGTAATCTCGCTCAATTACTGATCGACTCACAAACGTATCGATAACATAAATAATAAAATGAAAAATACAATTAAAAATTCACGCCAGAAAAAGGAACGTTGTTTTTAATTTTATACTTCGGGATATGTATTATTCTGAGATGTATTTTGACAGAAGTGCCAACTGTGGCGTTGAAGTGTAACGCCATTGTAGGTGGGGATTGTTTACTCTTTTATTGTGTTGTGTGGTTCTTAATGGGTTCATACAGAGGGGTAATACCGTTTCGAGATGATATTCAGTGGCGTCCGCGATTAGTACCCATGTACCCAGCACTATACGATGCGTCTCATAGCACTTTTGTGTAGTTACAGTCTGTAGTTAGTTTCTCTATACTGAATGACCGCCCGTGTTTGGCGAAGAGTCACACCCTTCACGGGGTAACCCTGTTAATGTGCATTGAATAGTCAGAATACAGCGGATCAAGAGGAATCTAATTTAGGTTTTAACATTTGTCTATCCTTTGCGGCTAGTTATAGTTCGTGTGGCGGTCATCGAAAAACGGATCCTTCGTCAGAGAGAACCTGGCAACCGGAAGGTGCATTTCTCTAGTTAACGGAGAACCGTAATATGCCTATAGTACTAGCGCACATAGATGTAGTCAGCTGTTGAAAGAGTAAATCCGAGAAGAATTCTCGACCTGATTGATTTCGGTTCAGAGTTGTAGTACATTGAATTTTATTTGTACATTTTGTGATTCTGTGTTTAAACTAGTCAAGATCCGACAGAACATGATGACGTTGTTTCACAGCTTTTGCTGATTATAATAGTAATTAAACAGTTATACACGCTTTTAGGCTTCAAAACAATTGGTTAGAATTGCATGGAGCATTTTTAACCTGTGTGTAGATGCGAATTTTTGTCTAGTCGGCCAAAATGCCGCACATGTAGACGGCGATTGAGGATTTATTTAAGAATCATCGTTAGTATTCTTAATTGCATGACATCCGGCATCCAATGTATCTTAAGGCCATAGATTGTGCAATTTTAACCAATAGTTTTGAAGCCTAAAACTGTTTAAAAGTATTCTAATTACTATTAGTATAAGTATTTAAATTTTAGTCGCCGAGAATCCGGAATCTTATATATGTAATTTTGACCTACACCATGACACAAACGACAGGTAAAACAAATGCTCCATTCACAATGTAGGGCTATTCTGCCTATAATTGTGGAGTCTATGAGTGTTTATGGTTTTAGTAAGCATCATTATCAGCATCCGGTTGGCGAAAGAGGATCATTTTCTAATGAGTTCAAAATTACTTGCAATGTAGCACAAGGGGCGCCGAAGTGCCCTTTTTGCGCGACACTAAACCAGACTTGACTAAAAGATATAGCCACAGTTTCTGAATATCAAAATGTCGCGCTGATGTTGTCTCCAGGCCAAATAAAGGTGCACGATACAATGTCTATGAGAATAAGTGAGAGTAAAATATGTCAGTTACGCCTCGTTACCGTGATGAAACGACCCATCGACCGCTGAGTGCAAATGAACCAAAGGTTAGGCCTGTCAGAGTTCTCCTGAGGCGACAACTCATTAACGACGTCTGCGTTATCATGCGGTGGTGTGTACCTTTTGATTGATGGCCGTTTGTTCTTTCTGTTTTCAGCGAGAGAAACCAGTTTTTAAACTTCTTTGCTAGGAAGAGACGCGTATAAGACTACTAATGCCCTCATCACATAACGTATGCGTCAGTGTTGGCAGTAGAAAGAATGGAATCTTAAGTTTCAACAAATTATTTTAACCTGTAAAGAATTAATGTTAACGGATGCTTATCCTCCTACCTCAGTCGAACGGGCAATTCCAAAATAAGAAGTCTTGGGGATATGGATCACAACGTGGGCCCAGAACTATGGACAAGGAACTGGTCCGAACAAATGTGACCTTTGTGGTCCTACAATAGCCCCAGGACCGTTACGGATAAAGTCACAATTGTACCTCAAACGAAGATCTCACACGGGGGCGTCTCTCGGACGACGATAGTTTCACAGCAAGACAAACTATTACAGTTTGATTTTGTTTATTTTGCAGCACATCAAATCCTTTTTAGTTATTTAATGCTGTAACACATTACCTAGTACAAACGATTCGTTGCTTATAATAAGTTTGAACACAGTTTAATATTTTACCCACAACAGGAAGGACATTTCTGGTTCATGCCTTTCTCAATAGTACTTGTTCGTAAATGACTACAACACATTCGATGGCATTTGTATTCGAGATAGTCGATCGCATAGTCTGTAACGGTATACATTATACCAATTACGCCACCCCAACTCGTTAAATCAACACCACACGAAAAGCACCCACAATTGACAAAATGAGGGATATTCTATCACAAGGTCATTAAGAAGGAAACAGTGCAGTGACCATCAGTGGCATCCGATGCTGTGTACTGAATATCGATCTTCCATAGATGCACCTGACAATTCAGTTCATACATTCTTAATATGCGAATTCTCATGAATAAGATATTTTCTTTTCTTTTGCAGTTTAGATTTCGTCTTATTCTTTTCTTCTTTTATCTAATATAGCCATTTTGGTGGGGGCTACCGAAACAGTACCATGCCCACCAAAAACATTAATAAAACATTGCAATTTGAAACTAATACTATAGTTATTTCCTATTCTCGTCCTTGCACAGGTAGTCCACTAGTATATATATATTTGTATTTACAAGACTTACTTCTAAATTAATTAACCGATCTTTATAAATACTTGAACATATTTGTTAGGCGTAAGAGGTTCAAATGTGGGCTATATTTAGTTTTATGCAAAAGGGTAAAGGGGGTGGAAGCCCTTCGTTAAAATTCAAATACCTCCAACTTTTGTGAAATTTTAACAATGGGAAGTAGACATCAATATTGTCAACATTTCAATTTCTTTAGAGAATTTTAAAGGAGTTTTAGGTGGTATAATATAAGCACAACCTCCCATTTGAAAATTCAAATATATCAGATTTATATTGAATTTGATCCATAGTCATTATGTTAGATAATGGCCCTATGGGAATGGACGTATCTGTTGGGAATCGTTGATTTGACTTGCGCGAATTAACACGGGGCAGTCGAGTGCAGAACAGAGATTGTTCTCACAGTCAGAGCTGGCAGACGTGACAAGGTTACGTGTGACGTGACCCTAGATCAAGGGTCAGTCTACACCTGCGAGAGGCTCTGTGACTTCGCGGGCCTTGCATGGGAAACAAAGGGATCTGTGACGTCACTCGTTCTCGTGAGAAGCGAGTTTTTTGGTCAGTCTGATTCGGAAAGCGAACTGAGAGAACGTGCGATTCACAATGTAAAGATAAGGAATATTTCCCTTCAGGGAAGACAAGCGCGAGAATCCTTCCCCTTCTCACTATTAATAGTTAAGAAAATAATAATAACTAACTACGATAAAGTAGTGATTGCTCTCTCTCTCTCTCTCTCTCGACGTAGCCCCAGTTCAAATAACAACGCTTGTAATAAATGAATTAAATTCAACAGAAGAGTTTGTCTTCGAAGTGCATCATGGCTTTTATTGCAGACAGCAGACGACGGCAGAGAAGAAAGAATTCATCCACTAGACGACGCAACCAACCCTCTACACGACGAGTATGCGAGGCGCGTACTGCCGCTCTCCAGGCAGGAGTAGCTATGTAACAATTAGTCTCCAATGAAGCAAGATTTTTTGAATTTCGATTTCTTAAGAGCAATTAAGCTTAAACCTTAAATTTTAGACATTTTCCAAGATCAAGATCATAATACATAAATTTTTTTTTCTTTCCTTTTTCATTTTCCATTACGTCGGATCATTTTATCACTATTTGTATTCAATATATATATATATATATATATATATATATATATATATATATATATATATATATATATATATATATATATATTACAATCGTACTGCGAACAAGGCAGGACGCCACTGTAAGGAGCTACTGAGAATAAGGGAGTAGGTTTAAGGTGTCATCCTGTGAATGTTAGGCCGAGTAGTTTGAATGTTGAACTCTCAGGTAGGGTGTTATTTGCCATGATAATCGGTGGTGGGAGAGGTTTCTTGTAGTTATTGAAGGAAAGGAGCTTGGTCTTTGCAGCATTAAAAGTTACCAACCATTTATATGACCCCAATCCACTACAGCCTGGAGGTCACTTTTGCCCACATGACAAGAGTACAGCGTGGTGTTGTCAGCAAATATACTTATCTCCGACTCGATGTCATCAGGGAGGTCGTTTATAAAATTCAGGAACAACAAAGGTCCTAGGATGGATCCCTGGGGTACACCTGCATTTATGTCATGTTGCTTAGATGAACGGCCAGCGAGGACAACCTGGATCTTTCTTTTGGTTAGAAAGGATCTAATCATATTAAATATTCGTCCAGGGTAGTCTAATGGAAGTTTCGTATGATATGATATTTCAGGAAAATTTTCTTCGTCAGATGTGTGTTCAACCTTGATTCAAACGTGCATATGAAGATCGTTTCTAGCGAGGGCTATTCGGCAGAAATATAAATGGTATTGAAATCAAAGTAAAATATTTCTTTTTATTAAATTTTGTTTCAATCCATTGTTCATCTTTAAATGTATGAGTCAATGTGAATGTTAATATTTTACATTTTTTAAAATTTTTATTATGTATATTTTATAATGTTTTAAATTTGTATTTAAAATTTAATTTTATTTATTCTTCGCCCGTTTCCGTGTTCAATTTAGTTAAAGTAATTTACATTTTCCTAGACAGGGGATGCAGCTCTCCCGAGAGAGCAGTCTCCCTTGATAGCTAAGATCTGTTTTATGTTACTGTTCATAAATGCGAAAGACTTATATTCATCTGTGAATTTAGTTATACTTTTTTATAACCTATAAACATTTTATAAACATTTGTTAATTTAGTTATGCATTTGTATGTTTATCAACAGGAAAAAAGTATAAAGAAATTAACAAATGGATAGAAGGCTTTCGCCTTTATTAACAGTAACATAAAACAGATCATAGCTAGCATTATTTTGATTTTAATCTTCGTAAAAGGGCATAAAAGTTGTGCAAAACTGTTTTGTTCGGGGAATAAACTTTACCTGTCCTCGGACGGGTATTCTTCTAGTTAATTATAATTTTCAACACACACACACACACACATATATATATATATATATATATATATATATATATATATATATATATATATATATAATCTGAAGAGAGTCGGTCCTTCTGTGCTTGAAACCGACGGTACGAATGTTGTACTAATTCTTCTGTACCAATATATATATATATATATATATATATATATATATATATATATATATATATATATATACTAAATTATCTATACGTACATCCGACGTCATTGAAAGCTTATGCTCTCATTAGTGTAGGAAAGTGACAATTTCAGACGGTCACAATGCGCGAACTCGGTTCACAAAGTCAACTACGACTCCGTACGCTTCTGCTCTATCCTAAAGGCCACAAGAAATTGTCACGTGATACGGGAGAAATTAAATTATATTTCTGCCAATACAGCAGGCCGTAAACACAAGACATTCTAGCGGGATCAACGAACTTAATCATTATAGCTTTAAATGAATATCTGTTTTTAGTATCTCCTAACAGTAATCAACGTTTAATCTCTTCAAAAGGCATAATAACAATATTTATGAATAAATATTAAATAATTTTTACCTACATAAGACGTCGTTTCAAGCTTACGCTCTCATCAGTGTAGGATAGTGACAATTTCAGACAGTCACAAAGCTCGAACCCTGTTCACAAAGTCAACCACGACTCTGCACGCTTCCGCTCTATCCACAGTAAATTTTCACGTGATACGGAAGAAACTAAGTTATATTTATAAACACCGGACATTCTAGAGTGATTCACGAACTTGATCGGAGCCTTGCATTATAGCTTTAAGTGAATGTTTGTTTTTTGCTATCTCATATATATATATATATATATATATATATATATATATATATATATATATATATATATATATATATTTTTTCAAACTTACGCTAGCATTAGTGTAGGAGATAATAATTTCAGACGGTTGCAAGATCTAAACCCAGTTACAGAATTACCCTGGACTCCGGATGCAAGCGCTCTAACCAAACGAGCACAAGAAATTACCACGTAAAGACAGGGAATTAAGTTCTATTTATGCTTAAACAGAGTGGACACAGACAGTAGACCCTCGAGAGTGTTCAATGAACGTTGTAGGAACATGGCATAAGGTTAGTGTAAGAAACCCCATCAGAGTGCTTGATTAAAAAAAATCAAAAATAAAAGCGTAATATTTATTTATATATGTATTACAGAAGATTAGAACAACATCGGTACCGTCGGTTTCAAATCATAACAAGTGGTACCTATTATATGCCTCTTTACTGGACTTTCTTCAGCCGCTGCTTTTGTCTGTTTATGTTAGTGATACTATATATATATATATATATATATATATATATATATGGTGTGGTGGAGTAGTTATCCACAGGTCTGTGTGATGCGTCTAATGCTACAGCGGAGCGTACTTGTAGTTGCATGGGCTTCCTACTCTTGCTTTGCGGCCCCAGGCTAATAGACTAGAGATCTCGGAGTAAGTTAGAACCCCAGAGGTGCAGTGTGCAGGGCCTGCTGACATGCAGATACGTCCCGGCACTCACCAATCTAACCCACTGCCACTGGGTAGTGGTCTGTCTCAAACCCTCTCTCTCTCTCTCTCTCTCTGTGTATATATATGTGTGTATATGTGTATATATGTATATGTATATGTATATGGCGCCGGATCAGGGAAATTTCCAGTTTGGTATCTGGGGGCGCGTTAAACCCACTGGGAGAGATGTCCCCTAAGCCTTTGTAATGGCAGGTGTCTAAGAGATGGAAAACTCTGATGTATAACGTGAGTGTTGTTGCTGACTTTTTATGTGGCACTCATTTGCACCGATCTTGTGTAATCAACAATTCCAAAAAGTGTGGATGGTCCTACACAAGCCTTCACCACTCAAATCAAATCATTCGTGTTGGTTTTCTAGCAGCTTTTCTAAAATCGACATGAGTATTTCTGGGTCCGCTGGCGAAAGAGTAAAGGCGACGGGGACAGGTAAAGGATATTGCTGGAAGTCTCTAGCTGGCGCTCTACACAGTGGCGGCTGGTGGGTGATGGCCGTTTGGCTCAAACCTTTAGGCAATTGTGCCGTTCGTGTCTTCCACCAGTGACAAAGCAGGCCTATCTAGGATCAGCACTGCTTTCCCTATTTCAGGGAGGGGCGATAAAAGGAGCCCTAAACATTGCATGCCCTTCTTTGACTTGTCAGCCTACTGCAGTTGTCTAGTTATCCAATACAGCAGTCAGAAAACAAAGAAATTTATGAAGATAAACATTGGATCTTGGAATGTGCGCACATTGCAGGATAGTGATGCATCACTAGAAAGGAAAACGGCCCTCGTATCAATGGAATTAAGGAAACATGATGTAGATATTGCTGCCCTTACTGAGACGCGTCTGCCTGGTCACTCACAGCTGTGTGAGGTAAAAGGTGGATACACGTTTTTCTGGGCTGGTAAACCAGAAAACGAACCACGTCAATCTGGCGTAGGATTTGCAGTGAAGACGGAAATTGCTAGATCACTTCCAACACTCCCAGTAAGTCATTCAGATCGCATTATGACCCTAAGACTTCAACTAAAAAACAACACATTCGCAACATTTATCAGCTGTTATGCCCCTACTATGAATAGTTTAGATCAATGCAAAGCTGATGTTTACAATGATTTGCGTAGTTTAATCTAAAAAAAATCAGCATAAGGATAAGGTTGCTTTGATGAAAGCCTTCAATGCTCGAGTGGGGCTCGACTTCCAAACATGGGCTGGTGTTCTGGGTCACCATGGTGTTGGAAAAATGAATTCAAATGGATTACGACTCCTGACGTTATGCAAATAATTTAACTTCAGTGTGACAAACACGTACTTCCAACAAAAGCATTGTCGAAAAACATCATGGATGCACCCCCGATCAAAAGATTGGCATCTCATTGACTACATAATTACCAGAAAGCGCGACCTCAAAGATTTAAAGATAACACGCTCTTTCCATCGTAGCTGTTCTTTATCAGATCATGCGCTTATAGTCGGCAAGACCATCTTCCATTTAGACAAGAGGAGAGTGAAAAAGTCTTCTGTTCCAAAACGCCTAATTGTTCTGCCTCTAAAACAGGCAGATACACAAAATGAGCTGAAGGAAAAAGTTACGACCGCTATAACTTCTGTAGAAGTAAATAGTGACGTTTCAAGTTCTTGGGATTCATTGCGCAATGCTGTTTATGACTCGTCTGCTGAGGTTTTGGGCTTCCCTTTGCGGAAACATCAAGACTGGTTTGATGAAAACAACACTGAAGTGCAGAAGCTTATCGACCAAATGCATGTTTGCCACAAAACATGGCTCGAGGACAAAGATTCCACAGTGAAAAAGAAGGCGTATAGAGCTCACAAAGCACAAGTTCAGAAGGCACTTAGGGCATTGAAAGAGGCTTGGTGGTCATCCAAGGCTGCGGAACTTCAAGATGCAGCAGACAGGAAGGATTCTAAGACATTTTACTCTGGCCTGAAAGAGGTGTTTGGTACTCAAATGAATGGTTCTGCCCCAGTTTTTGCTGAGGACGGTGAAACACTGCTAACTGACAACTCTGTCTTAAGCGCTGGAAGCAGCACTTTAAAACTGTCCTTAACTCTGCATCGGTGACTGACGAAAAAATCCTTTCCTCTCTCCCGCATATCGTGAAATTCCGGAACTGTCTTTTCCACCTACAGTTCAGGAAGTATCTCAAGCTAAAAAACAGTTATCGCCAGGAGCACCGGGCAGAGATTGCATCCCCATTGAGGTGTACAAACATGGCGGAAGAGCACTCGAGGAAAAACTGACCATCTTGTTTGTGGAGATATAGAAAGTTGGCGGAGTCCCACAGGACTTTAAGTATCTCATGTCAAGCATCTTTATAAGAGCAAGGGAAGCAGGAATTCTTGCGATAATCATCGCGGGATATCTCTGCTTTTTGTTGCAGGTAAAATTCTTGCAAGGTTGATTCTGAACAGGATCATCAGACATCTTATTGATGAGATTTACCCAGAGTCCCAGTGTGGTTTTCGTTCTGGTCGAGGTACAATCGACATGGTATTTGCCCTTCGTCAAGTTGCTGAAAAAGTTCGTGAAAAAAATCGGGAACTGTACATGGTTTTTATTGATTTGACAAAAGCATTCGATACGGTTAGCCGCGTAGCACTTTGGAAAGTTCTTCATAACCTTCGAATCCCCAACAACATGCTTGATGTCATAATCTTCTTTCATGAAGGGATGAAAGCACAGGTCGTTTCTAATGGGGAAACCTCAGAGCCTTTTGAAGTAACCAACGGTACGAAGCAGGGTTGTGTGATGACACCTGTGCTGTTTGCATTGTTCTTCTCGGTGATGCTTCGGCACGCATTCTCTGATGAAAGCACAGGTGTCAAGTTTCAATTCAGAACCACAGGTGGGCTCTTTAACCATCAGCGTTTTAAAGCCAAAATCTTGGTTCGAGAGGCCATCATTCGGGACCTTCTCTTTGCAGATGATGCTGCCCTGGTCGGGACTTCTTTTGAAGAAGCTCAGAATCTTTTGACAACATTTTCAGGTGCATGTAGGGCTTTTGGTTTAACAATCAGTTTAAAGAAGACTGAAGTGGTCCATCAACCAAGCCCTACCCCTAAAAAAGTTCAAGGAGTGAAACAAAATCAGCCTGTCCATGAATTTCCATTAGAAAAACTCAAAGTGGATGGCAGACCAATGAACTATGTCAAAAACTTTACCTACCTAGGTAGCAAAGTTAATTCTGCTGCTTCACTTGATGATGAAATCGTAAACCGAATTGCAAAAGCGGCAAATGCCTTCGGCAAGCTGAAACATTGTCTTTGGAGTAGCAGAGGCATTAAGTTGGAGACAAAAATCAATGTGTATAGGGCTGTAATATTGACAGGTCTTCTCTATGGATGTGAGGCGTGGACGCCTTACCGGCATCACATTCGCCAATTGGATGTGTTCCACAGGAGCTGCCTTAGGACCATATGCGGACTTAGTTTGAAGGACAAAGTCGCTAACACCGATCTTTACAACAGATGCAATATTGGTGGAATTGAAAGTTTCCTGTTGCAGTCTCAATTGCGATGGGCTGGTCATGTAGCAAGAATGGACGAAGGGAGGATACCTAAAGCACTGATGTACAGTCAGTTAGCTTGTGGTAACAGAAATGTTGGTCGGCCCTTGCTGAGGTACAAAGATAAATTGAAAGATGCGCTGACGGCAATTGGAGTACCTCACAAAAACTTTGAAGACTGTACAAAAGACAGGAAGACATGGCGAGCAGCTTGTTGCATTGGACTGGAAAGATTCAACGAGACCTGTGTGGATAATATGAGAACTGCCAGAGTGAGGCGAAAAGCTAGAGAGAGGGCTCCACACCTGGCATCCGATTACTCACACTCTTGCACTGTCTGCGGCTTTCCTTGCAGGTCTCTTGCCGGACTCGGGTGTCATGAACGATCTAAGCACAAATGAAAGTTGTTGGAACCTCATACGTCGTAATCGACGGGAGAGTCCATCATCATATGCATCTAGATGAACACCATTCCAAAAGAAGACTTCCAGAGGTGATTCCGGCAGTGGATGAATCGGTGGGCTAAGTGTGTGCAAGCACAAGGGGCCTACTTTGAAGGGGATTAGGGTCTCGACCCCGTCACGTATTTGAAATACTTTTCTGGCCTAAGGTCGGATACTTTTTAGATAGGCCTCGTATATATATATATATATATATATATATATATATATATATATATATATATATATATATATATATATATATATATATATACTTCTTTTGAAATATAGTAGGACAAATCCCAGCAGAGTGCTCGATTAATTGAGAATTAATATAAAAGATAAATAAAATAAAATATAAAAATGGGAATAAATATCTTAATCGGCCAATATCCACACCACTACTTAAGACCAATAATTTACACCACGTGAATATGAAATAATAATTTTTCCAATAATAATCTTTCCAGTTATTAAGAGGGTAGCACCCCAATTGCACATTATTATTGCTCCCATAAGTCTCCATTATATCTTAGTTAAAATGTTAACTCCCTATATCTCCTAAACAGATTCAATCTTGCCGACCTAATCCTTGCTCTTATCTCTAAACCAGTCTCAATCAGTATACCAATATTATTACTCCCATAAGCTTTCTCTATATCTTAATGTTAAATCCCGGATATAAAATCATTCAAAAACCTTGCAGAGTTACTGCCCTTAGACCGATGGACAAGCTGCCAAGACCGGACCCGGGTTAAATCTTTATTTGAATTCCTTTTGGATTGATTTCAAGTCCTTCAATCCAGGCTCTGAATTTGAATTTAATGTGTTTTTAACCTCTTTATGTTTTCATAAGTATAATCCTTAAACCCATTTTCTCTCCTTAACATTCGCTAGAAGACACATAATCACATAAACAGTAACGGCCAAATATACGCTCCTCATAAACATTGATTCACGGGATTTGTATAGAAATATTTTTTATTTTTTTATATTTTTAAATCTCTTCCATTTTAAAATCTCAACTGTTACATCTCCCCCCCTTTTCTAAACCTTATTAAACCTCCCTAACACTAATTTTAAACAAATTTACATAACACTCTAAGCAAATAACGCATCTAAACGATAGTGACACGTGACTTCACATTTCTGAAACACGTGACAACATAAGCGGAAGAGAGCCGGATGGTTAAGTCTTTCTGAAATTGAAACCGACGGTACTAATGTTGTACTAATTTTTCTGCCCTGTATATCAGATTGGATTATTTTGCCCCCATGAGTGGAAAGATCAGTTTAGTCAAAACACTTGTTCACCACGCACTTATGATTTGCACTGCGAGTAAACTTGCGGCTGAACTTAGAAAGATAACTGATATCTTACTAACAATGGTTTCCCTGAGGGTCTAATTTCCAAATGTTTTCATCGAAAACTTGCGAAATTTAATGCGAAAGCCATCGCTCTCTAAGCAAAAGGAGTTGTCTCATAAATTGGACTTATTTAGAGACCTCTAAAAAAATATTTTGCCTCTATCACGTCCATATATTGCCTGTTCGGTTTATAATGGCGATATTCAATCTCTCTGTTTTTTTTCTCTCCACGTTACTCTTGTCCCCGTTTTTTAAGCGATATTCGCCGATGTTTCCCTTGAAAATGTGTCGGTTGAAAGGTACCTTGGGATTTAGTCTGTTAGTTTTAGTCGATCTTTTTTATTCTTTTTAAAAGTTTTTAATCGAATGTCTTCCGACGACTAAATATATTACTATAATTTTCCTCTCTTTGTTTGCTTCATGTGATATTGCCCTCGACTTACTATGACTCCGTTTATTCTATTTAAAAGCTTGATAAAATTATGTACCACAAAATATCTGTTCAAATATTTCAGGAGTGGGTACACAAAGGTTGTTAGAAACAACTTAAACGACCTGGTCCGAATCAAGGGCAAGATTACATCGCTGAGAGCCAGAATGGAGTTTCTCAAGTCCTGTTTGGAGAATTATTTTGCCCCTGGCTACATTTCTAGGCGTATTGTTAAAATAAAGCCAATAACACTCTCAACTTTGAACGGGCTTTCATCAAGGATGAATGCAATAATTTCGGTCGCATCCTTGATTAAATTGTTGTTAAATACAACCGTTTATGGTCTGTTGCGTGGTCCAGCTTTTCTTTTTTTGATAGATTTAGATTTTCAAAATATCTATCGGCTGGTGACAATTTGCGCAGCAACAAAGCCCGTTCCAAGAACCAGCATTACCATGACGCGCTTATTCGTGCAAGGCATGGCACAGGAATTGATGTTGATCAACATGTGTTCAACTTCTCCGACGCCACTCTCTCTGACACGGAGAAAACTGTACTTGCCCCTCTTGGGATTGATAAAGAATGTGTATTTGCCAAATTTGAAATATTACAGTCTCCACTTAATCATCATGAGCCGAGGTCTAACGATGATCTTCTTTATATGAAGGCAAGATTAGCTGAACTAGCACATAAGTTCGCTAATTCTCCTATCAATTCCCGAGAGTTTGCCTGGAGTAAGATCAACTACCAGGTTGCCAAACTTCTGAAGGCCAATAAAGAGATTTACATTACCAAACCGGATAAGGGTGCTGGTGTTGTCATTCTTAATACTAATGACTACATTGATAAAATGTTGAGCATTTTAAGTGATAAAACCAAATTTAAAAAGCTTGGTGATGTGTCAATTGATAATACCTTAAGTGATGAAATAAAGCTTCAAAAACGTTTTCTTCAGTTACATAGAAATAAATTTATTGATAAGGATACCTATGACAGGATCCGCCCTGTGGGTTCTCAACGACCCAGAATGTATGGGCTACCTAAGATTCACAAGGAGGGAGTTTCATTGAGACCCATTCTGTCTATGATTGGTTCTCCTCAGCATGAGCTGGCCAAATTGCTTGCAGATATCCTTGATCCTGTCTTACAGAGGTTTTCAGTTAATTGTATTGCCGATTCTTTCCGTTTCGCTTCATTTATTCGCGATTTGGAATGTGATTCGCAAACAAACTTTCTATGTTCATTTGACGTTAGCAGCCTATTCACTAATTTAGCCCTGAATGAAACCATTGAAATGTGTGCTGACATGCTTTATCGTAGCACATTAACCCCTCCCGCCGTTCCGGAAAGCACTTTTATGGAACTCATGGGGCTGGCCACTAAGTCGGACAGTTTCAGTTTTAACAATACAATGTATCAGCTGACTGATGGGGTGGCGATGGGTAGTCCTTTGGGTGCTATCCTAGCGAATATTTTCTACGGTTTTCAGGAATCCTTGCTGTTTATTCGGGTTACTAGACCCTTTTGTTATTGGTGTTACGTGGCCGATACTTTTGTCATTTTTGAGTTCCGTAACGAGGCAAGTGATTTTTTCCTGAAATTGAATACGCTCCACCCAGCACTATAGTTCACCATGGAAGAAGAGCAGAATGACTCTTTACCATTTCTGGACGTTTTAGTGGAAAGGACGGGGAACAAATTCACTACAACTATATATAGGAAACCGACGTTTACGGGCCTGTATATCAGTAGGGATTCTTTTGTCCCCATGAGTAGAAAGATCAGTTTGATCAAAACACTTGTTCACCGCGCACTTATGACTTGCACTGCGAGTAACCTTGCGGCTGAACTTAGAAAGATAACTGATATTCTTACTAACAATGGTTTCCCTGAGGGTCTAATTTCCAAATCTATTCATCGAAAACTTGTGAAATTTAATGCCAACATTTTTTTTGGTCTACTCAAATGACCCGTCTATTTGAAACTTCCTTTTATTGGTTCTATCAGTAAATGTTTTTCGGATAAAATTTCATTGGTTCTATCTCACTGTTTTCATGCAGTACAGCCCCGTGTGCTAGTTGGCACAATAACTGCCTTCCCAGCCTTTCAGAAAGATGTACTTCTTAATAATATACAAATGCAAATGTCAGTGTGAAGCTGACTATGTTAGTCGTATTCTTCAACGCTTGGAAGTCAGAGTGGCCCAGCATATCCCTGTATGTTTTCGCAGATCACGTGTCGTAAAGAGGAATATATCGACGGACGCATCCGGGTCTCTACAAAGAACATCCGGGTGGTTACAAGTCCACGAGTCATCCATTGGACAGCACTTGTATGATAATAAAAAGTGCGGTGAGGTGTATTCCGATGGTTGTTTTCGCATTGTACACAAGGCCCGTTCCAAACACCATCTTAAGGTTTTGGAGGCCGTGAGTGTAAGAATGCGAAAGCCTTCGCTCTGTAGGCAAAAAGAGTTGTCTCATTAATTGGACTTATTTAGAAACCTCTACAAAAAATTACTTTGACTCTATCACGTCCATATATTGCTTTTTTCTGTTTATAATGGCGATATTCAATCTCCGTTTTTTTTCTCTCCACGTTACTCTTTTCCCCGTCTTTTAAGCGATATTCGCCGATACTTCACTTGAATTTAGTTTGCTAGTTTTAGTTGAACTTTTTTATTCGTTTAAAAAGTTTTTAATCAAATGTCTTCTCTCTTTTTCTTTCTCTCTCTCCCTCTCTCTCTCTCTCTGTTTATTTAAAGTCAAAATAATAAAGACAGAACAGAATAAAAAATATATTAATAGTCCATTATAAGCAAAAAGTAATATCAACACATTTAACCTGTAGTTAGAGAGGAAGAGAGAGAGAGAGAGAGAGAGAGAGAAAGAGAGAGAGAGAGAGAGAAAGAGAGAGAGCCCGAGCAGAAAATGCTTTTGTTGGATTTTGTCTTTTTATTTTATTCTATTTTTATTTTTTGGTAAACGTAACTATTGGCGACATGAATTATTTTAAAAGAAAATAGAGTTAAGAAATTAGTCAAAAACAATTTATTTGGGTTTACCTACTCATTTTTGACAGATTTGCGTTAAAATCATTCAATATTCAATAGAAAATATAAGCCAGCGAAATTACCGTAAATATTGAGTAAAGTTGTCATTCAGGTTAGTTCCGAAAGTAAGTAAGGTATAAATAATGTATAACAAAATAGCTGACCACTTTACTCACAACTAATATTTACGGTAACTTCAAAGGCTTATAATTTTTATTAAATATAAAATTGACTTTTGACTAATTCCCCAGCTGCATCTCCTTTAAAATAATGAATATCGCCAATAGTAATGTTTGCTATATTTTCTATATTTAACTGGCTTTGCAAACTAACTTTTTCCGGTTTCAAACAATTTAACGCAAGC
The DNA here is from genome assembly GCA_963556195.1 of Sepiola atlantica. Taxonomy (NCBI): domain Eukaryota; kingdom Metazoa; phylum Mollusca; class Cephalopoda; order Sepiida; family Sepiolidae; genus Sepiola; species Sepiola atlantica. The sequence continues at coordinate 65,388,837 of OY744528.1, read as the reverse complement.
TCAACGGGTGACCCAGCGATAACCTAACGGCTGGCCCATCAGGTCACATCTTTTTCTAGCTGTATTATAAAGATGAATCAAAATGAGTAGTTCTTCATTAACTAAATAACCAATGAATAATCTGAATGCTGAGATTATCTTGCTATAATGGTGATGTCGTGTCTTTCTGTAACAAAATCTACGTTACAATTCTCAAAGTATTACGTCATATATGCATCTAGAAGATTGCAGATGATTGTCTTATTGCAAATTTAATATTGTCGTCCATAAAAAAATCTAACGTCGTTTATGCGTTCGTATAAGGTGGAGAAGTGCTGTGATCGCTTGCTCCAAGAGGAGTGAGGAGCAGCGAGACCAGCAGTGAAGGGAGAGGAGCAGGCAAAGACATCAGAGGGCTGAAACAGAGCTTTCAGAACCATGCACAACCAGCAACTGCGACAGAGCATGTCGATCCAGGATAGGCTTGCACAGTCGCAGCAGACGCTGTAATTCGGCAACAGACTAATCTGAGACGTAGAACTCCATTGTATCCTGAGACAGACGGATGCCAACAATGAGGTGCGTTATATACACAAAGAAATTGTTCTTAACGGAGTAAATGCGATTTTAATTTGCATTATTTTTTACTCGATATTATTGATTTCTTAGTTTCATTTTTTATATATAAATAATATATATATTATTTTTATATATAAATAATATATATATTATTTTTATATATAAATAATATATATATTATTTTTATATATAAATAATATATATATATATATTATACTAAATGTGAGTTAATCAGCATTTGTTTCCCTAAGACATTTTTCTTATATACTTTAATAACACAAAATACATGCTTAAATATACTTTAGTTTTGGGATTGAGATATGTCTGAAAAACATTCTGTTTTAATTGTTCCAATTAGACATAATTTATAATTAACTAAACAAGTCAACCATCTCTCTTTTAGCAATCTATGTATTCCTCTCACCTCCTCTATCACTAAAACTATTAGAGGGCATATATATTTTCTAGTTATTTTTAAAGCTATTTCAATTGAGCAATGTATGTTGCCTATTTGTGTGTGAGAGGATCAGTGAATAGCAAAAATGGAGAGAGAGGTAGGGAGAGAAAACCGGGAGAAGGGGTGGAAAGATGAGGGCGAAGGAAGAGAAGGGAGGGCAAGAGAGAGGACTAACCAAAGAAGAGACGCACGAAAATACATCGACATGGCTATGAAAAAAAACACTTGAACAGAGAAACGGAATCGCTTCTGACAGTCGCACAAAACAATGCGATCATAACAAACTATAACAGGCAAAGATGGACAAAACCAAACAAAACAGTAAATGTAGACATATACGAAACACTCCAGCCCCTATCACATCATAGCAGTGTTGCACCCCTGTGCTTGTGTTACAAGTACTTCGCAGTAGTCCATTATGCTTAAGTCGTAATATGACTTGTTTGGAGCGAAAACAAAAAAAACCATCATAAGCGCGCGTGGAAAAAAATCGGGAGAAAAAGCGCGAGCAGAATGTGGGAACTCATGTCGACGCTCTTACCTGTAAACGTGGAACTCGTAAATATCCTTACAATTTTGGAGCCTAAAGACGGTAAATTTTGGAGACTTCCACACAAAAGGCGATAAAGTCGTTCTTTCCTTTTCCTTTCGAGGCGTTCCTTCTCTTCAATTTCCTCGCGGCTGAGCTCCGGCTCCTCTTCTTCAACAACCGGCGAACTCATTTTCAAATGGTAAAAAACAAAATGTACTTTTAAAACAATATAAATTGATAATAACAAAATAAAGACTTTACTTTTTTCGTTATTGTTATTAAAAAAAAAGAACTAAAGCCAAACTGTAGTGTTGTGTTTCGGTAAGGTCCAGAAACCAACGTACCAAATCGGTAGCGAGCGGATAACATTCATTAGTCCATTTCTCCGATTCGTTACTATTTGTAAATTGCGGACAAACGAGTCTGCTTGATTTTCTTCGTCCTCGTCCGACAAGACCTCCTCCTGCTTTTGACTTGTCAATCCTCTTTTCCCGCCGCCGCCTCCTCCTCCTCCTCCTCTTCCTCCTATCCCTCTCTCCGCAGTTCTTTTTACCTTCATATATATTTTATAACTTACATTTCCCTCAGTATGACACACATTATTATCTTTTACTCAGGTGAAGGTCACTCGGTTTTATCTGTATAAGTTTGTTGGGATATGTTATCTCTCTCATTCTCCCTCTCTCTCTCTCTCTCTCTCTCTCTCTCTCTCTCTCTATATATATATATATATATATATATATATATATATATATATATATATATATATTTCTTTCATTCTTTCTTTCTGTCCCCGTCTCTTTATCTGTTTCCCTTTATCACTCTGTCTCTATGTGTGTGCGCCCCTTCCCTTCCCCTATCCCTCTCTCTCTCTCTCTCTCTCTCTCTCTCTCTCTCTCTCTCTCTTTATCTGACTATTTTTTCTCTCTCTTTGTCCCCGTCTCTTTTTCCATCTACCTGCTCTTCTGTCTATGTTTTTTTATATATTCATTTGTCCGCGTGTGTCTCCTCTTTCTTTCTTTCTCTCTCTCCTCTCTCTCTCTCACTGTTTCTTTGCTTGTATGTATGTTTCTCTTTCTCTTCGTTTCCTCCTCTCTTTCTCCATCTATCAGCCCCTCTGTCTATGCGTATTCGTAAATCATTCCGTCTGTCTGTGCTCCCCCTTCTCCTTATTCTCTCTCTCTCTCGCTTTCTCTCGCTTTCTCTCGCTTTCTCTCTCTCTCTCTCTCTCTCTCTCTCTCTCTCTCTCCGTAACCCTGTCTCTATGTTTATGTTTCTATCACTGTTTGTCTGTTTCTCTCTTTCCCATTCTCTCTCTTTCTATATATATATCTCTCTCTAATTCTTTCTGTTGTGTTATATCGTATCATATCGGGTAGTGACTTTTAAAACACTTCCGATCGATTTGTCACCCTTAAATAATTTGATGTTGGGTCGATTAAAATTATACTGACATCAATAAACTGTTCAGGTTTATTGATAAACTGACGCAAGGACATACTTATGGAGTAAATATACGAAAAACAAAATATATATATATATAATTTTCAAATACATATACGTTTAATTCTTTCGGGAATCATCAATGTAGAGACAATCATTATACCAGTCGCAGGATTCGAAACCCCGAGGCACGAATCCAAATTCCGAAGCCTTAACCCACTCGGCTACTATGAACAATCTTATAAATCAGCGAGAGTTTAAACCTGTTATGGACAGCTGTCGTCAAGAGTATTCAACTTATGAAGGAACATGCATTAAAACTACTGATGATTGCAAGTTTGGTATAAAACACATGTGTATATGGGTTTATTTTGAAAATAATATTTATTCATGAATAATTATATATATAATTATTTATAAATATATATATATATATATATATATATATATATATATATATATATATAATTATTTCTGAATAAATATTATTATCAAAATAAACCCATATGCACATGTATTCCATGCCAAACTTGCAATCGTCAGTATGAGAGGAGACAATCCTTACCGGCCACACGATTGAACCTCGATACAAAAGTCATACTTGACTCAGTAGCCGAGGTGCGTACCAATGCTTTTTTAAACCAGTAAAATGCAGAGGCTTTTTTTTGAATAGACATATTTATTTAAATTCATATTTTCGATTCACACAGGAATCTTCATCAGGATAATAGACAATTTTTTTACTTCCTTTTTTTTAAAACGACATGGTGTCGTTTGATCTTGTGCTTCAGATGTTAACGAGCTCGTTGTGTAATACTTATAACGTGCTAATAATACTTATAACGTGCGACCATAGGACACACCACTTGTGGACATTTTTTCTTCCTTTTTTGTTTAAATAAATAATATGTTTATTTAATAAAAAAATAGCCTCTACATTTTACTGGTTTCAAAAAACAAACCGTTCCAATTACAAAATTCAAATGCATTCTATACAGTGGAAATCTTTACTAATACTTATAAAGTGTGACGAGAGCACACACCACTTGTGGACATTATTACACAACGAGCTTCGTTAACATCTGAAGCACAAGATTAAACGACACCATGTCGTTTATAAAAAAGGAAGAAAAAAATATGGTCTATTATCCTGATGAAGATTCCTGTGTGAATCAAAAATTTTAATTTAAATAAATAATATGTTTATTTAAAAAAAAGCCTCTGCATTTTACTGGTTTCAAAAAACAAACCGTTCCAATTACAAAATTCAAATGCATTCTATACAGTGGAACTCTTTACTAATACTTATAACGTGCGACCAGAGCACACACCACTTGTGGACATTATTACACAACGAGCTTCGTTAACATCTGAAGCACAAGATCAAGCGACACCATGTCGTTTTCAAAAAAAGAAAGAAAAAAATATGGTCTATTATCCTGATGAAGATTCCTGTGTGAATCGAAAATTTTAATTTAAATAAATAATATGTTTATTTAAAAAAAAGCCTCTGCATTTTACTGGTTTTAAAAAACACCGTTTCAATTACAAAATTTAAATGCATTCTATACAGTGGAACTATTTACTAATATATATATATATATATATATATATATATATATATATATATATATATATATATGGGTTGGATAAAATAATGGAAACACCTTGAAATTTTAAATAAATCCAGCCTTGTGAAGCTCTCGGTGACAGTTTTTTTTTAAACGGGATTATCCAGATGATTGTTAAGCTGTAAATTTGGGTGCCGTGGTTTTGTGCACTACTTTCACAATTCTTACAAGGGCTCTACGATCTCTTTCAGACAGCTTCATCTTTCTTTTAGAATTTTGTTTAAAGGAGGACGTTTTCCCTTCTTTTCCATAGGCTGTCATCACCTACGAGACAGTTCCTCTCGACACGGCCACCATCTCAGCCACTTCCGTTGCAGTAGGACCTGCTATATGGACACCAGCAATCTGCCCTCTTTAGAAATCTTATAGATCTGTCATTGAAATTGTTCTTACTAATATCCACCACCTGAAATTAAATAAAAAAGATCAATTAATTCAGGGTAGCAATAAATATACATAAATAAATGAAACCAACATTTTTGTAATTTTTTTCAATTTTTTTTAGGTGTTTTAAAATTGATGCAAAATTTACAAGGTTTTTCTATTATTTTGTCTAACCTGTATAATATAAGTATATTATATATATTAGGATAAAATACACGATATATCATAAAATGAAATATTGTGGAGACAGGCTGTATGAAAGTATGAAAAGAACAACAATTAAACAGAGAAAGCTCTGGAAATAAATATTCAACAATGTCCGCTCGTTTCTGAAAACTACTTTTACTGATTTTTAGTTTTTTCCTGTATTTAATTGTTTTTTCCGTTCTGTCTTTCATACATGTATTATATATATATATATATATATATCATTATTTTTTGGGGGGTACAAAACTTTATTAGTGCAATAATGAATGGAAAACGTGTTGAATTTTTCATAATTAAAAGATTTAAGGGATGAAAAAAAAAAATTGCCGGTCGACTAGTTTCGCCCACACTTTACAAGACTGATATCGTGGGATTTTAAATATGGGTGAGAATGTAGGATATAATTTAAAAAAAAACCCTTTTATATTTAAAATGAAATTAGCGTTATGTTACGAAGGGGGGAAAAAAGTTTGAATTTAGAATAAAATAAGCGTGATGTTATATGGAATGGAGGTTGTGTTTTAGAGACTAATCACACTCAACCCCAACAGACACTCCTTCTGTTTGCAGAGGCGTACGTGGATAGTCTCTCAGATTTTCAAATGATAAGATGAGTGAGCACAGCTTAAGATGGAAAATGAATTTGTGCTGAAGTTCGTTGCGCACGACGGGTTATTTATCAGATGGTCAGTTATCGAAGAACCGTATGTATTTCTTAGAGCGTCCCGTGACCGGAAGGATTGGATTGGTTGGTTTTGCGGCATATCAACCTATGTGGTCATTTAATGCCGGAGTTTTTTTGTTTTTCTATTGGGGGGGGGGAGACTTTTTTAGCCTTTCCTCCCTTTTTTATAAAATCGAACTAAGAAATTAAATGTTGTATTTATACATGGATAAGTATATTTGGGTAACTTTAAATTTCCTTAAATTTTCTTATATAAATTTACTTTTCTTAGGTATGCTAAAATATTTGCTGAGTTGACCTTTTCGAACAGGTCTTCCATACTGCTTTCTGTATAATATAGTTTTCTAGTTGGGGAGAGGTCATCACACCCAACTAGGATATGTTTTACTGTGAGTGTCTCCTGGCATGGGATGCACTCTGGCGCCGATTCTCCATTAAGTATATAAGAATGAGTAAAGTTGGTGTGTCCTATGCGCAGTCGAGTCAGTATCACATCTTCTCGGCGTGATCTCTTGATGTCCGGACATCGTTCCCTAAGTTTAGGTTTGATTGAGTATAATTTGCTGTCCTCTTGCTGATTCCACCGCAGTTGCCATTTTTCCTGTATGTATGTTTTTATCTGGGGTCTAAGATCAGTATGTGGGATCTTAAGATTGTTAGTTGGAAGGTGAGAAGATTTTTTTGCAGCTGAATCTGCCCTGTCATTGCCTTTGATCCCCACATGGCTGGGGATCCAGACAAGAATAATGTTTTTAGTGGTTAAAAGGATATTGATTTTTTCTAATAATTTTGTTGTAAGTGGATTTTCTTGTTTTTGATTTTTTATAGATAATAGGACTGATAGAGAATCTGTAAGGATGATAAAGTTTTTGGTGCTTTCCTCTGAAATTATATTAAGTGCTAGATCGATAGCTATAGTCTCTGCAGTGAATATAGATGCTTCGTTTTGAAGATTTCTCTTCATTGTGGTTTTATGGTATGTTGCTGCACATCCAGTGTGGTTGTTGCTTTTAGACCCGTCTGTGTAGATAAAGATGTAGTCTGAATATCGTAATTTTAAATGTTGAAGTTCGTCGTGGTATTCAATAGGGTTTGTGGTAGATTTGGACTTTTTATTTAGGTTCAGTTTTATTTCTACTTGTTTCATGGTCCATGGAGGTGTTTTAGGTAGTATGGACCGGAAGGTTCCATTCCTGATTTTACTAGGGATGTGTTGCTGTACTCTGTTGTCTAATCTCAGCGTCGTCCGGCCCAGACAGACTGTTGAGTGAAAAGAAAATATGTATCAGTTCAATAAATTGTGGATGAATTTTAAGTTTTGCATCCTGGCTGGGGAATTTTTATCCACTAATGAAGCCTACTCAGTAAAATCAGTTATATTTTGTACATTGTGGAATTATATATTCTTGAAATGGGCAGAAGCAATCGTTTGTAAATAAAAGTATTTTTGTAGGAAATATTAAATGTTGTTCTCTGAATAACTAAGTTTTACATCATGTTATATATACATCTCTCTCACTACTTATATATATATATATATATATATATATATATATATATATATATATATATATATATATATATATATATATATATATGTGTGTGTGTGTGCTCAACGAGCAGCAAAATCCCACCCTTTCACTGTAGAGGTTCCTAGATAGCAAAATCCCACCCTTTCACTGTAGATGTTCCTAGATAGCAAAATCCCACCCTTTCACTGTAGAGGTTCCTAGATAGCGGAAGATTTTCTACTCTTGTTGCTTCTTTCCACGGCTCTGTTCCATTTCCCCGACGTACAAACATGCATGAATTTAAATGTAATGTGAACAAACATCTTGCTGCCCAACGCCCCACCTACGTTACCCTCCTATAAATCTGGCCCCTATCATACCCTTACGCTTTAGTGACAATATGCCTTGTTTGAAGCGAACAAAAGTAAAAATAAATAAAAGGAGAAACAGAAAATGATTCAAGATCTGAAAAAACAATAACGGAACTCAAACAGGAACGCCGAGTCTACAATCTGCACGGGTAACCACTACACCATTTCCATGCGTTGAATAATGGTTTTAAAAAGCAGGTGTTAACCAATAATTACCTGATATTATTGTGGATTTCTAATGTTTTTATTTGATTTTTTTTCCTGTTTATTTATAACAATATTCTACCTTCTGAATTTATAGCCTTCAAATGATTATTTGTTTGTTGGTAATTTTCGCGGAACCAACGTTTAAGATTGCTGTAATTTTCAACATGGAATAAAATATCGCGCAGATCATGTTTAAATTGTCATGTTAGCTTTATTAAATTGTTACTTTATGATAAACTGTATTTTCAGCGTTCTTAGAGGCGGTGCGGATATGTACGCGTGAGTCTGCCTCTGTAGGTGGGCGAATGTGTATTAGCAACGGTTGAGTTAGGGTTCGTACTGAGAAACATCATGTTTAACGTAATGTTCGAACCGGCTTTGATTGTGTAACTCAACCAAGCTTCTACAAAATCTATACTTACTTAATATACACGCCGATAAAAATAAATATACAAAAAATAAAAGAGTAGAAATAGAAATACGCTTTATAAGCAGGTGGAATAAACGGGTCGGTAGGCGGAGAGGGTGGTAGTTAAACTTCCGCTTGTTTAGCCGTGGACAGTTGTCGATATACAGGGACCACCTTGTTGATAAGGAAAAAGTGACAACCTTTTTTCTTTCACTCCCATATATATATATATATATATATATATATATATATATATATATATATATATATATATATATATATATATATATAACTAGCTGTACCTACCCAGTTACTTCCAATTTATTTTGCTTATATCTTTTTAAACCATACCTTTTTTCTAAAGTATTGTTTTTTGTTCCAATGAAAGGGAAGTAAATGTATATAGATCAATACAGAGTCACGCCCCTTTTAAAGGTGGCGGCCATTTGAAATTAATTCTGACATGTAAAAAGTATTTTCTAGAAGGAATTAAATCAAATTACATGTTATTCTTCTTAAAAACATGCTGCAACAATCCACAAGAAAAACTAATGGACCAGAATCAAATATTGATTTTGTAGGAAGATAAAAAATAATAAATATTCTGAGTTTACTTTATATATATATATATATATATATATATATATATATATATATATATATATATATATATATATATATATATATAAAGAAGGAAAGATGAAGATAAAAAATTGCATAAAACTACATAAAATTACATAAAATTGATACAAATTTTATTACATCGAAAGTTCAGATGCAAGGTTTTTACACCATGGTTTTTCAAAGATTAAGGATTAGTGTAACTCCTTGCACCTGAACTTTCAATGTAATAAAATTTGTATCAATTTTATGTAATTTTTATCTTCATCTGTCCTTCTTTAAATTAATTGCTCTACTCAACGTATTGAGCTTTACTTTATCACGATAGATCACTTTAACGATACTTATCGTTAATTCTATTATATATATATATATATATATATATATATATATATATATGTGTGTGTGTGTGTGTGTGTGTGTGTGTGTTAAATTAGAAGGGTTATCCAGCGCTTCCCGGTCGAAGGGTGGTATCATCACAAACAATAAAGACCAAGGAGTAAGGAGAGTATTATTAAATATTCTTTGTCTAAATTAATTAATACATAAATTTTATTTATAGATGTAGATCTTCACAAGTACTAAATCGAAATAGTTCATCGTCTTCGCCTTCGTTCTTATATATACCTTTTGTTTAGTTCTTTATGTTTCTTGTTTGGTTTTTCCTCTTCTTTGTCAGTCATATTTCCCTTCTTTCATCGTTTTCTGTCTTATTTCGCCTTATTTGCTGTTTTATTATCTAGTACTCACCAAAAATTCTTACACATGTCATCATCAGTGATTGCCCGCTGATAATAACTGGTGGTGTTCCCTGGAGTTTGAGTGATAACAAGTCTCCCCAGATTTCTAGTACTCTCCACCTCTTTCGATAACCATTGCAAATGACCTTGCGTTATTGCAACAGCCGTTTACCATTGATTTCTCGCTTGGGATTTGAGTTGCAATAAGCCTCCCCAAGTATTCTCCACACTTTTCCAGTGGAGGTTTGGTTAGTGCTTTCCCTCCTCGATCTTTCAATCCTCTTTGACCCTACACAAATATTTTTTAGGTATCAGCCGCGACTGGTGCCATCACTATTTCTTAGGGGGGCACTTTATAGAATTTTTACAGTTTCAGTTCCCTTAGAGTTCATGTGGTGGTGTTCTTTCTATTACAACTCCCATGCGACTGATTAGCTTTCGCAGTTTATGCTGGTTGGTTTCCGCATTCGAGGATTTTTCTTAAAATTTCATCTGTTTTAGTCTTTGTCGTCAGTTTTAGGGTTTTAGTGTTCTCTTTGATTCCAATTTCTTTTATTATTATTATTATTATTATTATTATTATTATTATTAGATTTAACAACAAATCTATAGATTGCATCGTTTTTATGCAATTATTATTAAATGGGCATTTATTTTGTCTCTAAAATTACAAGTATTTATTGTGTCTATTGTATTATTATTTTTATTAGCTTTATCCGGTGTCCGTTTCATTTAATATTGTCCTTCTTTTTCTTTTTAACCTTCTTTTTTTATGTATTCACCTGCTATGCCTCCCATATTCTTACTTGTTACCATTTGTAAGTCAACTGCTCACTTTTCTCCTTTTAACTCTGGCACTAGTTTCTCTATCAAGAGAACCATCGTATCCTTTTGTCGCCACTCTGGCTACAGGTTGAGTTAAAAACACTTCAGTTGATCAAGCCAGTCAGTCAAGTGTGATGAAGGACCAGCCAACCAGGACTACAAAACCGGCCGGACAGTGCTTTTCGGGTGAAATTGAAAATCGATACTTGTTATGCGGTGAGCAAATCAAATAAACGACAAGTAGTAAGAAAACACACACACTTTCCGATGAAATTAAAAAGGCAAAATTAACACTCCCCCTCTTCTTCTTCTTCTTCTTCTTCTTCTTCTTCTTCTTCTTCTTCTTAGGATGAAATATAACAGCGTAAAATAGCTAATCGGTTGATACAATGAGTGAACAGATTTTGCATAATAAAGGCTAAAAAGAGAATTAAACGTTATGGCCAAGAGACAAAAATATCCCCCCTCTCTCCCCTCTCTCTCTCTATATATATATATATATCTCTGTCTATCTTTCTCTCTTCCTTTCTCTCTCTCTCTCTCTCTCTCTCTCTCTCTCTGTCTTTAAGACAGAGAGAGTGGAACAGTGTTGTTATGCGTATCTCAATCAAATTCTGACCATTTCACTAATCGTTTCCAATCACTCTCAAGGTGTTGTTCACCGTCAACTTACAATCTCATAAATCTTTGACCTTTGGACTAGGAGCAAAGTGTAGTATCTGTTTTGGTAGTACACTTCATCTTTTCTGTTCTCGATTAGTGAATGAGAATTTTTTTTAGACTGAGCCAATTTTATTTTTGTTCCAATCCAAAGTGCCTCTTTTGGGGAGCTGGATTTTCCTCACATTAAAAACTGACCTTGTGTCTAATTCTCCCCTCGTAGGGAGACAAGTAAATAAAGACAATATCATTAACCCTTATTCCTGAGTGACCTTTGGGCTCGGCATTAATTTTAAAAAGTCGTAATCTCTCTCTCCTCCTCCTCCTCCTCTTCCTCTCTCTTTCTCCCCATTTGGTTGAACCTTAAACATCATAAATCGATCCAAAACCATTCACTTTTAGCGTAGTATGGGTTGGAAAATGAAAACATTTAAATGAAAATATTTAAATTAAAACATTTAAATTAAAACATTTAAATTAAGACATTTAAATTAAAACATTTAAATTAAAACATTAACGCGACAAAATTGAAACATTTAAATTAAAACATTTACGCGACAAAATTAAAGCCAATAACTGTAACATTGAGTTCGGGGTATTTACTGGTGCTCAAATCGAAAAGCTGTTGCAGCAGAAATAAAGAAATCGAAACAGGAGATCAAGGTTCAATCCTCGGTGTATTCATACGAAAGACTTCAAAATGGTACTCGATACCCCTTGTTAAACACTCAGCATTATAAGGTGAAGATCAAGGGTAAGTGGAGTAATCCTGGGAAAGGAATGACAGCCTCACCTACACCTTGGTGTAGTAGCTAACGAAAAGAGAGCCTTCAGGTCGCCCTCGACTATGGTTGACCACTTTTCTTTTTTACTTACCTTGGATAAATAAAATAGTCCAGTGTTATGAACCCCATTTGGAGCGGGTAGTCAAGCTATTTAATTATGAAAGCGAAAGTTGGAATTCGACATGAAGATTTAGAATCACTCCAGAATAAGATACAAAAAATCTATAATTGTTTCCTCTATCACAAACAAGATCAAAAATCTCTGATTACGACGATTCTATATCATAACCGGCTTAAAGACTTTTCAGGGTACTGAGCAGTATTATGATTACTTTAAGCGAGACTACATCACAGTTCTTCTTGTTGGCAACCTTCGCGTGGTTCCTCCTGTGAGTACCTGATTCTAAAAAGAATGCCAGCATAAGTAAGCATGTTATAAAAAGGCTGAACATGCTGATTCATACGAGAAGGAGTAAAATACATTTTATTTCAGATGATTCTAATTTCACTCACACAATATAATGTCTTATGTTATTTACAACGTCGACATAAGATTTTGGTGCACCATATATTTTCTATAATATCTTATTATAATGGGAATTATGTGATTGTCTGTCTGTAAGCGAAACTACGTCACTACCTATGTAACAGTTCGCCTTAAGTTTTTACCTATTATGTAAGACTAGATAACTACGCCAGCTCGCCATTGCTTCGCAAAGTTCTCTACTTTAAATACGTAGAACAATACTTTTAAATAATAAACATTTCATTCTTGTAAACACGAAACAAACAAATTCGCATTTAGGCACATGTTCGTCTTTAACCACTGTCCGTTTTTCACAACTTTCTACTGACCATTTTCTTTTCTTTTTTCTGTGTACACTTACCTATCAGGCTGCTAGAGAATTCCGGCGTTTTTGGAATTTTTTTTCAAATATTTTACATTTTAGGTGGGGGGATCAGTTTCCAATGTTAATTCAACGTAGACCGATCCCCCTCTTTTTGACCATCTCAATTTTGAAAAAAAATCTTTTTCGGTGTACAATTACCTATCATGTTAGTAGAGAATTCCGGGGGTTTTGGAAAGAAATTTTTAAAAACTGTGATTTTAAGACGGGGGATCAGTTTTCAATGTAAATTCAACGTGGACTGATCTCCCTCTTTTTAACAATCTCAAATTTTAAAAATTATTCTTCTGCTTACAATTACCTATCATGTCGCGAGAGAATTCCGGGGTTTTTGGAAAGAAATTTGAAAAAAATGAGATTTTAAGACGTAAAAAGTTGTGAAAAACGAACTATGGTAAAAGACGAACAAGACTGATCCCCCGTCTTAAAATCTCAATTTTTTAACATTTCTTTCCAAAAACGCCGGAATTCTCTCGTAACATGATAGGTAATTGTAAGCAGAAGAATAATTTTTAAAATTTGAGATGGTTAAAAAGAGGGGGATCAGTCCACGTTGAATTTACATTGAAAACTGATCCCCCGTCGTAAAATCACAGTTTTAAAAAATTTATTTCCAAAACCCCCGGAATTCTCTGCTGACATGATAGGTAATTGTACACCGAAAAAGATGTTTTTTTAAATTGAGATGGTCAAAAAGAGGGGGATCAGTCTACGTTGAATTAACATTGGAAACTGATCCCCCCACCTAAAATGTAAAATATTTGAAAAAAAATTCCAAAAACGCCGGAATTCTCTAGCAGCCTGATAGGTAAGTGTACACAGAAAAAAGAAAAGAAAATGGTCAGTAGAAAGTTGTGAAAAACGGACAGTGGTTAAAGACGAACATGTGCCCGCATTTATTCACAGAGGTAGATCAACATTAACATTTAATAATTTTGTCGCGGTATTCGTTCACCGCTCCTAATGTTTACAAATATTACGGACTCCTACACCTCTTCTAAAGCCACGCTTTTAAAAATAACAAACAAACTCAGAACAACTTTGCCCTGGTACTTTTCCACTGGGGCGTCATCAGCAGCAGTCGTGGTAAATGTCCACTCTCCTCCTTTGGTCGTTTTTCTCTGTTTACCATCACCCACGCAGTTTAACTTCAAACATCGCTTTCTAACAATGATCCGAAATACCAGCATCTGAAAAGTGGCAAGTATTTATGTAAACACGGTCAACAAAATGTCCAGCTATTTCTGACCGTGATAAATTCGATCAGGAATTAATGTCAGTTGCTTGTTTGCTTCATGAGATCGGCTGTAATGCCGTTTCTCCTAAATACATACGGCAGGTTTTCAACCAAAGAGTGGATTCAGTCGGGGTGGTGTCAGGGGACTCCCTAACCCCGAGTGGGCGGACGAGTCGTCGAGCCAGCCCTTTTCAGGGCTAACAACTCAAACTACTAATACGATAAACCTTCACACTTTGTTACTGCATGCTCCATCCACCTGACTCCAGCCTGCCTCTCTCCAGTTCACTCCTGCACAAGCTTTATGCAGCGCCTGCTCATCGTACCAGCACCAGTTTCTCCAGCTCCTTTTCTAGTGCCTGTCGACATCTTGCCTTTCCAGTTCCTGTCGACTTCCTGATTCCTGCTGATCCAGCTCTTGGCCACGTCCACACGGACTGGACGAACTTTAGGCAAATCCTTACACATCAGGGACGTCCACATCAAACCCCATGTGACGACTTCCCAAGCTGACCAGGTTCCAGTGACGTAATTCCTCATTCCAGCCTTTCCAGGATCCAGATATATTTTTCTGCCAACTCAGCCTATCCAGTTCCAGGTCCTGTCAATCCAGCATACCCTGCTATCCAGTTCCAGACCTCTGCCCTGTCTATCCAGTTCCAGACCTCTGTCCTGTCGATCCATCGTCCCCTGCTTTCCAGGATCCAGATATCTTTTCCTGCTTATCCAGTTCTCGGCCCTATCGATCCAGCATGTCCTGCTATCCAGTTTCAGACCTCCGTCCTATCGATCCAGCATTGCCTGCTATCCAGTCTCAGACCTCTTTCTTATACATCCAACCTTTCCTGCTTCCAGTGACGTCACCTCAACTTTCCTTTACACATTATTACCTTTATGGTAAATAAACTTTTATATTTTAAACTGTTCATCTGCGTTTTGTTCTCTCTTCTTTGCTATTGCCGTAATTTGCCTGCGTCCACTTTCTTAGTGGTAAGACAGATCACCACGGTGACCGGACCCTGCAACAAGTTTGATGCAAATTTGATTATCATTGAAGTATGACTGTAAAGAAGAAGAAAAAACACTCAATTTGTCTGAGCGATGAGGATTGCGTGGGGAAAGGAGGATTGGAACTTGTTAAAATCAAATTAGCGAATGGACCGAAACGGAGCACAATAGTAGTGCCTAAACAACTGTCCTGTCATCATAACTAAGAAGAAGAACCCACCATCATTGACATTTCTGAATTCTATTGATTTCCTAAGCATTTTTGCATGAAATAAAACAATATTCTTAAACAGAATTATTTTATATTAAAATCAAAAACAATTGTTGAATTGAAAAATAAACAATAACAAAGTAAAATTAATTAATAAAGTTAACTTTACTACTGCGATAACATCTACATAAGCAGTATATAAAACATATAACGTGCTGCTATTGTGTACATTTGAATTAACTTGAAATAATAAGCTGTTTTGACGTCACCGTTAGTGCGAGAAATGAGCCCAACTTTCGCATTTGTTTATTTAGATGAGTCTGATTTTTTAAGAATAAAAATTATTAAAATTTATATATTCAACAAAATAGTCGTCCACACAGTGAATGGGATGGCCAATTAAGATATTGATTTTTGAAAACTGATTTTTATAAATAAATTACAAGCATTATTGATTTTAAATTGTTTGATTTTATTCTAATTCATATTATAAGTAATTTCGTGGATATATCTTAAAGGAAGTAATTAATAGAGAAATATCTGTCAACTTATTTTCTACTTAAATAGTTAAATTTAGTTCATTTTACAATGAAAATGTAAATGAAAGAGTCAATTGTTTAACTCGAAGACATTCTATCATTTTTCATACGCCTATTTAAATAATTTTAGATATTAGTTATTTACATATGATCGATAGTATTTAAAAACATGTATAATTGCATCTAGAAACAAAAAGAAGTTATTAAAGAATAGAAAAATAAGTAACTTTATTAATTTCTTTCTCATCTGTGTGTAGTCGATAGTCATATTAATGAAAGCCAGCTGATGCATTCTTTGACAGCCTTTATTCGAAATAAGATTATGATTTTTTTATATCTTTAAAATGTTACTTTTGTTGCTTTAATAAACATTAAAATTACTTACAAACTATATATTTATGCACAAAAAGAGAAAATGTTACCCAATTTTATGCAATGCGAAAGAAACATGTAAACAATGAACATAAACTAACATCCACGAAACTTGCGTTGTTGACATTGAATTTAAAATGAATGCTATATAACATCAAAGACGAAAAATAAATAAAAAGTATTTCATTTTTACTTATCTAAAACTAATTCGATATAGCATAAAATAAATACATCTCTTTCTTTATAAAGTTTGGTATGTTTATGTGTTTATATAATGTATGTCCAGGATACATTCCTTAACTAATTAAGCGATCACTATGAATTTTGAAACATAGCTGCTAGGCGTAAAAGTTGGTAATGTGGGCTGTATTTAGTTTAATTTAGTCTATGAAAATCGGTACAAAGGGGGTGGAAGCCCTTTGTGAAAATTCAGATACCTCCGATCTTGTGAAACTTTGAAATAGGCATTAAAAATTAATTAATAAATAATCTTAAAATTTCAGTTTCTTTGGGGTATTATATAAAGTGTTTAGGGGCGTAGTATGGGCACAACCTTCCAAATTAAAATTCACGTCCATCAAATTTAAATTTAATTTTGTCCATAGTCATTAAATACCAATTAAGTAGGATTCCGTGAATTTCAGTTTCTTCTGAAGACCTCTTAAGCGTAACCCTTAAATTTTTAACATTTTTTAGAATCAAAATCATGTAATGGATTTTGATCAAAATTAGAATAAGGATTCTAGACAGAGTTTAGTGTCATTATAACTTGATTTTAATTTTTGTAGGGGGACATAAAAGTGGTGCAAAACTGTTCTGTTCGGAGAATTCATTCTACCCGTCCTGAGACGGATATTCTTCTAGTATGTTCAATAAAAATAACCGGCTAATGTGTACAACGCAGAAAAATGAGCAATAAAAAGATGGCATAACCATTGCTATTCCACAAAGTTTTAAAACCTAATTCAGTAATTATTTACTAAAAATTAATCAGTAATAAAATGTATTGAAAAAAAAACTTACTCTAAATGATAACTAAAAGTACTACGTTCTTAAATCAAACGTTAATTTGAAATAAAATAAATGTTTCCTTGGCATATATAGAGTTTATAATAGTTTACTTGTCTCTCCAAGTAATTAATTTAAGATTAATTTCATTAAAAGTGATGCAGGAAAAACATAGCATTGATTTAATTAGAAAAAATAATGACATTTAACAAGTATAATTTTATGTATTGAAGCGATAAAACATGACTTGAATATGTGTTATTCCCAAAGCAGAAGGAACCGGCTTCGCCTGGTTGGAAAATTCACAGTTTGCATTTAGTTTGTTAATCTTACAACATATCGATCCATTTTCTGCTACAAGGTCGGTATATTTACTACTACTACTACTACTACTACTACTACTACTACTACTACTACTACTACTACTACCACCACCAGTGATAATAATAATAATAATAATAATAATAATTATCATTATTATTATTATTGGTAGTAGTAGTGGCAAATATGCATGTTCTAAATAGTCATTTGCACTTATATAATAATAATAATAATAATAATAATAATAATAATAATAATAATAATAATAATAATAATAATAATAATAATAATAATAATAATTAGAAACAAAACATTTCTGGGGCAATATATGGGGAAAGGCCACAACAGAAATGCTGAAAAACATGAAAGAAGACTTCAAATAATTTAGGGAAGAGAAATCGAAATTGAAGAAACACACAAGTCGACCTTAAGAAAAATGGCAAACTGGAAAGCACCAGGGCACGACGCAATACATGCATTCTAGTTTTTTTTTTTAATTCAGAGCACTACATGAACCTACATGATACAGAAACTAATAAGATGTATACACAAAACGGAGATACTAAAGTTCACGACTAAAGGAGAACCACATTAATACAAAAATACAGCGAGAAGGAAAACGATCCTAAGCAACTACAAACCAATAAGTTGTGAAAAATACTAATGGTACAACTGAGCAAATACAACAATAGGGGCACACGCCCTGCAATAAATCGACCAAAAGATCCCGAAGGAGGTAAAAAGCAGAAAAAAGAACATATGGCATTGTTAAACTACGAGAAAGTCTACGACGCAATCTATCAAGCATAGATAATTGAATGCTTAAAGAAATACAAAATATCTGAAAAAATATCAATTTTATGAAGAAAACCTCACATAGATAATAAAGAGAGGCATTTTTACGGAAGACTATCACTACTACTGTTTATCATAGCCATGATGCATTTCAACTGCATACTCAAGAGGTACAGTGCCGAATATAAATTCAGATAGACAAAAGAAAAATATAAACCACCGTATGTATATGGACGACCTGAAACTATTTACAAAAACTAAAGGGGTCTAGAAATTTTAATAATTACCACGGAATCTTCAGGCAGACATTCGAATGGAATTCAGAATGGAAATGTGTGAACTAATAAATCTAAAATGAGTTTCTTTCTGTTCGCTATCTAACTTTCTCTCTCCCTTTCTCTTATTCTCTTTACATCCACGAGTTAAATAGTATTAGTACTTTAGTGATATTCCTATTTGTCTATAATGAACTATTCTAATCTCCCCTTTCTTTATAACCTTCGATTGTTAATAAACAGAGAGAATGGGAGATAGAGAGGTAGAGAAAGAAAGAAAGATAAAGAGAGACGGAAGCGAGAGTGATAAATACAATATAAAATAAGAGTAAGGTGTCAAATACTATACAGCGAGAGTGGTAGATAGAAACTTAGTACGATATGTGCTACTTGATGAATTACTTGCGACTAATTAGAATGACTAAAATTGATTTTTTAAACATAACTCAATCCCAAAACTGAGGAATATTTTATCAGATATTCTGTGTGATTGAAATATATAGGATTGAGAAACCTCAGAGAAACAAACGTTCAGTAACTCATTTACAAATATATATATATATATATATATATATATATATATATATATATATATATATATATATATATATATATGGTGTTTCAAAAGTCTTGGGAACATTACAAAGTCCCCCTTTCTCTGAGAACCGGAGGCTAAACAAATTTGCTCTGCTCATCTTGCTGCAATATATATATATATATAAAGATCAGTGTCATTTGGGGTACGCCACACATAAACCACTTGGAAATAATCGGCTATTTTATCACTGGACATAAAAGCCTACTGACCAAGGTGTCTATTAGCTGGAGTGGATATTAATTCTGCAGGATCTCAAGTGGTCTGATACTCAGTATGAAACCTGGTATCAATGAAGATATTATTATTTCAAGCCAATTTCTTAGGTGGTCTTTTCTCTTAGTTAAATATTTCCCCATTGCAGGCCTGTCGTTTGCAGCATGCATCTATGCACCCTACTAAACATGCAGAATTGCGTATGTTTACAATGTTTTTCAACGGAGAAACTAACGTTGAAAAGTCGCTGCATTACCTCCTCAAAGGAAGCTCTTCAATTTATTGTTGAAGGAGATGAAAAAAATACATTTGTTTGTAATATGAGATCTACGTTTGCCTTTGCCTTGACTCGACAGGATACAACATCTAGGAATTATTATCGACTTGATAAGAATCAAGTAGACACTTTGGGTTGTCAAGAAGATAAAAAAACAAATTCCTCAGATGAGACAAGACTCTTCAGGGTGCTTCCAGTAAAGCCAGTGAGAATCACGTAGAGGGAGAGAGGGAAAAGGAGAAAGTGTATGCGAAAAGTGAGGGTGTATGCGGACAGAGAGAGGAAGAAAAGAAACAGAGAAAAACTGTCTACAGACTCCACATACGTACAGCTGTCAAAAGTTAACGACACATACATACGCGCGCAAACACACACACGCATACACATAAGCGCGCGCACACACACACACACACACACATATATATACATATATGTATATATATATATATATATATATATGGAAAATGAAATTAGGAACACGAAAATATTAATTAAATATCCATCTACATTTCACCTTTATTAGAAGGTTTTATCATGTATATACACATTTAATACAATAAGATAATATAATATATAACATTTTTTTTTTTCAGTATTTACTTCAATAGTACTCAATACGTTAGTATAGCTTTATAGTAATATGAGAATATATTTATGGCAATTAAGCTACACAGAAACATTCATGATTCATTTTCAAAATAAATTATTAGGCTAAATTTTACCTCGTGATTTTCTTCGAGAATGAAGCATGAACGTAGAAAATGTAAGTCTCGTGGAGGCGAGAAACATACACACGCATACTGACACACGAAAAGTGTCCATACAATTTAATTATATAGAGATGACGATTTTACAATAAACCTGTTTCTTCCTCTGATTTTGGGCCCTACTTTCTTCACATTAAGCACATGTTTGGACTATTTTAGTTAGGTCTTTGTTGATTCTCGACTGTAAATATTCGTTATGCGCCGATGTCCGTGGTGTTATTGTACAGCTGTCATCAATTTTATACGGGTTGGCCAGCCTACTTTAATGTATTCAAGATTAGCTAGAAAAGGAATGATAATAAAATGACACAAAAAATGACATTCAAAACGACAGATCCATTGAACTCCATTAACTAGTAATGTCACTACCTTTAGCCGTTAACAGCGTTGGGGATCAAGCTGAGAATTCGAAAAGATGTGGAAAAAATCCAATACATCTCTAGTTTCCGATGAAAAGTAATTATATTCAGGAAATGCTGGATGTTAGAGCAGAACGATCACAATGAGGAACGGGGAACGGCGACATGGCTCGACTGAGAAGAATCCAGAAGAGAATCAGTCATAGCTTAGATTCTAAAGTTAATAGACGGAATATTTAGCTTAGATGTAGATACACTAGCGACAAGATCCTAACAACACACACACACACACACACGTGCCCAACAAGTCACCTTATACAATGCCTGTATTGTCTTTATTATGTATGTCAATTTTTCTGTGGACTATGGCTTCACACCCGGCGACCGATAATACTAGAATCCTGACAAAGCGTATAAAAAGATGAAGAAGAACCAGTTGGAGGCCTAGGCAGAGTTGCACGCTTTGTTGACTCAAAAATGGCTGGAGAAAGAATTTTGAGGTTAGTAGAGTCTGTAGTTTAACGTCCAGCAAAATGAAGAATATCGGTAGTATCCAGATGTAAATACCATATCCCAAGGTAAAGAACGACTACTATCTGTGGGTACGGATTGTAATGCAATGTTGCGTCCTTGTTTTACAAGTACTTTAATGGAATGTGCTCCGATGAACTTGCTACTCTGGTGCACCCTCGACGTAAATAGATGGTGTTGGAGGCAGTGATTAGTACAGTTTCCAGTAGTCTTCGCCGAGCTTTGTTGTGGACTGCACTAATCACTGCCTCCAACACCATCAAGCAATGAAATGGCTTCTATAACCTATCGCCCTTAATAAGCAAAATCATCCTTACCGAACAAAAACTCATCCCAGATAATAGATAACCCCCATTTTTCTCTCAGATCTCAATTATATTCACCCATATATCTCCGCATACACACCCACACACCCACACACCCACACACCCACACACACGCCAAACTTTCTAACTTACTCTTCCCTCACATTTTTAATATAGCAAGCCGGTCAAACATTCCCACTTTTGAAAATATTTCAAATATTTCACACCTAATCACAACAAATCTCCCTCTCTCCCCCTCACCCATTTCACCCTTCCGACCACTTCTTTCGCACCCTTGCACACCCATACCTCCCACCTTACACCACCTCATTTTTTTTCAAATCTTCTCGTGACGTTACCCACCCACCAAAATCATAAGGCCTCCCTCTCCTCTTTTCCCCCCACCTTCCACTTCTCTGCCTACACCCCCCACACACATCTCCATTCACCACGAACCCAAACCTTCCAACCTACTCATCCCTCACATTCTTGAAGCAGCCACCTGGTCAAACATTCTCCCCTCCTCTTTCCCCACCTCTCCACTTCTTCACTCACTGCCATCCACATGATTCCCGTTCACCCCCACCCCTCCACTTTTTTCACTTACAACCATCCACATTAACTCAACACTATGTCTAAAATGTGCAAAGTTTCTTTTTCACACGTTTTGCCAACGTCTTGTGAGGTTTGTCAACGCAAGGGGACCGGACACAAACCCACCGAACAAAAGCCCATCGGACAAAATCCCATCATATAATTAAAAAAAAGAACTAAAGCCCAGCCGCATAAAATAAGTAAATTTAATTCATTATCATGTAATTATCAATGATGTTTGTTAGTATTTTTTCTTGACAAAAATGTTTTATTTAATTTTTAAACCTTGTAAATCAACTGCATTCTTTTAAAAGTTACGTAGCAAATTTATACAAAAGTTCATTTCTTACACAAGTAAAATGAATAATTTACCTCGTATTTTGATGTTATTATGATCCATAGATTTTAGTTTTACTGGTAGTTTAAAAACAATAAATATTTATCATGTTATCATTAGTAGCAACAATGGAAAATTCCGTGTAAAAAAATTTAAAGAATCGTTTTTGGAATCGGAAATAAGGCTTCTCGATTCCGATACTGATTCCGATACCCCAAACAGTTCCGATTTTCCCGATTCCGAATAATCGTCCCAACAATAGTACGTATGCATGTGTATGCGCGCAAGTGTGTCCATACGCATGTGCATATGACAGGTGTTTGCGTGTGTGTGCAGGGGGGGGGGGGGGACAACGCAGCAAATTAAAGACCTTTTAGAGGAAGAACCGGTCTTCGATCCGAAAGTGAAACTTGCCCTTATTAAGCTATTATGAGCAATCGGAAGCGAACTAGAAGTGGAAGGAGTTGGGTGGGACTGCGGCTGCGGTGGGGCTCAGCGCATTTCGCTTTTATAGCTTTTATAGCTACCATTCAGTTGGGGGGGGGGAGTATATTAATCATCGAGAGAAGAGCAGGTGAAACGTGTGTCCACCTGTGTGTTTCTGAATTATATCAATTGGTAGTGTCGCGTCTCTTTCGCCTCGTTCTGACGTAAGTGGAAAAGACGTCACGAATATTGCGCTTGCATAGAAGATAGAAGAAAAAAGCCGCCCCCTAAAAAAATAAGGAATACGACAACAAAATGGAGGGGAAAAAGGGGGAAAGGCGAAGAAAATAAATTCGTTTCATATCGAATTGTTCAATTACAGAGAGATGATATAGAAAGGATATATATATATATATATATATATATATATATATATATATATATATATATATATATATATATATATATATACAAATTATTTATTCAAAAACTATATGTTACATATTTCAGAGACGTACCTAATTTGTTTAAAAATATGTAACATATAGTTTTAAAAAAAGTAATTTGTATTGTAGCTCTCACCTTTACGATCGAGCACTTTATTGATTTCTTTTTAAGATACCCTGAAGTACTTTATATAGAGAAAATGGTAGTTTGCTTGAAGCATTGCTGGATATAGTAGTAGTATGTTTTTAAAAGATTGTGGGCAATGCAAATTCCGGGTAAGATGTAAGTTGGAAGGAACAAAAATAATAAATCGAATACGAAATATGACTTACTATTTATTTTTTCTTAAAATATTACATAACACCAAGAGTGTAATTAGCTGTTTGTGTGATGTCCGGATGATTATAAAATCGTATATTTAATATTTCGGGAAAAGACACTTCCCTTTGTCAAAAATAATTAATACCAGAAGGAATCTCTCTGATTGTGCAGAAAATCTGACAAAACAAAATGGCTGCTAAAACAGAACAGCGTCGAAACCAAGTTCCGCAGAGAATTGAAATTAAAGATTTTTAGGGTTATGTTATGCATATAATTTGGTGTTCAAAAATATGTGTGTAATATTGGATAAGTGTATGGTGATCGATAAACTGTTAGTTTTAATAATATATATATATATATATATATATATATAATATTTATAAATAAATATTAAATTATTTATACCTACAGACGCTAGCGTTTCAAGCTTATTGCTCTCATCAGTGCAGGAAGTAACAATTTCAGACGGTCGGGAGGCGCAAACCCAGTACACAGAGTCAGCCATATCCACTCGGCCCACGGAAACTGTCACGTAATTTAGGGAAATTAAGATCTATATGTACCTAGAAGCGGGCACAGATAGAAGACTAGTCGAGAGTGTTCGACGAACGTATTCGGAACTTTGCATAAGAGCTTTTTGACAGTCTATTTTTAACTTCCCCGAGAGTGCTCAACTTTAATTTCTTAAAGGGGCTTAGAAAAAAATACGAAGATAAAACACACTGAAAATAAAAGTAAATAATCAAAATATAAATTTAATAAAATATATATATATATATATATATATATATATATATATATATTTTATTAAATTTATATTTTGATTATTTACTTTTATTTTCAGTGTGTTTTATCTTCGTATTTTTTTCTTTCGTATATTAAGAATTTTAATATAAAGTAAAGTAATTATTCTCTCATTTTAAAAATTCTGGATGTTTTGTTTGTTATTAAATTTATTGATTATCATATATTCAAGAAGTGATATTAATTGTGAGTTTCGTCAAATTAGTTTATCGAATTAATGTGATATGTATTTGAAGTGGTGGAAACGGAGTATAATGAGTGTAGCGGTCTTGTTGTGTTACCGATGTAAAACTTGTTGCATTTATTGCACTGTAGCTTATAAACACAGTTGGTGCGATGGCACAGACCAGTATTGTGGATAGGGCAATTTGTCAGGGAACAGGGTTTATTCTATAATATCTACCTCTCACCCACTGACCAACCCTCATATCTAACACTCATTATACTCCGTTTCCACCCTTTCACTCATTACTTACCTCCTATATTAAATCATCACACACCCAAACAATCAAATAACCCCCCTCCCCATATGAACATCAATCCCAACACACATTCAACCACAAACCAAAACCCATATTCAACCTACCCCATTAACCCACCAAAATAAGTCACCTCATAACCTAGCATTGTTAATTAATTAATCCAAACATATGAAATGTATACAAATTACATACAAATATTAAATAAAATAAATAAATAATGAAATAATAATAACAATAATAAATAAATAAATAAATGATTAAATTAAATATTAAAAAAATATATAAAAATTAAAAAAAAAAAACCTATATAAAGAAATTTGTAAACAAGATGAAAATAAAGAATATATAAATAAACAAATAAACAAACAATAATACATACATATATGCACATGTATATATGTGTATATGTATGTATACATATATATGTATGGGAAAGGAAAGGATGAAAGGAATTCGACGTAATGGGAAATGAAAAAGGAAAAACCAAAAAGGATGTATTTTTCATGTGTTCATCAACGTTTCGCCTTTATTTGTAAGACTTCTTCAGGATGATAATATTAAGAAAATGTCATGCAAGTACGTGAACATATTGGGTTTACATGATGGTTGATGGGAGGAAAATAGTAGCCCCTACTGGAAGCAATAGGAACAGTGTCCGGGCTTGGTGAAGTCAGTCGTGTAGAATGAAAAAATGTTGATGCAATGCCCCACACATTTTATATTAAATGCCAAGAAGAAAGCCTTTAAAATATTCTCCAGAAACAACACAAAAAAATCAAACTCCAAACACCTCCCTCATAGACAGACCCCTTCTCTTACCCACTCATTCCAATAACACATCCATTTGCAACACACTTAACAAACTAGGCATTTCAACAGTACAAACCACATCACAATCCATAAAACAAACATTAAACACATCAAGACACTTACAAAAATAAAACACATCCCATGCCGGCTTATACACTGTCCCGTGCAACAACTGCCATCAAATTTACGTGGGAGAAACACAACGTGAATTGAAAAAAATATTCAATGAACACAAAAGGGACATAAAAACAATAACCTTCTCAGTGCACTTTTCTCCCATGCACTAGAGCACGATCATGCCTTCAAATTTGAACAAGCCAAAATCACCAAATACATCCACAACAAAGCTCGGCGAAGACTACTAGAAACTGCACTAATCACTGCCTCCAACACCATCAAGCAACGAAATGGCTTCTATAACCTATCGCCCTTAATAAGCAAAATCATCCTTACCGAACAAAAACTCCTCCCAGATCATACACATATACACCCCCCCCCGACACACACACCTCTTCATTCACTCACATTCTTAACATAGTAAGCCGGTCATACATTCCCAATTTTTCAAAATATTTAAAATATCTTACACCTACCTTCCACTTCTCTGCATACACCCGCCCCCACACGCACACATCTTCATTCACCACGAACCCAAACTTTCCATCCCACTCATCCCTCATATTCTTGAAGCAGCCACCTGGTCAAACACTCCCACTCCTCTTTCCCCACCTCTCCACTTCTTCACTCACATCCATCCACATTATTCCCGTTTACCCCCACCCATCCACTTTTTCACTTACAACCCTCCCCACTATCCCTGCTCACCCCCACCCTTCCACTTTTTTCAACCCAGAACATCAACATTTTTTCATTCTACACGACTGACTTCACCAAGCCCGGACACTGTTCCTACTGCTTCCAGTAGGGGCTACTATTTTCCTCCCATCAACCATCATGTACACCCAATATGTTCACGTACTTGCATGACATTTTTCTTAATATTATCATCCTGAAGAAGTCTTACAAATAAAGGCGAAACGTTGATGAACACATAAAAAATACATCCTTTTTGTTTTTTCCTTTTTCATTTCCCATATATATGTATATATATATATATATATATATATATATATATATATATATATATATATATATATATATATATATATGTATGTATGTGTATATATGTATTATATATATATATATAACTAATAATTTATTACACAGAATTCCACCGACTGAATCCATAAATTAATTCGCATAACAAACAGAGTTACTTCCCCCTATATCCTATAGTAAATACATATCACATTAATTCGATAAACTAATTTGACGAAACTCACAATTAATATCACTTCTTGAATATATAATAATCAATAAATTTAATAACAATCAAAAACCCAGAATATTTAAAATGAGAGATTAATTACTTTACTTTATATTAAAATTTTTAACATACGAAAGAAAAAAATACGAAGATAAAACACACTGAAAATAAAAGTAAATAATCAAAATATAAATTTAATAAAAAAAATATATATATATATATATATATATATATTATTAAAACTATTTATTTCCAAATCATTTTGCATTTTTATAACACTTACAAAATAAAATTATTTGATCTGCTTTTAATTATTTATCGTTTTCATTTTTTATATTATTTATAGTTTGTTATTTTGTTTGTTTATTTAATTACTGTGGGCTGTCTATGTAACGATACGACCTTTTTTTAAAAAACGTTACTAAATAGTCTTTAAAAGTATTTAAAACTTGTTTTTTTAGTTCTTTATAACTTATACGCGCTTTTCACGTATTTTACACTAAAACGTATGGGTGCGTATGTGAGGGTTCATAGTTTTACATGTCTGTATTTCTATTTTCTTTTCTTCTTTTATACTTGTGTGCGAGTTCTCTTGTTTTACATGCGTATAATTAGATCTTTTGCATGTAACGGTGTATAAATGAATGCAAATCTTTATTCTTTCTTCCTTCTTTCCTTTAATCGCAAAGCGACATTGTCTGTTTATGAGCAAATTTAAAGAATTTATTTTACCTTGTTTCGTTGTTGACTGATCGTCCTTTCCGTTTCTGCGTATGGCCTTGTGGTCGCCTAGTGTGGAGTAGATTTCGTCTCTGCGTATGGCCTTGTGATCGCCTAGTGTGGAGTAGATTTCGTCTCTGCGTATGGCCTTGTGATCGCCTAGTGTGGAGTAGATTTCGTCTCTGCGTACGGCCTTGTGATCGCCTAGTGTGGAGTAGATTTCGTCTCTGCGTACGGCCTTGTGATCGCCTAGTGTGGAGTAGATTTCGTCTCTGCGTATGGCCTTGTGATCGCCTAGTGTGGCAACACCAGCAAATCATTCAAGATCTATATACTGGCCACGGAGAAAAACGTCGGCTACCTTCGAATAAAGAAATCGATACTGATAGCAAAATTACGTCCCCAGATAAACCATCGACTCGAATTAGAGTCATCATTTCTAGTCTGATACAGTTTCACATCTCACTTATTTTGTAGTGAATAGATCTTAATTTAACCCTTCAATGAATACCAAAGACTTATAACCTAACAAAAAACATCACCTTATAATAAATAATATAGCAACATATATCAAATACTCACTCGACACGGAATACCAGATACAAAATTAAATTAAATGAATAAGTAAATAAATAAAAGAATTAGAAAATACTAAAATTCATGAACTAATAATAGTAATAACTTAATCTAACAACAAAACATCACCTATAATAATATATAATAATAATAATATTAATAATAATAAATAATAATATAGCAACATAGACATTGAATGCATAAATAAAGAAATAAAATAATAAAGAAATAAAAATAAAGAAATCATTAAAACAATATAAGGAATTAATGATTAAGCAATATTGAGACCGCCCACGCGTGAACATTCGATTTACAAGATTAACAGTTAATCGACATTAAATTACGAATGGAAAAAAAATAATAATAATTATAATAAAACAGTAAAAGGAATGTTTTTTACTGAAACCACCCCGTCAAAAATAACACCCTATAACATTAATTAAAATAAAATAAAAAATAAAATAAAATACATTCGTTATGTGAGAACAATAATATTTAACCCAACATAATTAGAAAATAACTAAATTTAAAAGCAACCTAAACATTCATTAAACATACCCAGTTTAATTACCTCCCTTCCATTGTTCTATTTAGTATTAGACAGATACGAGCGATGAATGAATAAATAATACTAGCTTGAATTAAATTAATTAATAAAATATACATAATTAAAAAAGAATAAATAAATTAAATATTAATATACACAAGAATCTAAAACGAACA
This sequence comes from Sepiola atlantica, assembly GCA_963556195.1. NCBI lineage: Eukaryota > Metazoa > Mollusca > Cephalopoda > Sepiida > Sepiolidae > Sepiola > Sepiola atlantica. Next base: position 65,359,520 of record OY744528.1, on the reverse strand, counting down.
ATAGATAATGAAATGTTTCATGGACAATATCAACCGATACATTAATTTAGACTTGGGTTAAATTTAAATTTAGATTTAAAAAATTTTTTTAAGATTCTAAAAATTAAAAGAAAACCATACATAATTAGATTTAAGAGAGAAATTAATTGAAAGAGTAAGAAGGGGAAAATAATAATAAATAATTAAATAAATAAAGTAAAAATAAATAATTAAATAAATTTTTCGTGGTACAAAATTTGATAACGGCGAGGAATACGGACGTTTGAGACATTTTTTGGAGGGTCGAATGAGATTAAACAAATATAAAAAAACGAGAGAAAACGATTAAAAAGAAATTAATTAATGTACTGAACCGGTTTTCGTCCACACTCATCAGAGTAAAACGTGGAAGTGATTGAATACGACTAAAACCTAAAAATAATTTGTAATGAACACTAGTGACAAGTTTAGGAGAAAAAAAAAAAAAAAAAAAAAAGTATGGGGAGGAGAGTCATAAGTTGATCACATTAAGTCCTAAAAGCCATTCCTTTTGCTTACAAAGGGAAGGTTTGATTGATTTTATATATATGGCTTCCAGGACTTTGAGGTGAAATAGGGAATGCGATCTACTTATGACAGAAAACCAGTCACTAGTGTACGTCGACGCACATTCGGCGCTATTTATGAGATGGGCAGCAATAGCAGACCCGGATGTATTAACTAAATTATTTAAATTATTTAGTCGGCCCCGGCGTATGGCAGGGGGGATGTGTTGTTTGATTCTGGATTCAAACCTTTGCACTGTTCTTCCCACGTATACGGCATCGCACCGACATTTAAAAAGATAAATAATATTACTAATATGTTGGGGTGGGAGAACATCCTTATGAATAGATTTGAGCAAAGGTCGAGCAGAAAAAACAATTCTAGGATTAGATGCCTGGTAACACCGACGCACAGCTACAGAAATTTGATTGGCAAATTTTATGCTAATATTACCCAACCAAGGTAATCTGAGGTACGCCGGGCATTTTGGAGGACCAAAAAGTTTAGGCTTGTTAAAATGAGCGATCTTAGTAACGATATTGGAATTAACAATATCGAGAGGGTACCCATTTTCAACGAGCACCTCTTTGATAAATTCAATCTCCGAATCAATCAGGGATTCAGAGCAAATCTTTAAAGCACGATGAACCAAACATTTAATAAGATTTATTTTTCTTTGTATGGGGCAAAAAGAGTCCCAGTGACAATATAAACCAGTAAATGTAGGTTTGCGGAAAACAGATGTTAAGAACAATGAATCAGATTTATGCACTAATACATCCAGAAAAGGAAGGGTGGAGTTGTGTTCCTTCTCACAAGTGAACTTTAAGGCTGGGTGTAATTGATTGAGTGCATTAAGGAATAATATGGAATCTGACTCATTGTTAAACACGCAAAATGTATCACATCCCCCCTGCCATACGCCGGGGCCGACTAAATAATTTAAATAATTTAGTTAATACATCCGGGTCTGCTATTGCTGCCCATCTCATAAATAGCGCCGAATGTGCGTCGACGTACACTAGTGACTGGTTTTCTGTCATAAGTAGATCGCATTCCCTATTCCACCTCAAAGTCCTGGAAGCCATATATATAAAATCAATCAAACCTTCCCTTTGTAAGCAAAAGGAATGGCTTTTAGGACTTAATGCGATCAACTTATGACTCTCCTCCCCATACTTTTTTTTTTTTTTTTTTTTTTTTTCTCCTAAACTTGTCACTAGTGTTCATTACAAATTATTTTTAGGTTTTAGTCGTATTCAATCACTTCCACGTTTTACTCTGATGAGTGTGGACGAAAACCGGTTCAGTACATTAATTAATTTCTTTTTAATCGTTTTCTCTCGTTTTTTTATATTTGTTTAATCTCATTCGACCCTCCAAAAAATGTCTCAAACGTCCGTATTCCTCGCCGTTAAAAAATAAATAAATAAAATTAAAAAAAAACCTTTTTAAATCTGATCACATTTCAAATTTCACCAGTATTTGCTGTGGGACTGCGTTGACTGCACCTTCATATGCACATTTGAACTTGAGTTGAACACAGAAAGGAAGAGTTCCCGATATATAATAATATCGTACGGATTTTTCACCAGACCATTTTGATGCAAGTATAACATTGTAACATTGTGTAGATAGACAGAATACAAGAACAGACATGACTGTGTGGGGAAAGCAGTACACCGGGAACTGTGCAAAGAATTGAATTTCAAATACGCAGACAAATGGTACAAACATAAACCAGAAACAGTACTAGAAAACGAAAAACACAAAATCATCTGGGATATGGATATACAGACAAACTCATACAAGCAAGGAGACCGGATGTTATAATAATCGACAAGAAAGAAAAATCTTGCAAAATCGTAGACGTCTCCGTTCCAGCAGACCACAGAGTGAAGATCAAAGAAACGGAAAAAACGAAGAAATACACGGAACTAGTCAGAGAACTGAAAGGAATATGGAGCATGAAGAAAGTCAGTATAATACCAATAATCGTATGAGCACTAGGAACAATCCCCAAAACCTGGAAAAAAGACTGGGGGAAATTGGAATCAAAGGGATCATTGGAACTATACAAAGGACGACAATGATCAAAACAGCTACAATCTTAAGAAAAATCATTGAATGCGGAAACCAACCCGCATAAGCTACGAAGGGTCACATGGAATCTACTACAGCAAGAAAACAAGACCACAGAATGAACACATCACAAACAAAGGAACAGAAAATGCAAGAAACATCACTCGATCTTCTGCCATAAATGGAGAGAATATTTATACCTGCAAAAAAAACATTTTCTCATCTCTAACTCACTTTGTCTTTCCTCTTCATTTTTTGGGGGGAGGGGGTCGCTTACCTTGATGTTCTGGATAATGCGTCCCCAAAAGAGTTTCCATAGTCTTCTCCAGTATCGTTGTTAGAAAGTTTCATCAGAGTTCTCTGACTTCGGGTGGACACGTGGGCAATTTTTATACCAGTGTCCGTTTCGACCACATTTGTAACAGTCGCCATCTTTTATGTGAATCTTGCTATGCGAGAACTCCACTTTTACTTTGGAACCTTCAAACTCTGAGTTATTTAACGCTTCCACGGCGATTTCAGCTTTCTCTTCTTTTCTAAAATGTACAAATTCGTAATTTCTGACGATACCACATTCTACCACTTTCCCATATTTTTAATAATATTTTCTGGATGTCATCTGTTCGACAGTGTTCTGGTATATTGCCGACGAATACTTTCGTCGTAGATATTTTCTTGGAGCGGCGCGTCCGTTGGAGAGTAGAAAATCTTGTCCGGTCGCTGTTTATTTTCGGTCCTGCTAGGTCGTTTCTCATTAGCATCTCGGCGCCATTCGTGGGTAGTCTGTTTACCGTTCCCACTTCTACTGTTCCCCAAAATCCACTTAGACTTTATATCAATCCGGTGAATGATTATTTTTACGGGATCACTTCCTATCCTCTTTATGTAAATGTGTCTTCCGGTTGCCGAATCGATTCCCTTTGAAAGTCGACTTTTGAGTACCAAGGACTGGGACGCTCCTGTACCTCTTGGCATTTTGACGTACGAGGTAATTCTGCCATCTTTCACCGTTGACAGTTGTCCCGTCGACACGAAGAGTTTGTAGCTGTCTTGCTGTCCCTTGGTTGAGACTGCCCTTGTGGCATGGTATTGCCCTCCATTACGTCGTCAGGTTGTTTCTCGCAATTTCTAGTGATGTGTCCAGCTTTCCCTCAACAAAATCATGTTATTATCGGCTTCTCTTTCCATTTCATAGGAGGAATACTTTTAACTCCGCTCTCTCGGTTGGTGCATTGTGACCTCTTTCCTTATACTCGTTCTGTCCGATACTGAAGGACAGTCAGTTTGGTTAAAGACACCCCAAAACTAGTCCAGCCAAAGTGGTGAAGACTTTATCACCAAGGTCAGTACTGGTCAAGACTGAGTCAGGTCTACTTCGGCGAAACAGAAGTCATGTTCGCAAAAGAAGTGAGCATACCCAGGTAGCTACATTCACTGAATTGTCGACATTACCAAACATACCCAGAGATATTCCTGAGTATAGCGACTATGACAGTTCCGCAGAACAACTCACCGAACCAGAGACTCAGTTCACGTAGGTGAGTTTCGCCTGAAACGTTTGATGAGTCGGGACATATTCATCTGCCAACGCAGCCAGTTTTTATGCGATTCCAACTCCTTTCTTCTCTACGTAAAGTTTTAGCTGGTTATTTAACCAGTTTTAAAATTCTTCTATGAGAATAAGCTGCTTCAACTTTTCGTAGCTATTTTCGGCTTGTCCCGATGAGCTCCATCTGTCGAAGAACGTTTATTTTTGCCCGAGGAACTCTGTATACGTTTGAGTTTCCTGTTTTCGATAATTTCGAAACTTTTGTCTATACGCTCTGGACACGAGCTCGTGTGCCTGCAATATGACATCTTTGATGGTGTCATAGTCCCCACATTCAGCAATAGTTAGCCCTCCGTATGCCTTCTGAGCTTTGCCGACCAGCCGTATCTGTTTTTCTTGCTTAGCCACGTCGAACTCTCTCGCTTTTGGTTCTTGACTTCTGTAGTTCAAGTTCCAACCTTCTCGTTTCCTGAGCGATTCGTGTCTTCTCGATTTCTATTCTGGCCATAATTTTGTTTTTTCCAACTCGACTTCTGTCGACGTCATTTCTTGGTTATTTATTTGTAGATGATTGAGTACGTCCTCCTCGAATATATCGTTGTCCACCATGTGCTCAGCGATAATTTTGATGATGTTTTCCTTACGCATGGTTCTGCGGGTATCCAGTTCGAGAGTTTGTCCCACTAGAAATACGTCGTCTTTCTTCAGCTTAAGGAGCTTTTCGAATGATGCGTTTCCCAGAAATTCTTCTGTCGTTCTCATTAGCATGCTCTTTCACCAGTATCGCGTGTAATGTTCCGTATCCCACAGATGTTATCTCAGACCAGTAACTTCTGTTACGACCCGTATTTGTGACTAAAGATATTTATATTTTAGTCTCTTTTTTAACCTCCGTTAGTCTAGCTAACGATGTTTTGTTGCCTAGAAGAGGTGTCTATCGGACGAGAACTGATAAGCAACAAAAAAACACGAAATACAATACGCGGCGAAAGAAAAACACAGACAATGATATATAGATATAAGACAGAAGAAAGTTTTATTTCATTAATTTGGTTCTCGAAGATAGAAAAGGACATCATATTCCATTTAAACAATAATAGATTAAATGAAATGTGATGTTATGTGTGTGTCAATATTAAAATAAATGGAAAAAAGTTCGTTGGTCAATGTGCGAATATGTATATATAGAGAGAGACGAGAAGGGTTTCTTTACTTAGCTGAGGGACGTTCTGACATTCCACTGGTCCTTATTAAATCCCAAGTTAGTAGACAGAAAAGGATGATTCCGTCTTCAAATCCAGTTAGCAAGCGACTTCGAGTTTTTTTGTAAGAGGGGTTTCTCGACCGACCAAACGCTTCGAAAGATATTCTCTAACTGACTTCTTATTAAAAAATCCTTTAATTTCCTGCCGTGGTGTTTGGCCCGGGAATTAGCATTTTGTACGATATGATCGCTTGGGTATATGCCTTCCACCTCTATTAGTAGCAATCAGGCGGTCGAAACTCGCTCGCTCAACGCCCATCTTTCTCTAAGTAGCTGAGCGAGGGGATTAACTCAATCGTAACAGCAACAAACGCAGCGATGTGATTGGCTAATGGACATAGATGAGTATCCAATGGAAGATAGCGCTGTTTATGGTGAGGTTTATCTTAATGAAATATATACGTTGACAGATATAGTATGCAATTGATGAGATAGATTGGAATTTCCTCTTCATTACGTGAATGACATTGATTAAAAATGTTGTACTTCACTGGCCAGACAGAATCAAATATCGCTTTGGCAGATGCAATGATATTTAAGTCTGATGACGAAAATTCCACAAGATTACTTTATATTTTAGAAATATATATATATATATATATATATATATATATATATATATATATATATATATATATGGACATGTGTTTCTGGCTCACAGCCGTCATCAGCATGGCTAACTTAGACAAGAATCGAACCTTCGATATTGATGTCTATAGTTCAGAGTCTTTACCATTGGACAAAGAAATATGTACGATTTTTATCACCCAAATATTTAATGTATTTTATGTAATTATTTTTATTGGTGATTGCAGCATTCGTTGTTTTTTTGTTTTTTGCTTACTATTATTTCGATTGTCTCACTTCCTAATTGATTAAGATGCAAAAAATTGCATTATTAGTCGAAAGGACGTATTTTTCGTTAATATATATATATATTTATTAATTTTATACGTACATCAAAGTAATCGATGGACACGTGTTTCTGGCTCACATCCGTCATCAGCATGGCTTACTTAGACAAGGATCGACCCTTCGATATTGATACATACATGCTGATGACGGCTGTGAGCCAGAAACACATGTCCATGGATTACTTTTATGTAGGTATAAAGTTAATAAAATATATATCGCTATTTCCAGGAAAGCGGTTAACAATTTAAATTCCACGACGGCAGAATTAGCTCCACAGGATATTAGAAATGTAAGACCCAAAATCTTGTACTAAAAACAACTCCACCCCAACCCATAAAACACGAGAAAGAACTAATGTTATTCATAAATTTAAGTGCCATTTGGGACAATGTAACTCCCATAATAATAATAAAGCTAATAGATACATTGGTTTTAAAACCACTACCCTTATCCCGCCGTCTCATCATGCGTCTTGTAAACTCTAGCTCAATTTACCAACATTTTAAAAAATCCACTTTCTGATTTACGACAAATATTAGTTAATAACACGAAAATAATACATTAAAATTAAAAATACTCGAAGCCATCTTTCTCAAAACCAAGCAACACATAATTAATAGTATTACTATGAAACCAGTAACAACATTTTAAAATGCTTAAAATAATACAATTTTTTCTATATATATATATATATATATATATATATATATATATATATTGTGTGTGTGTATTAAGGCGGCATTCTTTGATTCAGGCGAATATTCTTAAAAATAACAGAATTCTTCTGTTTAATTATACCTTTTTTATTTTTTCAATTTTTCTAATTATATTTTTTGTTAAAATAAAAATAGATTAATGTAAGTTCTATATGTATCACGAACGTTTTCGATTCTTGTTCCAATTATCTTCAGGTGACAAACACGTACAAAAAAGCTGAAGAAAGCAACAGGCAGCAAGAACGCGCACGTGAAGTCAGTTAAACGCCAAATAACGGACTCGCTATTTTCTAGAAAATACGCTAACGATTTAAATTCCGGGACGCCAGAATTAGCGTCACATAGAAAAAATTGTATTATTTTAAGCATTTTAAAATGTTGTTACTGGTTTCATAGTAATACTATTAATTATGTGTTGCTTGGTTTTGAGAAAGATGGCTTCGAGTATTTTTAATTTTAATGTATTATTTTCGTGTTATTAACTAATATTTGTCGTAAATCAGAAAGTGGATTTTTTTAAATGTTGGTAAATTGAGCTAGAGTTTACAAGACGCATGATGAGACGGCGGGATAAGGGTAGTGGTTTTAAAACCAATGTATCTATTAGCTTTATTATTATTATGGGAGTTACATTGTCCCAAATGGCACTTAAATTTATGAATAACATTAGTTCTTTCTCGTGTTTTATGGGTTGGGGTGGAGTTGTTTTTAGTACAAGATTTTGGGTCTTACATTTCTAATATCCTGTGGAGCTAATTCTGCCGTCCTGGAATTTAAATTGTTAACCGCTTTCCTGGAAATAGCGATATATATTTTATTAACTTTATACCTACATAAAAGTAATCCATGGACACGTGTTTCTGGCTCACAGCCGTCATCAGCATGTATGTATCAATATCGAAGGGTCGATCCTTGTCTAAGTAAGCCATGCTGATGACGGATGTGAGCCAGAAACACGTGTCCATCGATTACTTTGATGTACGTATAAAATTAATAAATATATATATATATTAACGAAAAATACGTCCTTTCGACTAATAATGCAATTTTTTGCATCTTAATCAATTAGGAAGTGAGACAATCGAAATAATAGTAAGCAAAAAAACAAAAACAACGAATGCTGCAATCACCAATAAAAATAATTACATAAAATACATTAAATATTTGGGTGATAAAAATCGTACATATTTCTTTGTCCAATGGTAAAGACTCTGAACTATAGACATCAATATCGAAGGTTCGATTCTTGTCTAAGTTAGCCATGCTGATGACGGCTGTGAGCCAGAAACACATGTCCATGAATTACTTTTATGTACGTATAACATAACATTAATAAAAATATATACATATGTATATAATAACTTATGATAATTTTATTTACACAGACATGTACAAAATCTGCGACACTGGCATGTCGATGTTATCGATCAACAGTTACTATAAACTGAGATCTCATCAGGCAGAGTTAGAATCCGATCTTAACCTCAGATCATATTTGGAGAGAACCCAAATATTGTCTGAGGTTAAGATCGGATTTTAACTCTGCCTGATGAGATCTCAGTTTATAGTAACTGTTGATCGATAACATCGACATGCCAGTGTCGCAGATTTTGTACATGTCTGTGTAAATAAAATCATCATATATAAAGTTCTATTTTGATATTGAGCACTTTTTATAAACCCGGTTAAAATTCTCTGGATTACCACCCTGTGGATATTTTTCACCTGGATTATTACCATTATTATATATATATATATATATATATATATATATATATATATATATATATATATATATATATATATATATATCGTAGTCTTATTCGTGTACGGCCATCAACTAGATACACGACTACTACCAGATCTGCGATACATGTGCGTTTAAATACTTAAGTTAATGGGATGTCGCACGTCTTCAAACACTGTTATCAACTCTGTGTTGACCCTATAAGAAGAAGAAATCAACATAATCGGATACTTAAATACCCGCAGGCATCTATTTTGCGTTCCCATCTCTTAAATATATTTACTTCCCTATGATTAATGACCACTGTCAAGTCAGGTTTCGATATAGAGTTTACCTTCACGTAGGTGACTTGTCTTCACTACGGCCAAGGACCCCATTCATGTATGTATACTTGCTAAAAGCTGTTATTATTTCGATGAAAATATATTACAAAATTAATAGGATAAAACTAATAGGATGCCAGAAAAAAATATACATATATAATAAAAAAAAAAAGTCAGTCGGAAGTCAGACGTAAATAGCATTAAAGCTGACAAATCAAACTGTTTTCATTTGTTATTGTTGTAGAATGTTATTGGCAATATTATAACATACTTCGCTACAATTTATTTTCAAAATTACTGAATCCACCCCAGACAATATGATAATAGAAAATTAGCTGATTAAAAAAGCAGCAAGGGAAATAACTAATATTTGTAATTTATGAATATAAAAAGAGTTGTCCTCCTTACAACTAAAGTTTTATTTCTTTTTTCTACATTAGGGTTAGTTTAAACAGTTTGGGAACAAAACAAAACTTAAAAAATAAAATGCCTTCATTGCATCCCAGACAATTGTGTGATATTGAACGGGTAGATCCTCTCGTATATAATTTAGTAAGTTGAGAATCACAGGAATAGGGCAGCCGATGGGTAGCGCATGTCAACTTGATGAACTCGAATTTAAAATTACTTAGATTGTGGGAATGTATCAAAAAGATATATGACGTCACATTGCTCAAAGAGGGCGAGACGTATGGCGGTCTAATGACATGGGCTGACAAGATATAACTAATTAAGTGCTTTTGATCTCTCCCTCACCGGACCTCCACCCCCACTGATCAGTAATTTTGGAAAAAGATGACGTTGAACATACGCTGTCTTCCATCCGTTTTGTCTCGAGTTGGTATTTTTTAAGTTATAAATAAGAAACTTTATAAACAGACATTCCATCAGTCTGGAAGGATCACTAGGAAGCGCGTACAAAAAATGACCAGTAACCAAGATATTAATAACCATTATGAACTTTAATGTTTCTCTGGTAATTACGGCAACGTTGTTGTTGCGTGTATACACAAGTATGCAAAACAGTGTCTGGTATTACCTCCTCTGTTCCCCCGGAGGGGGGGGGGTAATTAAATTTAACTTTGAAATCTTATTTAAAACATAATAATTTGCTTAAATAAAATCATATTTAAAAAATGAAAAGGCAAAACAGAAATTAAAGTACAACGTCGATTTGGGATAGTTAGTTTGCTATATGTGTATGCATGTGTGCGTGCGATGGATAATGTGTTCGTAATTCCTTTAAAGAACAATGCATGTGTTATCAGCTTGCCTGTTTAAACTAATCCCAGAACCGGAAGTACTTAAAAGGTAATGTTGACGCGTTCTTTGTCAGAACCGGAAGCGAAATTTCATCAAATTCAGACTTATTTACCAGAAACATGGGAAAACGCATAACGTTTAATTGATCTAGGGATTGATTTTTGTTACTCGTAAAACAGCCACACGAACACATACACATATATACGTATTTGTGTTCGTTGTTGAAACAGAAAGGATAGACGTTTATGAAAATCATGAATTTTAGCTTCAACGTATTTTTACCTACATGGCTTCGCAATTTGATTCCTATTCACTACCTGAAATCAATGAAATAAAACTAATCGATAAGATCGATAAAAAAAAGGAAGACAAAACTCCTTCTCTCTCTCTCTCTTTTCTCTCTCTCTCTCTCTCTCTCTCTCTCTCGAACAGACATAACTTTCAATAAGATAAATAGAAGATAGATCAAACATTGAAAAAATATTTATTAGGTAATATTGAGTATTCGAAGCATAAACAGCATTAATCGAGGCCGACAGCTTAAAAACTGAATTCTGAATTGTTGACCGGTATCAAGCTTTACAAAAAGCAGCAGCTCTCACTACTTAGCCTGCTACCTTTTTTCACCTTATTCATTCTCCTTTCCTACGCCCTCTTCTTAATACCGCAAATCAGGCCGGACACACGTACGTTCAATTTTATTATATATATGATGCAGTCGTATTAAATTAGCATTTGACGAAATAAAATATGGCAAACAATATTCCTCATATGATGTCGGATTTACTTGATTCATATCTGAAGGCGTTCTAATATAGATCTGCAGGTTTGGGCGACTTCCATGTGAATAGCTTTCTACAAATCGTCCAATGTCCGGGTGTTAGATATTGAGTTGGTAGATCTCTTAGTATATAATTTAGTTGAGAATAGAACGAAATGAAAGTCGCTGAGAGGTTAACAGAGGTCAACTTGGTGATTCCGAGTCGAAAATTGCTTAGGCTGTGGGAATGTACTAGACACGGACACGACATCACATGACCCAAGAGAAAGGGTAATAGAAAAAAGAAGTCTGTTTGGAAGCGCGCCAGGCGTTTGGACGTGTATGGACATGCTAATTCATACGTGCATTGCATATTTTTCATATATTTTTTGTGTTTACTGCACAGGTCGTGATCGTCCACTCGTTGTCTTCGTCCGAATACGGGGTTTGATTTCGACACTGGCCATAGTATCAATCGTGTGGTCTCGGTCACTGCTGTTCCTAAATGATTTCCGTTCCAAACAAAACCACAACTCAAATTTAAAACAAATAAGAATGTTTTATTTTGAGAGGTTACAATGACACCAATTTCTCAACCGAACGACAGACTTGCAAATGAGAAAAAAAACTATGTTCCAACCAAACACAAACAGTCCATCAGCTTAAGACCCAAAAACCCATCTGTCTTTGAGACCTACAGAAATCCAACTACCCCCCTCTGCCAGTCTTGCTGGAATAATAGATGTTGTCTCATTTAAATAGACCACACAGAAAGCTTACCCGAAAATGAATGGCTGTTTTATCACTAGACATAAAACCTACTGACCAGGAGTGGACATTAATTTTTTGCAAAGTCTCAATTGGCTCACAATCATAACATGGCGCTTCGTATCTAAGAAGACATTACTATTTCAAAGAGCCAGACGATTTCTTAGGTAATCAAGAGCAAGATATTTTCCCATCATCGGCCTGTCGTCTGCAGCATGAATCGATGCATCTTACTAAACATGCAGTCTTTCACAGGTTCACATATGGATAAATCAGCGGATCATGTGGGTCGAAAAGTGTCGGCAAATCTGAAAATGAGGCGTCACCGTAGGGTTAGGGTGAAAACATCTGTTGATGATTTGGCTGAGTCGACTGTTATTCTCCCTCCAGCCGCAGTAAAATGTGACGCAAGGTCAGAAGGTGGGGATTGAAAAGTTAGCGCACAAGTGGTGTGTGCACTCTGGTCGACAAAAAATGCTTGAGCAGCCCCGTTAGTAGCAATATTAACCATTTTTCAAAGAGAGAAGGTAAAGATTTTAGGGTGACTACCTAGAACTACACAAAACAATAATTCAGCCCAACAGATACAAGGTTATCACCAACTTCAAAATGACCCAAACTCTGTCTGACTTATTGTCAAGAACGTATGAACCATAAGTCTGTATATTCGGCTATTTCTCCAAATCCGTTGTCTGTCGTCAATAACATTTAATTTATTTTTGTGTGTATCGACTTTGTCATTGTTTTTAATATTGCCTTTTCCTCCACAACTGAAGAGTTTGAATGCAAAACGCGATAAACGCCATTGTCAAAATTACGAAGCTATCACTAAATAATAGTGTTTCATTTCAACACTCGAGCGCATCCCAAAATCGTGTTTTACATAATAGGATACTGGCATAATTACTTTTTTAAAATAAGCTTTTAGTCGAAGTCTGGATATAATATATTCGTCCATTTATTGTTTAATGTCTCAATTTAAACAAATTGGAACTCTTCAACTATTACAATTATGATTTTCAAATACTTAAAGACCAATAACGCCAGTTGTTCCTACAGCATATTTTAGGCTATGCAGTGATCTTTGATGCAGCTACTTCGGATTTCACGAACCCAACAATTTTGTTGATTCACCATGCCATTCAGATAAAATTCATTTTCATCAATCATTAAGAAATTGCGTCCATCTGACGTGCGTAATTGCACCAGTGTGCATAATTCTCTAGTCTTAACAGTTGGCCAGTGGCCAATTTGTAGAGGGGCAACTTAGCATTGATTGAGTGAGAAGGGATGTAAGTACAGTGACATTTATTAAAATAATTTTGGACAACATTATATTCTTTGATCCTCGAGAGACACACCCAATGATTAATAAGGACCCATGTGTACTACTGCTTCAAATACTGAGTGCCATATTACAACAAGAACATAAGTCCATTATGAGATTGAATACCCCCCCCCCTGACAATGTAAGGATGGGCCAAAGTCATATCTTGGCCTTACTTCTTTATATTGTATGAAGTATTCCCAAAGTTATGTCATGGAAACGTTGATAACCCAGAAAGTAATTATCTGATCAGGCTGAAATTGCGTATGGTGATTATCAAAGAGCATTAGATCCATACATCAAATTTGGAACCTTTTCCTTAGTAAGTTACAACCCAAGCCATAATTTTACGGCATCTCAACCTTTCTTTAGTCATTTAGTACCTAAACTGCAATTTTATAACATATCAACTCTTTCATTATTCATTTATTACCCAAGTTACAACCTTATGGCATATCAACCCTTTTCTTTAGTCATTTATTCCCAAGCTTCAAGTTTACGGCATATCGACCCTTTGGTTTGGCATTTAATTCCTAAACTGACATTTTACGACATATCAACTCTTTCTTTAGTCATTTAATACCCAAACCACAATTTTACGACATATCAACCCCTTTTAAGTCATTTAAAGGCTAGCAAAAATACGTGACTGGAGAAGCTCTCTTATTCTTTACATCAATTGTAATTTTATTTCTTATTATTTCTTCGATAATAGCAAAACAATGTGAAGATACAAACCAACGTTACCAAAGTTACTTTAATTCCTTTTTTTAATGTGAATGCAAAGAGAGTAACCCTGTCTCAACGATTAGCTATTTCGGCTGCAGGCAACCACATGCATCAAAATAAATTTGCATTTTTACATAATGTTCAGTTGAAGGGAGTTTTCATTTTCGTTTATTCATGACATGTAGACAAATACATACAGCAGATAAACATTAATATTCGCATAATATGAACACACGGAGAGACGGGTAGTCTTCTAGTACATATATACAACCTATAATGAAACGTTAATCGTTTCTCTATTATAATAAATGATATACTAGACTGCAATAGAAAGTTTGTCTGACTCCAACAGTTAATCAACAGACTACATCGTAGATTCAAATAAAATTCATTTTATTGGTCTGTTCTGAAAAAGGAATTAAACAGCTACACAGCCAGTCTTTATAAAGTGCGACATTCGACTAACGTAGATTTACCATATCGTTAGCGATTTGAGAAAAACAACGAAATATGTGTGCTCTGGATGATGTACTGGCCCCAACTCCTACCACGAAAAGGAAATCATGTAGGTGCTGTAAGAAGAAAAACAAGTTCGGCGATGTTCTGTTCCTATGCCAGAGATGACTGTCTTACTAGCAGGTGCATAATACTTGGGATGCGGTATTGAATTAAATCACGACCGGTGGGGCCTCTCGATGCCATGAAAATTCAGATACCTCTGATTTTTGTCAAATTTTAACAAAAAGTATGAGACATTAGTTATTCTCTAAAAAGGGTTTTAAGGGGGGCATAATAAGGGAACAACCTCTCATTTGAAAATTCAAACATATCAGATTTGCATTGAATTTCATTCATAATCACTAGATAAAGTAAGATTCTCTGAATTTTAATTAAGCTTAAGCATAACATTTTAGAGATTTTCTAGAATCAAAATAATGTAATAGATTTTGATCAAAATTGGAATAAGGATTCTAGAGATAAGATTTAGTAGCATTATATTTTGATTTTAATCTTCTCAAGGGGACATAAAAGTGGTACAAAACTATTCTGTTTAGGGGATTAATTTTACTCGTCCCAGGACGGGTATTCTTTTAGTATATATATATATATATATATATATATATATATATATATATATATATATATATAATGATACTATTCAACTGATTTTATTACTGTTATGATATGCCAATGTTTAACATGTAAATGAATATGTTCCTTTTTCCTCTCACACTTGTATACACAGGAAAGAAAGAGAGAGAGAGAGAGAGAGAAAGAGAGAGAGAATGAGAGAATTTATCAGGGACACCGAATTTTCGAAAGCGAATACTTCAGATGCCAACTGTCAAGTATTTTTGGCAAGAAAGGGGCAATAAATCTCTTGTTAAAATTTCAAGAATACAAAACCATTTGCTAAAAATACCATCTCACAAGATGTCAGGCACACTCACAAAAGTGTATGCATGCACATGTGTACATTCGAGCGCGTTTCGTAAAATATGAAAGATATGTATGTTTAATTGTTGCTTATACTTCCCCAAATTCTAGCAATCTTACGTAAGTCAGATGCTAAAGTAAATGAAAGTTTTCAAAAAGTCAGGTTGTTCTCTTGAACGTTTTTCTGACTGTACACACACACACACATTATATATATATTTATATATATATATATATATATATATATATATATATATATAGTATTAAAATATATTTATGGCAATTAAGCCTGACGCTTCCCTGCAGGAATGAAACACGGACGCCTGTGTGTAGCTTAGTTGGCATCAATATATTTGCATATTACTACTACTACTACTAAGCTCTACTAATGTATTGATCACTGTTGAAGTAACTACTGAAAATCTATACACAATAAATTACACCACCTTATGATATTATATGTGTATATACATTAAATAATAATATATAATATATACATTTTTAGTTGACATCTAGATTTGATATGTTCCTCCGTTTATTGTTGAATATCTCAATTTAAACACATTGGGTTTATCGGGTTTTGCATTCGAACTATTCATATATATATATATATATATATATATATATATATATATATATATATATGTGTGTGTGTGTGTGTGTGTGTGTGTATATGCTTCTAAAACTGTGTTTCTCTATATATAAAAGGCCAAATGTCTTACTAAATATTTACCCTCATTGTTTAGTACGCCGAAAAATGCCTGCATTTCGTGCACTATTTTCACACATGAATCTTTGCGCATGTCGTTTTGCAAGTCGTGGAATCTTGTGCAGCTGGAAAAAAAAGAACGGAACTATCTTTTTTTGTCATTGTTTATCATTGACTCACTTTTCACATTTTCACACGAGTCATAGTCAGTGATTTCTCACTATCAATAAGAAGTAGTGTTTCCTGGGGTCTGAGTGACAACAAGTCTCCTCAGATTTTAAGCACTGTCCGCCCTTTTCGCTAACCGTTGCAAATCACTTTGCATTATGCACCATCTGTTTCCCATTGATTTTTCATTGATAACAACCGTTGACTTTCTCTGGAATTTGAGTGTTCTCTGTGTCTCTCCAGTGCAGGTCTGGATGGCGTTCTTCCTACTCAGTTTTTCCCCGACCCTTTACTGCCATTTAGTGTGGTACTAACTAAGGCTGGTGCCACCATTTTTTTTTTTGAAGGATGGGATGTCATATTATGAGATTTCTGGCAATTTCAATTCTCTAGCATTCGCGAAATGTTCTTATATATATATATATATATATATATATATATATATATATATATATATATATATATATATATATATATATATATAAAACATAAAGAAAGAGGCAAAATGCCCTCAAATAACCATGCGTTAGATGCAGATATTTTTTATTAAAATCAAAATAAAAAACAAAAAAATTTTTTTATCTTTTTTATCTTGACTTTTTTATCTAACTTTTCGCTTGATATAACAGAGCTTTAGACAAATAAAAGGTATCACCCTTTTTTTCGTACTAATCCTTCCTTGTCTTCTAGAAGTGACGTCCGATGTTATGTGGACTAACAGTGCAAATGTCATTTTTAAATTGAACTTAAATCGCGCGTGGTCTCGCTGGTAGGTATACATTTGGGAAAGTTCATTTTTTAAGCATCTTTAGAATTTTAAACATAAAGAAAGAGGCAAAATGCCTTCAAAGAACCATGTGTTAGATGCAGATATTTTTTATTAACATCAAAATAAAAATAAAAACATTTTTTTTTAAATTTTCATCTTATCTAATATTTCGCTTGATATAACAAACCTCGACAGAGCTTTAGACAAATAAAAGGTATTAACCTTTTTTTGTAATAATCCTTCCTGGTCTTCTAGAAGTGACGTCCGATGTTATGTGGACTAACAGTGCAAATGTCTCTTTTAAATTGAACTTAAATCGCGCATGGTCGCTGGTAGGTATAAATTTGGGAAAGTTCATTTTTTAAGCATCTTTAGAATATATATATATATGTTTTTTTGACACTTGATTCGTGCATGTCTACCACCCATCCTTCCCTCTCGATCTGAATCAACAGACGCCCTCTCTTTCTCCTTCTTTTCCTCTATGTGTCTACCTTCCCACCACCTCTCCCCTCATCATTATTTGTTCCTCTTTCCACCTTATATTTTTATTTATTTATTTATTTATTTGCCCTGTTTGTTTCAGATTCTAGATTTTAGATTTTTTGTTTTCTGTTTTTGTTTCTTAGATTTTTTAATTTTTAATTTTTAATTTTTTAACGGCCTTAATTTTTGAAATGTTAAATTTCTTTCCTTCTTCTTCTCTTTCTCTATCCCTCCACTTCATTCTCTCCAAATATGATCTGAGGTTAAGATCGGATTCTAACTCTGCCTGATGAGATCTCAGTTTATAGTAACTGTTGATCGATAACATCGACATGCCAGTGTCGCAGATTTTGTACATGTCTGTGTAAATAAAATTATCATATATATATATATATATATATATATATATATATATATATATATATATAACAGTTATTTTATATAGATCAGATTGATTCTTATGGGGATCAAATTCCAGAGCAAAATTGAAGCTCAATATTCGAACCTAATAATTGGTTATTAATACATTGCCTTAATCAATTTCTCTGCTAGATAATAATCATTAAGTTTATTTTTTGTTTTAAATTCAATTCATTCAATTTATTATTTTTTTTATTTCTTTAGTTTTTATTTATTTAGTTTTTACTTATTTAAAAAACATTTTCTAATTATTCTTATATTTATTTTTTTATTTAGTTTATTTAATTAGCTATGTATTCATTTTTTATATTTTCATATATTTATTTGTTACGCTATTTTGTTTACTTTTTCATTATCTATAAAATAACATAAATTTCTATACATTGGCACAGATTCTATCCCTTTTATTGTTAGCCATTAAGTTATTGAATTATCTTCCCTTGTCCTTTTGAACTCTTCTGATTTTAAAATCTACTGAATGTAAGTAAGTGTCAGTTTTCAAATTTAAAAGTAAGAGTTTAATTTTTATATTTTCTTCTCAGTTTCTCTTACTGAATCTTGTAGTGACTTTTAAGGTTCTACGCAATGAACTGTTTTCGATGTGCGGACAAATTTGTTTCTGAACATTTGAATGATTCAAATCTTGTTTTAGGTGGGTCAATTCCCATTTCGCCATATTGGTCGTATTTTTGTGTTGTTTTTATAGACACTTGAAGACTTTTTGTATGCACTTTCACTTTGATGATATAAGGTTTTCATTTGAAAACGATGCTCTGATGACGGGAGATTTTTGTTAACTATTTTAATTTGTTTCAAGTATGTTTTTATTCTTCTAGAAACCTGTGTTACTTTTTATTTGCTCCGAAACTGACAATGAATCACAGTATGACATAACTTTGGTCTGTCAATATATATATATATATATATATATATATATATATATATATATATATATAGTACATGTATTGTATTTGTTTGTATAGATGTTAATCCAATGAAACCCAGTGTTTGTAAAAAAGTGCTCAATAAAGAGTAGGGCTGTTCTTTTAGTTTAAATTTTTATTCATACAAATATTTTAGGTTACATATGTGCATACATGTTTCAGCTGCGCTCTCTTTCGAGAGTCAACTTCCTCAGACCTTTAGAAAAAAATGAAATGAAAAATAACAAATTTCCTTATTTTGTGTATTACCTAGGTTGGGAGGGGATGTGTGCATGATTAAATGGGCAAGACTCATATCCAATTGCACATTCGCGTTTTTCATTTTCTTTTAGTTTTTATCATTCAAGCTCATCGAGTACGTTTGATCTGACCGCTTTCAAATCCTTTTATACATTTTATTATCCACTTGAGATTATCCTAAATGTTTTGATCAAAATCCATTACATAAATGTGATTCTAAAAAATGTCTAAAATTTAAGGCATAAGGAGTCTGAAGAAGAAAGTAAAATTCAGGGAATCAGTTCTCCTCTCTACGGTCCCTCTCTCAGAGAAGAGACGTTGTTAGTCTTTCTCTACTGTATCGTTATTTTCCTGGTACATGCTCTACTGAGCAAAAATCTATGATTCCTCGCTGTAAAAACATTCACAGCAAGTACTCGTCCTCTACCGCCACAACAAATAACTTCCCTTTCTTCCTCTGTGTACCTAGAATCAAACGAAACTTCCATGAACGGAGCTTCTTTCCAAGAAATTCCCATCTGTGGTACACGATACCATGGGAATGCTTCCGCGCTAACGACAACATAGTCCTCTCCAAGTATAATGGAAACAACTACTTGTTGAGCTGTCCTCTTAAGTAATCAAATCCTATCCTTTTTACCCATTGTTTTCTCACACTCTCATCGTATTGTTCTACATTCAATTGACAATCTCATTAACCCTTATCCTCGAGTGTCATTTGGGCTTTGTTAAGCGGTGACTCATTAGCATTGAGAAAAACACTAATTCAATGTTGAGTACATCCTTAAATCCCAACCTCCAAATCGAATATCATAAAATGTACAAAATAAGAATAAAAAAGATTTGTATACTAATGGTTCACCATTTATCAGGGCCAAAAGCCACTCGATGATAAGGGTTGGTGAGATTTTCAATTAGATGATAGAACAGTATTATGAAAGGATTGTGAACTATGGTTCATTCACAGGACGGCATGACAGATATTTGTTGATATTCGACTTGAAAACGACGATATTCTAGTTTGTAGGGGAACATTCCTGCGGCAATGTGTTCCACAAGTTAGAAATTCTTGGAAAAGAAACTTTATTCATAGAAGTTTCGTTTGACTTTAGGCACACAGAGGAAGAAAGGAGAGTACCTTGCAGTGTTAGTAATAAGATGAGTTCTTGCTGAGAATGTTTTTTTTTTGGGGGGTAGAGCCTGAAGCTCAGTGGACCAACTACAATGAAAGTATCACAAAAGCTAGCAATGTCTCTTTTATGAGAAAGGGTCTGTAAGAAAGAAAAGAGATCATTTACCACTAGATTACGAAGACGATTTTGTATTTTGTCAAGATAAGAAAGAATGCTCTGAGTGGCACCTCCCCAGATGTGGCAGCAGTACTTTATATTAGGCCAAATATGACTCATACAGGTAGAGGATTGCATCAGGATTCAGGTACTTTATGGAGCGGTAGAATGATCCAACCATTTTTCCAGCGACTTTATCAAGTCATCCATTTCAGGTTCGGGGGTGAAAGTTAGTCCGAGGAGCTTGTCAAAACAAGGGACTTCCTCAAGCAGAGCGCCATTCATTTCTAGGGCAGTAGGACATAGGACTGCTCATCTAATCCAGACAATGCTGGATTTTTTTCTAGTCTAAAAATAAAAGCTGTTTGGCAATGTAAATGCTCTTTTAAACTTAAACGCAACAGAGTTGACTACCTACGACAGGCCAACAAGATTTCAGCTGTTTACGTAACAAACTGCCATTCCAGAACATGTGTACCGCTGTCGCCGTTGTTCCCTTCAGTTTTAAGTATGTTGTCATCTCATACCAAATTTCAGAGTTTGGGCCATTGCACAAGTAAATGTTCGCGCAATTCAACAAAACATATGTGTTAGATTCCTTAGACGCCACCTTTTGAAAAAGAAGCCATCATAACCATTTTCTCGTAAGCTTTTTTTGCTTTATATTCTTTTTGTATGTGAATTGGAAACTTTTGTTTATTGGTTTGTTAATACGCGCCTCTATTAAATGTTAATGGCATCTTTTCACGTTATCATGTTAGAATGCCTTTCAGTCTTCAATCAAGGTTCGATCCGCATCTCAAATATTTTAGACAAAGGCCGCAATTCATTTTATATATAAATTTATCAAACAGACATGAACAGTCACAGAGAAATTAACACTTTAAAATGACAGGTTACTTGCATGTGCATGCGGGAGAGAGGGAGAGAAAGACAGACAGATAGATAGGTAGATAAATAGCTTATCTCGTTACACCTAGCTACATTGTGCGCCTCCTCCCTTTTACGCGTCTGCTTTGCTTGCAGTGTCGCTAGGTAGAGCAGAAATTCTCTCTCTGAAAATCATATGATTTCGTCGACTTCCGTTTCTGGGGTCACCTCTGATCCCTAGGTGTCACTCAAATTTTCCATTCAAACAACAGCTTTCGTTATGTAACATTTAAATTATCTATCATCAAAATCAACTTCAAAATTCTTCATTTATTTTTTCAATTTCCCAGTTCTTTAATATATATTGAACTTGCATATTCCTGAATCCAATATGCAATACTTTGTATTTTTCTATGGTAAATTCTAAATTCGAAGTATCGTTTCAATATGACAATTTGTTTAGATTCATTTGTGTTATCTCTATTTATATAAAATTTATATAAAATTAGATCTGTTTATATACTTGTATTTACAGTATTCACTCCTAAATTAATTAACCGATCATTATGAATTTTCAAACACAGCTGCGAGACGTAAGGAATGGTAATGTGGGCTACATTTACTTTAATTTTGTTTCATGCAAATGGGGTAACATGGGGTGGAAGCCCTTCGTGAAAATTCAGATATCTCCGATTTTTGTGAGATTTTCTTTCTCTTTTTTGGTAATACTTTAAGCAGAGAAGACGTATGTAGGTCACCGTCCTCAATCGGGGGATCAAAATGTAGCTAGGTGTAGCTTCTATATAATAAAAAATGAGCTATCTGTCTATCTATCTGTCTGTCTCTTTCTCTCACTGCCTATCTCTCTCACAAGCATACGCAAGTAATCCATCCCTCTGATTTTTT
Source organism: Sepiola atlantica (assembly GCA_963556195.1). NCBI lineage: Eukaryota > Metazoa > Mollusca > Cephalopoda > Sepiida > Sepiolidae > Sepiola > Sepiola atlantica. The sequence goes on along the minus strand of OY744528.1, from coordinate 65,337,314 downwards.
TGTGTGACTTTTCTTCTCTTTTTAATAAATCTTTTTTATGAATTAACATGGGTTCCCGATGACGACGAGTGTACAATGGTTTATACACGCAACATCACTAAGTGAAAATAGAACATTAAAGCTAACAATCATATTTTGTGTATTGTATTGAGGGAAAACAGAATGAGTGGATGGATAATGTAATCTTTCCGTAAGTGAAAAAAGGGATGTCAAAGGCAATCCTGGTAAAAGGGGTTCAAAGGTAATACAACTTTCAACCACTCTGAACTTCTCTCTGCTCTCCTAAAATCAACTATCTCTTCAATCCAAAAAGTACAGTTTTTATACGAATAACATCACCACCTATACAAATTAACTGTTAGCCAGAGCCATCTAGCTTTAGAAAACTCTAAACATCCAATCTGTAAAGGAGAGATAACTCAATTGACAACTTTATTGCTAGTGCCATCAGACACAAAAAAACGTCTCCTGATTACATATATGTTCAGACTACACGAACAGACAACTCGCCATGTTGCTAACATTCATTTACACAGTGAGATGTTTTCTTTCTTTTTTCACTTCGATTTTAACTTTAGCATTTACTTTTTAAGTTGAGACGCCTCTTTTAACAAATAAACCAATAAATAAATATACGTTTCGAAATCTTTTCAATGACTATTACTACATTGTATTTCTCAATGTTTCTATTAAAAACGTTTCGGATGATGTCACCGCCGACCGTCTTGACGTAACGATTGCTTTTTTTTCTCTCGTTGAAATTGAATTTTAACGGTCCCACTTCAATTTAAACAAAAAACGGCATTCGTTAATCCAAAAAACTAACCTTCAATCGGGGTTGGCAATTAAACTTTCACCATAAATCCAAGTGCATAGTCTTATTTACTCCTCTCCAGGAGTTAGGCACAAGGCCAGTTTTATCCTACTCCCACAAGTAAGATGTGACCCAAGGTCGGGTCGGAAAGTGGGGGTTAAAAAGCCAGCGCCCGAGAGGTGAGCACTCTGACCATCAAAAATTGCCTGGGCAGCCCCGTCGGCATTCTCCGGTAGGGGCGCCTCAAGCAGTAAGCAATTAACTTACTACTCCCCAAAGAGGGGAGGCAAAGCCTGGGAGGGTGGACCTCCTAGAACTGCACAGGACAATCCCATAGACCGGCGTAAATCAAGTCCCGAAGGACAAGACAATACCAGTCTATGGGGTGCAGTATCCATCGGAACAGATACTACACTTTGATCTTAGCCAAAAGGCCAAAGTGCATAGTCTTATTTACTCCTCTCCAGGAGTTAGGCACAAGGCCAGTTTTATCCTACTCCCACAAGTAAGATGTGACCCAAGGTCGGGTCGGGAAAGTGGGGGTTGAAAAGCCAGCGCCTGAGAGGTGAGCACTCTGACCATCAAAAATTGCCTGGGCAGCCCCGTCGGCATTCTCCGGTAGGGGCGCCTCAAGCAGTAAGCAATTAACTTACTCCTCCCCAAAGAGGGGAGGCAAAGCCTGGGAGGGTGGACCTCCTAGAACTGCACAGGACAATCCCATAGACCGGCGTAAATCAAGTCCCGAAGGACAAGACAATACCAGTCTATGGGGTGCAGTATCCATCGGAACAGATACTACACTTTGATCTTAGCCAAAAGGCCAAAGTGCATAGTCTTATTTACTCCTCTCCAGGAGTTAGGCACAAGGCCAGTTTTATCCTACTCCCACAAGTAAGATGTGACCCAAGGTCGGGTCGGGAAAGTGGGGGTTGAAAAGCCAGCGCCTGAGAGGTGAGCACTCTGACCATCAAAAATTGCCTGGGCAGCCCCGTCGGCATTCCCCGGTAGGGGCGCCTCAGGCAGTAAGTAATAAACTTACTCCTCCCCAAAGAGGGGAGGCGAAGCCTGGGAGGGTGGACCTCCTAGAACTGCACAGGACAGACCCATAGACCGGAGTAAATCAAGCCCCGAAGGCCAAGACAATACCAGTCTATGGGGTGTAGTATCCATCGGAACAGATACTACACTTTGATCTTTAAAGTGCATAGTTATATTTATCTACCTCCCACAAGGCAAGATGTGACACAAGGTCGGGAAAGTGGGATTAGAAAAACCAGCACTCGAGAAGTTGAGCACTCTGGTCATTAAAAATTGCCTGGGCAGCCCCGTCGGCATTCCCCGGTAGGGGCGCCTCAGGCAGTAAGCAATTAACTTACTCCTCCCCAAAGAGGGGAGGCGAAGCCTGGGAGAGTGGACCTCCTAGAACTGCACAGGACAGACCCATAGACCGGCGTAAATCAAGCCCCGAAGGCCAAGACAATACCAGTCTATAGGGTGCAGTATCCATCGGAACAGATACTACACTTTGATCTTTAAAGTGCATAGTCTCCTACGCCAAAAACTGTTTTGCATTAAGATCGCGGGTGAGGAAGTCTTCGTTCGCTCCGGACAACAATAAGCGGCAAATAATTCAACAGTTCATGGTTGGGGAATGGAATTTCTTGCGTTAATCTACTTTCTCGGACAACACTGTCAGCTAGTGAAGAATAATAATATTTATATATATTACTACTACTACTACTACTACTATAAATAATAATAATAATAATAATAATAATAATAATAATAATAATAATAATAATAATAATAATAATAATAATGATAATAATAATAATAATAATAATGATAAAATAGAAGTAAAGAGACATTATTTTTATTTGGGCAAGAAGAATGTCTTAAAATATATATCACAGTTTATGAATTTTTAAAGTAAAATAAATAGTGGTAGTAGTTGTGACCCAACGGGTCACGAGTACGTCTAGTAATACATACATATATATATATATATATATATATATATATATATATATATATATATTAAGTTAAGATGATCGCTGTTGACTTCTATCTGTATGAATATGTTCTAGCTACCCCCCCCCCCCCCCCGAGAGAAAAGCACTCAGGTAGCACGTCAACACTGGCACATAGAAAAGGCCGATATATATATATATATATATATATATATATATATATATATATATATATATATATATATATATACAGATTAATTAGAATTCGTTTTTCTCAGTAACGACTGAAGAAAAGAACATCAATAAAAATGAATTGTACGAGAAATACTTGTCATTAAAATCTTTTTCCTAATTTTTTTTCATTGTTCATTCTCTGCCTGGTACAAATCGTCATTAGTTGTTTAATATTGATATAAGTAGGTTTGCTAGTAGATATCGACTAGTAAATGTTGGATGAGATATATTATGCTGATTAAAACATGACAAGAAATCTAACACACTAATTAAGACATGACAGAGAATCTAATGTGCTATTTAATCATGACAGAGCATCTAACATCTACTTAAAACTTGACAAAATATCTACTATGCGATTTAAAACTTGACAAAGAATCTAACACGCTACTTAAAATATGACAGACATCTAACACGCTACTTAAAATATGACAGACATCTAACACGCTACTTAAAATATGACAGACATCTAACACGCTACTTAAAATATGACAGACATCTAACACGCTACTTAAAATATGACAGACATCTAATATACTACTGAAAACATGACAACATCTGGCCTGCTAATTAAAACATGATAGACGATCTAACATGCTATCTAAAACATGACAGATCATCTCACATCTACTTAAAACTTAACAAAGCATCTAACTGATAGTTGTTTACAAATTAAAAAAAGCGATAAAATGAAAAACATACCTTTGTTTTATGTGGACTTAAGATTTCAGACTGGCGGATAAATTTAATAAAAGGATATGCACATGTTTTACCATAACACACACACACACACATGAGACAATCATTTTATTTACATTATGAGACTAGAAAAAGGTAGCCCCTACAAAAGATTAACAACAGAAAAGGGACTAGGGACAGATAACTCTAATTCCTGTCTATGAGGAACAAGGGAGATAATCTGATCCCTATAAAATCATCGAACAATGGAGATAATCTAAACTCTATAATAAAGGATTTTAGCGGTTTGACTTAAATTGATAATTTCAACACTCCTTCTCAAATGCCGTCAAACTATTGCATCATTTCCCCAACACCTAACCGTTCTCTGAGATTGACAAATTGTGTGTCCTTCACATCAGCTATCATGTCTTTCCTCTGACAGTACTCTAGGCTGATTGCCTTCATTTCCACCTGCTCTCGGATGTTGTGAAACTTGATGTCAATATGTTTGGCTCATCCATACATATTGTGGAGTTTTTGCCATACATAGATGAGACTGAGTTAAACTGAGGCTCCGTTTAGATCACTTTGAAGACGCTGCATTCATACTGCCTTACCAATGCCATCTATTCTGTTTCAGTTGTTGATAATGCAACACAGGTTTTCTTCTTACTTCTTCAGCTGACAGCCGCCTCACTTGATTTGAACAGGTAGCCTGAGATTGATCTTTCGTCATTCAAATCACCAGCCCAGTCTGCATCTAAATGCCCCAGGAGATTGGTTTCTTTTTCATTGCCATATAATAAGCCATACTTTCGTCTGATGTTTAGATAACATGAGATATGTTTTACAGACTTCCAGTGTTCCATTGTAGGCTGGGAACAAAATCTTGCAACATTTCCAACAGCATAGGCAATATCAGGTTGTTTCCTCATTGACGATACAGTAGGCTTCAAATTGCTGATTGATACAACTTCTGGTTGACCAGCTTGCTTTCTTCGGGGGCTTTGGTTAACCTTCCCCAGCATCAATTGGTGTTGACTTGGGTTTTGAATTTTTCAATTGGTATCTTTTCAAAACTTTTGCTGAGTATGCTGGTTGCCCGATCAACATTTTCCTGATTCAAGAAGTGATGTTGTTTCCCCATGTTCTAGATGTTCAAACTTTTCGATATTGTTTTTACAAATTCTTGGATACGTGTCAAAGACTTGCTTTCTAGAATTATATCATCAGCATAAACCGCAGCTATAAAGATCTCTCCTCCTGAGCATAGTATGTAAATGAAAAGATCATTTTCTAACTGCTTGAAATGCAACTTTTTCAGCTGACAATCCAGTGCTTCATTCAAACAGCTTGACGATTGTTTCAAACCATAGATGCTTTGCTTTAGTTTACTGACAAGATGTTCTTTGCCTTTAACTTCAAACCCTTCTTGTTGCTTCATGTAAATTTTTTCCTTCAACTTCTTGTTGCTTCATGTAAATTTTTTCCTTCAACTTCTTGTTGCTTCATGTAAATTTTTTCCTTCAACTTCTTGTTGCTTCATGTAAATTTTTTCCTTCAACTTCTTGTTGCTTCATGTATTTTTTTCCTTCAACTTCTTGTTGCTTCATGTGAATTTTTTCCTTCAACTCAACATGCAATGCAGTGGTTATGTCCAACTGATGTAGCTTCAGGTCAAGTTTTGTTACTAAATTAATAACAGTTCGCACTGATTCAAACCTGACAACTGAGCAAAATGTATTGTTATATTCAACTCCATATTTCTGAAGAAACCCATCAGCTACCAGTCGATCTTTGTGGTGTTCCATGTCTCCGTCAACATCATACTTTCGTTTGAACACCCACTTGCTACTAATAGCTTTTAAGCCCACTAGGCAATTCAGTAAGGTCCCATACTTTTTTAGTATGTAAGGAAGACATTTCACTTTCCATTGCTTTCATCCATTCATTTTCTCAAGACTAGAAAGTGTTTTTGTCATTGTCAATGGGTCATTTAAATTATGAGCCATGTAGAACCATTCACCATATGGATCTGGAGCCTTCCTAATCCTTGGTGATCTTCTGGTTTCTTTAACCTCCTGTAAGTTGTCATCATCAGTATCACATCTGATTTGACATTCAACTTCAACTTAAGATCGGTTTACAACTTTCTTTCTTCTCTAGTCACCTATCGAATCTGATTCGTTGAGGGTGATATCTCTTCCATGAAATACTTTCGACTTTACTGTATCATAGAGTCTATACCCTTTAAGTCAATACAATATCCGCGGAATATGCTTTTCTTTGTTTTAGGATCCATTTGAAATCTTTCATCCTTTTGTTTGTGAACATAAGCATCACATCCAAAAATGCATCAATGGTTCACGTTTGGTTTGTAGCCCTTCCATACTTCATATGGTGTCATACCTTGTACTGCATTTGTTAGACTCCGGTTTCAAACATATGAAGCGGTGGATAAAGAATCTGACACCATTGCTCACACTGTTTCCATCAACATTCGATGTATTTTTTCAACTACTCTATTTTGTTCTGGTGTTTGAGAAACAGTATATTAATGGCATATACCTTCCTTCTTTAAATAACTTTCAAACTCTCTTGAAGTGTACTCCCCACTATTATCAGTGTGTAGAGTCTGAACATACTGTCCAGTGGATTCCTCCACCAAGGTTTTCCACTCCATTAACTTTTTGAAAGCATCTTTCTTCTGCTTGAGTACATATATCCAGACAAATCTCGATTCATCGTCAATAAATGTGACAAAATAGCAAGTTTGCCTCTATCTGTACACAAACATCACTATACACAATTCCGAGGAGTTGGCTGGATTTCCTTCCACCAAATCTTAGAAACTAGGAATGATGCTGTTTTCCATCCAAGCATGGCTCCCAAAAGATGATATCCTTTGTCACGGCCAGTTATTAGCTGGTCTCTTACTAATTTTTATAAATTCTTGGCTCCAAGGTGACCAAAACGTCTATACCAAATCTTCTCTTTTGTGTTACTACCTGTGGTGATGGTGCGGAGAGACTAAGCAATAAGCGGCCATGACTGTCATGTGCCTGCTGTAAAGAAACACTGGTTGTGCACGGGAGCAAACCTGGAACTGTCTTACTTGTAGACGATGGTTGAACGTGCATAGTTATGCACTTTTGGCAGTCCAAAAGAGCTCAATAAAGAAAGTGCCATTCTTTGCTCGAGAGAGATCGTTTTGGTACGTCATGCAGCTAAAGTCATCCGTGTGTGTTTGGATTGTCATCGGTAACATTTATCAAGCATTCTTTTGTGGTTTCGAAGTTTCTGCATTTGTTTTGGGCTGTCGCTCTATTTGTCTGAAGGCTCATATCACCACTTAATTGAATTGGAAGGAATACTGCTGCTGCTGCTACTACTACAAACTTAACAACTTTTGCTAGTAAAAAAAAAAAAAATAATAATCCGGCGCCAAAAAAAGCGAACATACTGAGGATTGGTATTTTTTGTGTTCTCGATTATCGCTACCACTTGCTTTCACTACCTGAACAGGTAGTTGCTGCATGAGCTGCTTCTTGTTCTTCACTGCAGTTTAAATAGTATATGTTCCCAATTTTTTAACCTGTAGCTATTATTTTCTGCTTCTCATCCAGAAGTTGACAACCTGAGTCAGTAAATATGCATGACTTTTCAGGCTTAGTCGCTCTAGACACACTTAGTAGGTTGTAGGATAGTTTGGGAACATATAGTCTCATACAACCCACATCTTTGGTGTTTTCCTTCTGGTACATTTACTTTCAGTTCTATCATCCCGATTCTTAATGCCTCAACTGAGAATCCATCATCAAAGATTAGTTCCTCTGCTGCATCCAATTTTCTGAAATTAATCAATTTCATCCTGACACATGTGATATATTGCTCCAGAGTCGACAATCTAGTCGCTCTTTTTATTATTAGTCAACAACGCATGATGTGCAAAAGTCCAACAACGTAGTCGTTTTCAGAACCGTTTAAGTCATCCTGCCTTTTCTTAGTGAAGAAAGTTTTCTTTTTTGGATAGTTCCGTTCAAAATTTTTCATCCAGCAATCGACAGTCATGTTTAATGTGTCCGATTTTTTCCCCAATGATAACACTTGGATTCCCTTTTGCTATTGTGATTTTTTTATGTCATGGCTTTCAATTCAGCACAATGAGTCTCCCTTTCTCTAACTTTGGTGTCGTCGTATAGTAGTCGTTCAGTCACTAACACTCACTTGGGAACATCCTGACTTGCTTCGAGTATTGTCACAAACATATTATAAGAATCTGGGAGAGTAGTCAGGAGAAGTACAACTTTACCTTCCTCATCAATTGAATCGCTGATGACTGCTAACTCATCAAATATCTCCATCATCGTTTTGATATGTTTGTGAACATAGTCAACTTCTTTTAATTTAAGGGAATATAATTTCCTCCTCAACATTAATTTGTGAGCCCATGTTTTCTTTTGAAATTGATCAGCCAATTTCTTCCACACCACTGCAGGATCATCAGGATCCCCAATTAAATGCAAAAGTGACGGTTCCATGCACAGCCCAATTGCTGCTAAGGTGCGATCCCTCCTGTACTTCTTTCAGGAACAACCTCCGTTTCATTCACAAGCTCTATAACCCATCTTGAATTGCACTGCACTTCTTTTCAAGTGGGGTAAGTTGTACTATTCAGTGGCACAAAGTTAATAAGTTTTGTTTCCAATGCATTTTCCAGATATTTCAATCTTACACGTTATAAAACGACACAAACACTTCTACCACAAACAAAATTCCAAGATGGCCGAAAATAAAGGTTTTATGTGGCTTTTTTATACTAATGGGTAACAACTTATCAAGACCCGGGGCAACTCGAAGGTAAGGATTAAAGAGATTTTCAGTTGGACGACGAACACCACCACTAGGGGATTGGGATCATTGGGTAGAATGGAGAGAATATTATTTAAGAGGAATTCATTATCCAAGAGGACGGCTCAACAAGTATTTATTTATATTCTACTTGAAGACGACCATGTTGTAGTCAGTTTGGAAGCAGTCTCGTGGTATTTTATTCCACAGATGAGATGTTCTACGAAAGAAACTTTGTTCATGGAAGTTCCATTTTGTTTTTGGGAGACAAAGAATTGGAGCTCTGTTGAACATTTACCATGAATATAACAATACAGTAGAGAGAGGCTAGCAACATCTCTTCTGTGCGAAGACAATAAAGAATGCTCCGAGAGGCACTTCCCCATATATGATAGTAGTACTCCATCTAAGGACGTATCTGGCTCATACAAGTATACGATTGCATCAGGAGTGAGGTACTTTCTGAAACGGTAGAATGATCCAATACTATCATTGAGCGTTGTCTGGGCCCATACTTGTTTACAAATTCAAAGATCGATTAAATCAAAAACATCAAACCTTTATTTTATGTGGAATTGATATTCCAGACTGGAGGATAAATTTAATAAAAGGACATACACATGTTTTGCTGTAACACACGTACGAGGTGCTCATTTTATTGAGATTAGGAAGACTAAAAAAAGGTAGCCCCCTACAAAAGATTAACAATAGAAAACGGACTAGGGACAGATAACTCTAATTCCTATTTTATCAATCTGACGAAACATGATTGAAACATGATAGAGGATCTAACATTGGCAGAGCATTTACCATGTTATTTAAAACATAACAGAGCATCTAACATCCACTAAAATTGATAGAACATCTACTATGCTACTCAAAACAGGAAGGAGAATCTAACATGCTACTTCAAAATATGACAGAGCATCTAACATGCTATGTAAATCTTTACAGAGCATCTACATACTAATTAAAACTTGACAGAGCATTTAACATGCTACTTGAAAACATGACAGAGCATCTAACATGCTATGTAAATCTTTACAGAGCATCTAACATACTAATTAAAACTTGACAGAGCATTTAACATGCTACTTAAAACATGACAGAGCATCTAACGTGCTAATTAAAACTGGACAGAGCATCTAACATACTAATTAAAACTTGACAGAGCATTTAACATGCTACTTAAAACATGACAGAGCATCTAACGTGCTAATTAAAACTGGACAGAGCATCTAACATACTAATTAAAACTTGACAGAGCATTTAACATGCTACTTCAAAACATGACAGAGCATCTAACATGCTACGTAAATCTTTACAGAGCATCTAACATACTAATTAAAACTTGACAGAACATTTAACATGCTACTTAAAAGATGACAGAGCATCTAACGTGCTATGTAAATCTTTACAGAGCATCTAACATACTAATTAAAACTTGACAGAGCATTTAACATGCTACTTCAAAACATGACAGAGCATCTAGCGTGCTAATTAAAATTGGACAGAGCATCTAACATACTAATTAAAACTTGACAGAGCATCTAACATGCTACGTAAATCTTTACAGAGCATCTAACATACTAATTAAAACTTGACAGAGCATTTAACATGCTACTTGAAAACATGACAGAGCATCTAACATGCTACGTAAATCTTTACATCTAATATACTAATTAAAACTTGACAGAGCATTTAACATGCTACTTCAAAACATGACAGAGCATCTAACATGCTACGTAAATCTTTACAGAGCATCTAACATACTAATTAAAACTTGACAGAACATTTAACATGCTACTTAAGACATGACAGAGCATCTAACGTGCTAATTAAAACTGGACAGAGCACCTAACATACTAATTAAAACTTGACAGAGCATCTAACATACTAATTAAAACTTGACAGAGCATTTAACATGCTACTTAAAACATGACAGAGCATCTAACATGCTAACTAAAACATGACAGAGCACTTAACATGTTAATTAAAACATGACAGAACATCTAACGTGCTACTTAAAACATGACAGAAGATTCAACACGCTTCTTAAAACTTGACAGAGCATCTAACATGCTATTAAAAATTTAACTGTGACAGATCAATGAAAATGAGGTTTCAAGCGGAATTGTGATATATGAAACTTATGCGTGACAGACTGACCGCCCGACAGAGACGCTTATAAAGATTCTTAGGCACAGAAAAAATGATACGTCTTTCAAACTTATGTGTAATAGACCAGCAGAAGGACCAAGCTTATTATAAAGAATCATGTATGCAGCTAACAAGTTATACTTGCCAACACAACCAAGTAATGGAAGTTTTTGTTGAAACTACAAAATATTTTCTGAAACTACCAATGAAAGTTCAAATACACTGCAAGACTATCAAAAGTTCAGATAAAGTAGGAATATTTGATATTCAATTTCATAACTTTAGCTAACCACGTGTTTAGAATATTTATTCTCTGCACACGTGGTAGTCATTGCGTATTATCACTGGTAATACACACGTAGCAGTCACATATTTTGATGTACTATGTTCACTACAGGTACCACTGGGTAATTGGCCCATCAGCCAATCGGATGTTTTGGTATATGAATACAATTAGTTGGACTACTTGCAGTATATGCGTAGTCTGTTTGCTTTTGTTTTTTATTTTTGCTTTTAAATCAGTTGGATTTAGAGAGCATGTTGGCCTAATGTTCTGTTACTAACCTTTCCAACTCACCCGCGCCGGAATGAAATCTATAAATAGCTGTTTTATTTAAAGAACTGTTAAAGACGTGTAATACATGTTGATACATAAGGGAAATAATTAGTTAACAAGAATGCTAAAAAAAATTACAATTATTTCATGACACTATGTAAAATCTACATTGTTGTTAGAGAGTGAATGCACAAAAATGTGGCAATGTGGCAGTGAGCGATTGGGAGATAAATATATAAAGTCGTCTGGTTTTTTGACATTCGTCTGAGAGTGAATTGACTCAATCAGAGCGATAACCTAACAGACGAAGCCGTTATTGTTTAAAAGACATATTGAATAGCATAGTTGGTTAAGATAACGTCCGACCAGTTCGGATGTTGCGACTAATAAGAGACAAAGTTTAATTTCTGAATTCCACATTATGTGCGGAACAAGAATACAAAATTTTGCATCAGTAGCACTCTATTATGCTGAAACCAAATATCTCCAAGTGAGATAACTCTGGCTCAATATCTCTATTTATATAAAGTTAACTATGTGTATATGTTTCTATATTTGCATATACAAGATTCATTCCTAAACTAATTAACCGATCATTATGAATTTTGGAACACATCTGTTAGGTGTAAATAGTCGTAATGTGAGCTATATTTAGTTTAATTGAGTTTTATGCAAATAGGGTAAAAAGGGATAGAAGCCCTTCATGAAAATTCAGATACCTCTGATTTTTGTGAAATTTTAACAATAGGTATTAGACATCAATTAATATATATTCTCCAAATTTAAGTTTCTTTGAACTATTTTAAAGGGTTTTAAGGGGCTTAAACTTCCCATTTTCTTCTTAAGACCCCTTAAGCTGAAACCTAATATTTAGTATCATTATATCTTGATTTTAATCTTCATAATGGAACATAAAAGTGGTACAAAACTATTATGTTCAGAGAATCCATTTTACCCGCCCTGGGACGGGTATTTTCTAGTGCATATTTTTTAAGTAGGAAACATTCCTGTAAATAACTTCAAGGGAAAAATACCAATTATTAATTAACACTGTTTCATGGTTGCACTGACTAAAACTCAACAACATATTTGGAACAATAAATTCTTGTTTCAAGCTATGATTGTGTTAATCAGCTAGCTTCTCTACATTGTAATCTTATCAACATGAACCGTTTCCCCCTCATCTGTATCAACGCAGACACCATTGTATACCCATTTGGCTCTCCGCTAATCTTTGTGAGCTGATATGCCGTCCTTGCTGTTGCGTTGTCGGCCATGGTGTGGACAGCAAATCAATGTTTTTCGTCATCTTTGTTAACAGGACCACACTCCACCACCACTCTGGGATTTGTCTAGTAATGAAGTATGTCTCGTCGTTTTCCAGGAAGGTATCGACTAGATGAAGGTGTTTATATGTAGAAATAAAAAAAAAATACACATAAAATCAACTGAGTTCACACAACATCAAGGAAACACAATAAAGTTCTTGGCGTGTGATTAAAAAAAAAAATATTCTTGTATTTACAGTAAACATGAGTTTTCTTTGTAGAATGAGGAGTAGTATCTATGGTTTTCTGGATGCTGGATGGAAGTCATTAATTAATTCAATTTATGACTTCTTCAGCTACAGTTGGCTTTTTTATATGAACAGACTTCTATTCTGGTTAGAAGTTGTATCACATGACGGAAGGAGAGGGTGTCACTTCACAGCCTGACTGACTGCTCTCTCAGCTCAAACTCAACTGTAAATAACTCTGTACTCTGAACTCCATTACCAAATTTGTTTGGTGCAACTGTTTTTATAATCAAGTGTGGTTACCTGGCTTCATCTGAGACAAATCCTTTCTTATGGCCAATATGCGTTTTACTGCTGGCTACCTCTATCCTCAGTTTGAGTTTCGTTTGAATTTTCTCATGTACTGGTTACTCCGAATAAATATTTTTGATATTCCTGTTATACCTGACCTCAACTGACCTCCACAGCTGCGATTTCCGGTTTCAGCAGTTTTATCTACTCATAGACAAAACAATAAGTATTATATTTCTTGAATTCTTTCTAATTTGTATGAATTGTGAATTGATGATTTCTTGTTTCCTCAGTACGTTGTCCCAAATATACACTAGTATATTTAATCACCTTAAATCCATCATAGCCCCCCCCCCCCAGCACTTGTCACAATATGATCTTTTGGTATTATTGGATCCCTGCACCTTATGCAGGTTTACAAAAATAAGATTAGAATTGGAATTTTCCACAATTAAAATTAAGACGATGGAAATTTCAATTAGAAGTTGAGAATAGAACTAGATTTATATGTACAGGAAGTTGCATCATTGGAGGAAGTCTGAAAGCGGCATGTAATGAGCAAGAGAGGAAAGTCTTTTTCTTTGGCAGGTGAGCTGATTGGGTTTTGTTGCCTTTTTCGAAACTCTATCTTCATACCTCCCCTCCCTGCAAGGAGCGGGTGATGGGGAGCTTACGTGTAACACTTCAGTGCTGTAAGAGCATCAAAGGACATGAGCCATTGAGCTACAAGGTTGTTGGAGTGTTTACTTTTCTGTTATACATTATCATAGCTACCAGGTGAAAGAGGAAGGCACAAAAACTTCGGCTGCCACATCATCACTTTGACTTCATAGAGATGAACAGCTGGTTCTGTCGACAAAGAAGATTATAGACAAACCATGTGTAGAAAAGAACACTCCACACTAGGCTACATAATTACCCTCCCCCAAAGAAAATTCTACTTTTTTAGGCGATTTCATGTAAGCAGCCTGAAAAAGTTGGTGGTAAGAAGAAATAAAACAAAAAAGGAAATATTTTCAGACTTTAGAGTGGAGGATTACTTTCCAATATAATTTTAACATAAAATGATCACCCACTTCTGCACCGGATAGCGGTTTTATGGATATGTACCCAATTTTTATTTTTCTAAATCTTGGCTATTTTCTTAATTTCTTAGAAATCAATTTTGGGTGTGGTAAATAATTTTTCATTTACCGAAAAAAAAATTAAAACATGTTATAAAGGAAATAATAATTTTTTTGTATGTTCCTGTTTTTCTTATGGACCCATATTATGAATGAATAGTGACCATGCCCCCTCTCCGACGCTCTACTAGAATTATTGCCCATCCGGCGCAAATCACATGGGTTGACCCATATATTAATTTTTATGCTATCCTCTATGAGCCATGCCTTTTTTCAATAAATTCAGTCTTAGATCAACCTTAAAATGGTGAATGGGGGAAGGGTATGATTTAGCATGTGGGTCTCAAGTTTTACCAATTTTTTTAATTCACAACTGGTTTAGGTTATGGCAACATCACAGACAGTGGTGTGCAGAGGTCTGGTAATTCCCTTGATTTTATGCCCCCAAAGTCAAGTATAAATCCTAGTACTGAGAAATATGAAAAAAGGAGATAGTTTAAATATGATTGGATGCCCATGGCCTCCGTTCTGTCGCCCGCCCCCCCCCCCCCCCTCTGCAAGCAACTGTCACAGAAACATTTTATGGAGATGAGCATCATGATAGATTAACTGATTGTGATCGTATCCAGTATTAAAGTTTATTATGTGCAAATAGATGAGAATTTGCATCTTTGACGACAATGACATTGCATGTACATAAATATTCAATCTTTATCTCCCTTGTTGACTCTTCATTTAGTATGAAAGTAATATAAAAGCAGTAATGAGCTGATTAACGGTGAAAAATTGCAACCAATGAAGAAACAGTTAACCTCTCTCTCTCTCTTGGACAGGGTAAAAAAAAGAATTTTGAACCTAATCGGTTCCGCACTGTCTGCCAAGTTCCAACTTTTGTCGCATTGTCGCAGAGTTGCATCTCTGTTCCTGTTTTACAAGTACTTCCATAGAATGTGCTCTGACGAACTTGCTGCACTTGTACCACTCTTACGTAAATACAGCCCCCGACTCACTCGACTAGCAGCAAAATCCCACCCCTTCACTGTACAGTTCCCTTGATGCTGGAAGATTTTCTACTCTAGTAGGTTCTTTCCTCGGACCGCTTGCCTTTGGAATTTCCTCCCTGCTCTCTGTTTTCCCAACCGTACAAACGTGCAGAAATTTAAATGTAAAGTAAACAAACATCTTGATGCCCAGATTTCCAACAAGGATGATCCCTCCCCCCCCCAAAAAAAAAAAAAGTTCTGACACCTATCACAGTAGCACCTAATGCTTTAGTGGCAATATGTCTTGTTTTAGAGTGAATAAAAGTAAAATAAAATACATTTTTCTCAATTTTTCATGATAATCTGAAAGTTTGGCATCTAAGTAATATGAATTCATTAAAAAAGAAGAAAGAAATGAAAAAAATATCATTAACTCGATTGTTCAATGTTGAAAATGGCGCACAAATTAAAGTAATTCCCTAATTTAATTCTTTTAAAAGTAAAAAATTAATTTTATAATTACTTGTGTTTATTTTTCTTTCATCTTATTTATGGTCTGTTTATGTGCATGAAATGTGAATATTTACAATCCGGATCACATTTTTAAGTTTTACTCCTTTGTACACTCGCTGTTAAAAACTGTCCACAAATGAAATGGAATTGTAAACACTTTATTTCTAAAAGTTAGGACCGGTTCCATTTAGGGATTGTTTTACTATAAGATTGAATAGCATAATGCTCCCCCCCCCCCCCAAACGGAAACTTTGAAAATAATACATTTTTCAAAATATTTTCATGATAATCTGAAAGTTTGTCATCTAATCGATATCAATTTATGAAAGAAAAAAATGAAAAAAAAAAGTAAGGGGGAGGGAACTGCTGTAAATTTTTCCCAAACCGTTTTTTTTACCGTTTTTGAGAATGACTAACACTTAAACTCGGTTTTGAGAATTATCAGTTTTGTGCTATCCCTACCATTATCTACTAAACACCAAATTCTTGAACTGAATACATTTTTTCTCTTCTCCTCCCTACTACCTATTTCTCACAGAAGAGATGTTGCTAGTCTTTCTCTACTCTATCGTTATTTTCATAGTAGGTGCTCGGCTGAGCTTCGATCTATGGTCTCCTCTGTAAAACATTCACAACAAAAAATCGTCTGGCTACAACCACTGTCACTAATTTCTCTTTCTCTCTGCCTAAAACTAAATGAAACTTCCATGAGCAACGTTTCTTTCCTAGAACTACCCGTATGTGGAACACAATACTGTGGGGCTGACTACAACATCGTCGTTTTCAAGTTCAATGTAAACAAATTCTTGTTGAGCCGTCCTCCTAAATAATCAAATTCTGCCAAACTTCCACCACCATTACTGATCATCACGGTGTTGTCTTACCGTCCACCTGACAATCATAAACCCTTATCCTTAAGTAGTCTTTAAGCCTTGATAAGTGGTGACTCCTTATTAAAAATAAAGTTTTAATTCTCCAGATTCTGATCAATCTTTCATTCATATGGGACTTTTAATATAACACACTGCCTTTTTTGTAATTCAATTTTGAGGAAAAAATATTCAGTTTATTATAGACAAGCAAAAAACTACCTGCCATTCGGCTGTTATTAATCTAGCTCTAAGTATTTGTAAATGCCATCATTATCATCATAATTTTCGGGTTAACGTTCGTTTTATATGCTGCCATGCGTTGGACGGCTTTAAGAAATTGATTTCCAAACTAATCTATCTATGGCCAGGTATTTATTTATCCCTCTTTTCATCAGGTTCACTTTTATCATGTTTTCCTTGGCATTCCCCTGTGAACTGAACCTGCTAGCTAAACTGTTCTACACCTACTAACTTAATAACTCTTGTCCATCCTTTCAGCGTGGCCATACCATCAAAGCTTGTTGTTCTGCCCACATCTCCCTATACGGTACAGATTTAATCTTAAACAGAACTAAGCCTGTCTTTCAGACTCACATTACACATCCATTGTTATCATTCTCATATCATTTCTCTCCATGCAATGCATATCCTCAACACTCACTGCCAAGGTTTCACTTCTATACATCATCACACTGTGTGCACATGCCTGATAAAATCTTCCCTTGGTCGAAAGTGGAAACACTCTGCTGCTTAGTAATGGCAGAAGTTCCCAGAACTTACTTCTCTACTCCTAATTCTTGCAATAACACTAACACCTGCTCCAGCTTGTGCTCCAATTGCATCAGCAACATAACAAAAACCACTTGACAACCTCAATAGCTTCGCCATCCAGATAGACTTTCTCCACATCTGAGTTCTCATTCATCTCCATTATCTTACACAAATTTGTTATTCTTTCTCAACCTACCAGTAATTTCACTGCACCCAATGCTTACAGGTACCGCAAAAATTGAATTGCACAGTATAACTTACATTACATATCATTAATATAAATCTATTGTACTTTAAAAAACTAATAGTTTTCATTTAAATTACCTCTCTTGAAAATTAATGAACATAATATTTTGAAAAGGTTTTGGTAATTTATCTTTTTTTATTAAATCACTTTAATTAATTACTGTTTATATCGACACAACTATTACATATATATAGGCAAAATAGAACAATAAAAATACAAATGAATAACACCAAATATTATATAAACTGTTTAAAAAAATAGTTATGCAAATTAGTCATGCAAATAGCTGTGTTTGGGTTTGTGCTCTCTACTATATACAGTATATCAAAATACTATGTTGTATTATTGATTTTAATAACAGTGAGTCGTCTTGATGATAATATAGGTGTGATAAATGAAAAAATCTTTTGCATTTATTCATTTAGATTAGAAGATTATTACCCAAATTTTCAAATAAATAAAAAAACTTGTTCAATTTTAAGCAAGGATAGGGATTAGTTAGTTTTCAATGTAAGTTTAACTTCAAATGGTTACTCTGTGCAACTATGCCTGCACCTCCGACTTACCACCTTACTCCAAACACATGTGCCATGATCCTTATTCTTCTTCTTCTCATGGGCCGTGTTGGGATTCTAGTGTTGTCAGGGTGCAAAACCATAGTCCACAATTTACATACATAATAAAGGCAACAACACAAACACAGACATTGCATAAAAGCGACTGGTTGGACATGGGTGAGTGTGAGTGTCTATAAGGTCTTGCCCCTAGTGTCTCTACGTCCAACCTAACTTTCCATCTCTCACTTTCTAAATCTCAGCTAAGACTGACTCTGTGATAATTATCAGTCAAGCTCTGTTGCCGTTGTTCTCTCTCCCTCCCCCCTCAGTTCAACTACCTCCTTTTTCTTTACTTCATTGTAAGTGTAGACTTCTTTTCCGGTTTCTTCTTTTCTTTGCCTTCACTTTTTTCGTTTAATTTCACAAAGTGTGGATGTCTCTTTACAGTACTTCAGAAAAAAACAACAAAAACAAAAAAAATGCATCGAGTTTGAGATGCTTGCTGTTGCTGTTACTTTGATAGTAGAGCGAATTAAATATTTGTTTTTCATTTGATTTCAGAGAACTACTCCTCCTATCCTGCTTGATTCCTGGTCACCCTTGACCCCTAGACTCCTTAAAATGTCAGGTTGGTGTCTGGCAGGTTCAGTCTTACCTCTTGACGAGAAAGTTCTCTTTAGCCATTGTCGGAAAGCTTCTGGTGATGGTATCATGATAAAAAGACCGATTTCTGGTCAGCCACTTAACAACTATAGGTATAGACTTTTTTATCAGCCAGCTTGTAACCTCTTTCCTCTCTATTGGGCTCTTGAAGGGTTTACTTTTAGGCTAGCCTGTTTGGAGTCTAGGGGATTGAACGCTGGTGGTCAGGCTTGGTTTGTCAAAAACCATACTATTTCCTATAGTAACATCGGAGGTCTCAGGTCAAACTTTCCTGATGTTCAGTCCTTTCTCTTGGACAAATCTCCTCACATACTTAGTCTTTGTAAGACTAATCTAGACGTTTCTATTGATAGCAACGATTTACATGTGGATGCTTATTTGTCTATTGTCGGCTTAGACTCTTCCATGCATTTGCATGGTTTTGCTCTAATTCTTCGCAAGAATCTCCCCATTGCACGTGTCCCCAGTCTTGAATCTCATGGGTGTCCTTTTATCTGTCTGAGGTTGTCTTTGATGCACTCCACTTTCTATTTGTTCTTTTTGTATCGTTCTCTGATAATGACTGCTTTGTTGTTGATGCTATATCTAGCAGTATTGATAATGCATTGCAGCTTCATCCATCAACTTCCATCTCCCCAGTACACGTGTCCCCAGTCTGTCCTTTTACCTGTCTGAAGTTGTCTTTGCTGCACTTCACTTCCTATTTGTTCTTTTGGTACCGTTCCCCTTCTCACAATGACTGCTCTGTTGTTGATGCAGTATTGATCCAGTAGTATTGATAATGCATTACAACTTCATCAGTCAAGCTCCATCTTTGTTTTTGATGACTTCAATGTTCATCATTCTGACTGACTCCCTCACTCTAATTGCACAGATCTAGCTGGTGAAATCTGTCTTTACTTTTCTCTGGTTCATGACTTGTCTCAAATTGTCACTTTTCCATACACACTTTCCTGATGATAACTTTCATCAACCATCCTTACTTGATCTTTTTCTTACTTCTGTTTCTGACTCATGTTCTATTTCTTCTTCTCTTCAATTGATCATGTTGTTGTTTATGTTGAGGTGGATTTTTCTGTGAAGTCTTCTATTAATCGTCCCTTTTAACTACAATAAGGCTGGTTAGGATGGTCTTTGCAGCTTCCTATGTGACGTTTCATAGTGTTCTATCTTTGGTATGTCTCCTAGTGATGCTGCTACAGGCTGGCTTCTTGTTGGAATTGACACCTTCGTTCCTCATCGTAAGTTTCAAATAAAACTGAATTCTCCTCCCTGTTTTTCATCTATTTGTGCTTCTGCCATTGCTCATCACTACCATTACTTTAATCAGTATTGGCGAGATTGTTCTGAGGCTTCCACACAATTCTACGGAAGAGCTAGCAATACCTGCAAGCGAGCAATCTCTGATGCTAAATCTAGCTACTCTCGAAGGATTCGTGACTATCTCACCTCAAAAGGTTGATACTCGTAATTTTTGTAGAATCTACAATAGTGTTGTTAATAGTTGAAAGTCTGCTATTTCTCCTCTTTTAATGGTCTTCAGGTTGTTTCATCTTCTAGGGATAAGGCTGATCTTTTTGCTTGTCTTTTTTGCTGACAATTCTTCTCTTGATGATTCTGATGCTGTTCTTTATGATTTTCTTTACTCTACTATCATCATCTGAAGATGGTTGCTAGGCTTCTTTTCGACTTTGACCAGTCTAAGGCTTCTGGTCCTGATTCAATTCCTGTTGTCATTGTGTTCCTGAACTTTCTTCTATCTTCTCGAAATTATTCAATCTCTGTTTGTTTCAGTCCTGCTTCCCTTCTTGTTAGAAAGAGTCCTCTACTGTTTCTATATTTAAAAATACTGGTGATCGGTCTGACTCAATTAAGTATCGTCGTGTTAGTCTCCTCTTTGTCATGGTTGTTGAAAGGTTGGTCAACAGCAAGCTTGTTCACTTTCTGAAAAGTTTTGGCCTGTTTAGTGGTGTTCAGTATGGCTTTTATGGTTTTCTTTTAACTGTTGATCTTTTAACTGTTGTAACTGAGCAGATCTGTCGGTTTATGTATAATTCAGAAGGTAGGGCCATTGCACTTGACATTTAAAAAGCTTTCGACAGAGTGTGGCATTCTGATCTTCCACACACACTTCAGGGTTATGGTATTAGTGTTAAGGTTCTTGACATAATTAGGTCTTTTCTGTCTGATCAAAGCTTGAGAGCAACTCTGGATGGTGTCTACTCAGCCTATTTCCCTATTAATGCTGGTTTTCCTCAGGGCTCTATTCTAGGTCCAACCCTGTTTCTTTATATCAATGATCTTCCAGAGAATATATTATGCCGATGATACTACCCTCTATTCTGGTGCTTTTCTCCCCCATCTGCCTGGAATTAGATGGCATATGCAGCTGATCTAGAAGTTGACTTGGGTTCGGTTGTAGATTGGGGTTACAAAATGGCTTGTTTTGTTTAATCCTGTTAAGACTCAGCTCGTGTTTTTCAATCGTAGGGGTATTCCTTTTCTTCCTAAGATTTTAATGAATGGTTTTGTTATTAAAAAGAAATCGACTCTGAAACTTCTTGGTCTTTCTTTCTCATCAAATCTTTCATGGAGTTCATACATTAGATCCATTTCTCTTTCTGCTTCTCGTAGTGTCGGTTCTCTCTATCGCTCCAAATACTTTCTCACACCTGAGGTTATTCTCTATCTTTACAAATCTACTATCAGACTTTGTATGGAGCACTGTTGTAATATTTGTGCTGGTGAATCTGTCCCAGTTGAGGGTTCTTGATAAGGTTAGAAGCGTATCTCTAATTTGGTTGGCTCCACCCTTTCTTCTTCTCTGCACCCTCTCTCTTACAGATATAATGTTGCTAGTCTCAGTCTTTTCTATAAATACTAGTATTCTTCAGAATTGTCTGATCTATTCCCTGCTTCCTTTGTTCCAACTTGTTGATTTAGTGATTTTCACCAATTTGCTGTTCTTATGTGGTTATAATACAGCTTCCTATTCCAGTAGCTTCTTTCCAAGAACTGCACGCTTGTTGAACTCTCATGCTGACTTTTTTCCTCCTATAGCCTTGGTCTTTTCAAGACTAAGGTCAATAGGCATCTCCTGTCTTTGCGATAATCATCTTTCGTTCTTTTTAGCTCCTTATATCAAGTAGCTTCTTGCCTTGTCTGGAACGATTTAAAAAAAAATTTTTTTAAACTTTCTTATCTGTACCCCCCATACCAGAACTGAAAGATTTTTGCTTTTTCCTCAGCTTACTTTCGTTGAAATTTTTTTTTCAACATCTTAACAAATTCCTTATCTTGACCCTCCAGACTGTTAATGGCTAACTGTAATAGTGTCATTGGTCTGTGTAGTTCACTGGACTCATCGTTTTTGATGCCTATTTTGTCATTTATAGATTCCTAATCTCTCCTAGTGGTTTTAGTTGAGGGGGGGGGGGGCATTCCATAGTATCACAATCCAACTTGATATTTCTACCGGTCTTTTGCCAAAATAATCCTGTTTACAAATGCCTTTTTGGAATTTCATGCTGAGGGAATTATTTTACGGTGAACATGCAAAATTTACATCAATTTTCTTTACTGGAACAAAGAGAGAGTAGGAGGAACAAGTGAATACCACAAGCCTTACTACCACAACTACTCTCTAAAAAAGTGGTGACATTCAGCCCTTTTGTTTGAATTGCTGCCATATTAGAGAGTAGCAGGAGGAGAGAAAGAGAGGCAAGAATGGAGAGAAAGAAAGAAAGAGAGGAAGAGATCTTTTATTCTTTTACTTCTGGTATAGGAGAGTTGTATCAATATTAGAATAAAACAATAATTTTAAATGGAGGTTGATTTAAAAAGTATTCAGACTGAAAAAGTATTTCACAAAGTTATCATATGATCAGGTTTGGGAGTGAAACTATCAGTCATCATGGACATTTTTATGCTTATATATATATAGAATGAAAAGTATATATACTAGCACGGTGTCGGGCATTGTCTGGGTTGGGGTGGAGAATAGTGTCTAAAGCACGACAACAGTAACTGTCGATTTCTTACTGGTAACATTGCGAGGTAGTTATAACTGAAAAAAAGTTGACATTTTACTCTCATAATCGCAAGTTACTTTACGAAAATAAAACCACATATAAATGACCGGAAATAAATCCTGCTAGTCTTTTGAAATTAGAAAAAATTGAGTTCTGGTTAGAATGTTTAAATCGAGGGAAAAGTGAATGTGCTAAGCCAGCTAAATTTAAGCAAATAAAAACATAATCATTTTGATTTGCTTGAATTTATATGCGAATCTGATCCAACTCTATGATAATATTTTTTCTGTTTTATTCATTGTTACAGCAAAGTTTTTGAGGCTTTTTACATGTACTTGTCTAATCACATTTTTATTTTGGGGTGAATTAACATGCAGTCTAAGGGTATAACTTTATGGTGCTATTGAACTTTCTTGACTTAAGCAATTTTTTCTGGTTAATTTGGGTTTTGCATTGTCTCCTCTTATCAATGTTGAGTCAACTTTTGTACCCGATACACTAACTTTTTCACAGCACTCATTTGTACTAGATATTTTAAATTCTTTCATTGCCGATATTATTTAAAATTAGTTTTGTAAAGCATTCCAATAAATTATTTTTAAAAAAATTTGTTACGGTCTTCTAACCTAATTCTATACGTAACCCTAACTTGCAACTACTCAGACTAAGAGTTATTGGCAAAAAGATTTGCTAACTGCCCTAAAACGATAAAATGGCTAGGAAATAAAGATCATTTTACTTAAATTGATATACAAAACTGATCCCCAACTCTAAATTTTAAAATAATAAGATTGCCTAAAAGAAGTAAAATCTCATTTTGTGTGTGTGGGGAGGGGTAGGGATTCAGCAGAGGGTGTTAATCTACAAATGTACCACAAGAAAGCATTCTGGTCTTTTTTAAGGTAAAAAAAATATGGTAACACCATAGTTACGGGCTCTAGAAAAACTAAAATTAACCGAAACAAAATTGTTCCAGTCAGGAAAATTGAAAAGTACCCAATTTTATCTTATTTTGTTAATACCGAATAATGAGACGAAACAACTTTATTATAAAAATAAAATTTATTTGGCAATATTTCTTTCATTTACATGTTTTGAACAGTTTTCCTCAACTAGCTCTGTTGACAATGGTTCGTACTTGTAGTCTCATGCCTTCTTCATCGAAGCAGATGACCTCAGTGGATTAAATAAAGATACGCTGCTCTGAGCACTCTTTCTTGCTTTGACAGAGTTCAAAATCAACTTCGCAATCAAATAGGAAATGATCTCTTCTGTTCTCTATAGTCCCTGCCTTCCAACAGAAGGAATGTCTTTCTCCACCCTATCGTTATTTCCATGGAAGGTGCTCGACAATCTCTGGTTCCTCCTTCTAAGAAATTCACAGCAAGAACTCGTTTTTTTACCACAACGTCAAAGAACTTTCCTTTCTTTCTCCATGTGCCTAACATCTAAACAGAATTTCCATAAACAGAGTTTCTTTCCAAGAACATACTATATGTGGAACACTACCATGTGATTGCTTGCCTATGTAATACAACATGGTCATCTTCAAATCCGTATCAATAAATACTTGTCATAAACCGTTCTTATAAGTCATCAAATTTTATTCATTCCGTTCATTACTTACAATCTTCTCATACAATTCTTCATCATTCAACTGACAATCTATCCATCTCGTTGTACTGACCCATTAGTAAATTATTTCTTTTTTTAAGTTCAGACTTCCCACATGTTTATCAAATACGATAAAAGTCACCTAAAGAAAGTCAGAGTACAATGGTTAAGACCTTGTGACCATAAAAACAACCATGATGGGGATAACAGTCCGAAAAAGCTAAATAATTGAATAAGTTTAGAAAATCCAACTGGAAGTTTTCTTCAAAGATGTGCTTCTCTTTAAAAGAAATAGTTTTATCTTTCCGACGTTTCTTCCTTGGATTTGTTGTCTTGTCTCCACAGCAAATAATCCACGTGTTAGCTGAAAAAAAAGAAAAATAATAATTCTTAATTTTTTAAATCAAAAATGTTCACATGTATCAATCATCTTGGTTTGATCTGTCATAGAAGAACATGTGTGATGACTGACGTCACAAGAGAACAAGAGTAGACACCCTCTTCCCTATTTATATAAAGTTAAGTTTATGTTATGTTTTGAAATTTTTTAGATGATGATTGATTATTTGGATTATTCGGACAACTGTTCTCATCTTGGGTGTTATTCTCACAACGTTTCGGCGAATGTAATCTCAGACTTTCTTCAGGTGCAGAATTGTCCGCAAGGACCTGTGGCGTAACGGATATAAGTGCTAAATAATAATCAGTTCTAAGTGACAGTCTTCTAGAAGTTTAATGTTCAATCCTCAGTGTGGGTGATATTAAGAATACAATTACAAATTACTTAAGACTTCTACCCGATCATGGTTGACAGAACGAGAGCAAGCTACCCCTGTGAATTAAGTAAAGGTATCTGTTCGACAAAGATTCTCCGAGTTGTACAAGATGCACCTGAAGAAGGTCATAGGTTACATTAGCCGAAACGTTGTGAGAATAACATCCAAGATGAGAACAGTGGTTCAAATAATCCAAAGTTAGTTTATATGTTTATATATTTGTATGGACAAGATTCATTCCTAAACTAATTCATCAACCATTATGAATTTTGGAACTCAGCTGCAAGGCGTAAGGGATTGCAATGTGGGCTATGTTTAGTTTAATTGATTTTTATGCAAAGAGAGGTAAAAAGTGGGTGGAAGCCCTTCGTGAAAATTCAGATACTTCCGATTTTTGTGAAATTTTAACAATAGGTATTAGACATCAATTAATAAATATTCCTCAAATTTTAGTTTACTTAGAGTATTTTAAAGAAGTTTTTTGGATCATAATATGGGCACAAATTCCCATTTTAAAATTCAAATATTTCAGATTTGCATTGAATTTGATCGATAGTCATTAGACACCAATGAGGCAAGATTTTTTGAATTTCTATTTCTTCATAAAAGCCATTAAGTTTAAGCCTTAAATTTTAGACAATTTTTAGAATAAAAATTATGTAATGGATTTTGATAAAAATTGGAATAAGGATTCTAGACATAAGGTTTAATATCATTATATGTTGATTTTTATCTTCGTAAGGGGATGGAGAAGTGGTGCCAGACTGTTCTGGGAATTAATTTTACCTGCCCTGGGACGGGTGCTATAGTTCTCTATAAGAAGTTGTCAACCATCTTAGTGAAAACAATTTACTCAGTGACAAGCAATATGGATTTCGTCCTGCAAGATCAACTGTTGATGTGCTGACTGTAATATCACATAGGATAAGTGGACATTGAAGTAGTATTTTTTTTTAGTTCCTCACATCAAGTGACTTCATGCCTTGTCTGGAGCGATTTCCATAAAAAAAAAAGTTTTTAAAAAATAGCTCTTGACATATCAAAGGCCATTTGATAGGGTTTGCCACAAAGGTTTGCTTAACAAGCTAGGTAGCTATGAAATATCTAGAAATATATTTTCAACCATCAAATCCTTCTCTCTGATAGGTTTATACAAGTAGTCGTTGATGGGCAAAAGTCTGAAGCACATCCTAACAATGCTGGCATGCCTCAGACCTCTATTCTGGGCTCAACTCTCTTCCTGATCTTTATTAATTATCTCCCAAATCACATTCTAAATTCATTCGTTGACATTTATGCAGATGACATAACCATCTATGGCAGCACTTCGAAGAGCATTAATGATCAAGATGTCTATTTCTCTTTTCTCCGACCTGGAGCACATAGTGCAATGGAGGAAAAAGGTGTCTGATCACTTTTAATACATCTAAAACAAAGCTTCACCACCAACGCTCTGATCCTCACTTTGCTCCAATTGAAATGAATGGCTCTCTACTTGAGGAATCCCCCTGCTTTGATAAGCCTCTAAGACTGACCATCACTCCAGACCTCAGATGGAAGAATTACATTGAATCTGTTGCTAAGCTCTCTGGAAAAATCGTTGATTTCTACAGCTCCAGAAAGTATCTCACGCCTGACGCAATCCTCTACCTGTATAAAAGTCAAATACGTCTTAAGATGGAGTACTGCTGCCACATCTGGGGAGATGCTGCTCAGAGCTTCCTTCCTGCCTTGACAGAGTATAAAACTGACTCCGAAATCCTGTAGGGGATGTCCGCTTCTCTTCCCTACAGCCTTTTTCTTTACAGAATAGCGGTTGCTAGTCTTTCTCTACTCTATCATTATTTTCATGGTAGGTGCTTGACTGAGATCCAATCTATGGTTTTCCCCTGTAAAACGTTTACAACAAGAAACTCGTCTAGCTACAACCACTGTCAATAATTTTCCTTTCTCCCTCTGTATACCTAAAACAAAACGGAACTTCCATGAGCAAAGTTTCTTTCCAAGAATTAGCCGTCTGTGGAACACAATACCACAGGCTGCTTACCAGCCGACTATAACATTGTCGTTTTAAAGTTCAATGTTAACAAATTCTTGTTGAGTTGTCCTCTTAAATAATCGCATTCTGACCAGTCTCAACCATTGTTATCAATCCTCATGTTGTTGTTCCACTGTCCTCCTAACAAACTCATTAACCCTTACCCTCGAATGGCCTAGGGGCCTTGATAAGCAGTGACTCGTTAGTACATGAACAAAAAATAAAGATCTTAACAACATATACATAATTTAATCTTTATATATTAAATAGATAATTTAAAGAAGGCGAATAACAATGCAGGAATATATCGGGTTGTAAGAAGGAAAACTCAAATACTGAATAATAAAGTGATTTTTTCTTTTTATATAATTAAATCTGACTTTTTTCCAGATTCTGGCTCCATCACTAGAATCGTATGTGTGATGTTGGAATATGACAATATTTTGGGGATATAACCCCTTCATCAAGTGTTTTTATTTCTTTACCTCAGGCTACTCTCTGCCTTGTGTATATATTTGTTGACTGTGACGTTGCTGTTTTTAAGGATTGCAGAAATTGATGTATCACAGAAAAGAATGAGAATTGTAAATATCATATTTATTTTGAATTTGTCTCTTATTCTATTTTATTTATTTACTGTATTAATTAGATATTTTTTTTTAGTTATAATTAAGATCTAATTACAAAAAAGAAAAAAATATCGCTTTGCTTTCCAATATTCAGTCTTCTTTCTTACAACCCAGTATTGTCCCCGTATTGTTATTAGCCTTCTATAAAGTATCTATGTATTATTACACAAGCAAAATGCATCTGAACATGTCAAAATAATCTACTCCTTTTGGCTAAGATCAATGTGTAGTATCTGTTCCGATGGATACTGCACCCCATAGACTGGTATTGTCTTGGCCTTCAGGGCTTGATTTACGCCGGTCTATGGGTCTCCGGGGAATGCCGACGAGGCTGCTCAGGCAATTTTTAAACTCCACTTTCCCGACCCGACCTTGGGTCACATTTTACTTGTGGGAGTAAGATAAAAACTGGCCTTGTGCCTAACTCCTGGAGAGGAGTAAATCCATACTCAATAGACTTGTTTTGCTTTCTTGGCTGGCTGGCCTCATCCCACCATCTTATTTGGTCACATGGGGCATCTTTTCTAAGGAGGCCCATCACTTTCATGGTTCTTGCACACACATGTGAGGATTTAGTTTTATTTAGATATTTTATTCTTTTGGGTTCATAAGCTGAGAAGATTGGTCTGGACATTCTTACACTCACACCCTCATTTGTAAACAGTGGAGTAGCTTAGCAAGGGCTCATCTACCTTCATCTATATATCGAACTATCTGTACATATCCAGGATTGCAGTGAAGTCATTGTAGTTTTTTCACACATTTTTAAACTTAAGGTAGATAACTTCTATTATATTCTTCAATTTAAAATGTGGTATCCCCTTGCTGACTTCATATTAGCAGATGTCTGGACTACGTAATTTTAAAAATAAATTGTATTGAAGTACATTATTATATTGCCAATAACATGGTACAACAATAACAAATGAAAATTGGTTAAGCAGAAGCAAAGCGTGATTTATCAGCTGAAATGTTATTTGGGTCTAACTTTGAGAATTAAACAAGATAACTTTATATATTAGAAGAGATTGTTTTCTCTTGTTCTTGTATGACATCACAGTCACATGTATTCTTGCTAAAATCTCTGCCACCTATTATGTAATACAAGATAACAAATTTTCAGTCATAATTCAGTGGTTAATTGGTCTACAAAAATAAATTTGGTTTCATTGTTTATGTTTTTGCAAAGATCTGTGTGGCCACATTAATAGGTTTTTTAGATATAAGGAAAATACAATTTTTTGTCTTGGATGCCTACTAAAAGACAAATTTGGTGTCAGTTTAATAATATTATCACATCATACCACTATTCAAACTTAAAATTTTACAAGACAAAATACCGACCGAGTGCATGAGTGCATTTTTATATTTTATTTCCTTATTTAAGTTTGTGAGTGGAAAAGCAGTGTGACATGTTAAGTAGATTCACCAGGTAAATAATGATTTACAAAAAAAAAAAATATTCAGTGATTGAGTTTGAAACAGAGTAAGAGGAAAAAGGCAAAACAAAATAGATCAGTGAAAAATATGAACAGAAATGCGCACACTCACATTACCTTACTTGCATAAGAGTGAGAGAGGAGAAAACTAAAACACGCATAGAGTATCACACTGTCTGCTTTTTTCTCTGTCTTTCTTAACATCACCGGGGGATGGGGAAGAAAGGGCAGAGGAAGAGTTGACGAGGAGGTGTTGGTCATAGCTGATTGTATCAGCTTGGCTGGTTTGCTTTCTTTCTTTTTCCTTCTTGCTTGCCATAGCTTAAAATGAATAGAACAGGAGTAGGAGGGAAAGCGTGTGATGATCTGGGAAGAAGAGAAGGGGGAAAAAATGGGAAAACTGAAATCGGAAGAAGCAGATGACTTTTGTTTTTGTTTTGGCAGACATTTTGGACAGTTGAGTTTTGAGTTTGGGACCAGCAGGATCAGTTAACAGAGATCGGAGAAAAAAAAAAGATGATTTAATGAGAAAAAAAAAGAGAGTTAAGGAAAACATTATTGGGGAAAAAAGATATGATGTTCTGTCAAGAGACAAAATATATAAAGAGATAAGTGAACTTTGAACTGTTGACAAATATGAATATGTTTTAAGTATTATGGACGATGTCAAAATCTGAGAAAAGAAACATTTTTCATTATCATTTTCATTAAGTTATATGCCTGTTGCATTCTAGCATTAAATTGTTCATTTTAACTATTTCCATGTGTTTGTATTTCTTTTGCCAATTGTCTCATCTCGTGTGTTTTACTGTAGACATCATTACAGAATTCATACCCCCGAGCCAAATTCTGACAAAATATAAAAGTTTTGTATTGAGTAATAATAGTGCCCATCAGATAATTGAGGGACTAGCATGGGACATGACATATTTGAAATACTCATCTGGGATTGATACAGCACGTCACAGCAGATAGATAATTTCAAGTGAACAAAGATACATATTATTTCCTGTAAACTCCTTCCGTCATGTCCTGCTAATCCTATATTGTCGCCGATCATGATTTTTGATTTTGTCACTGCACCAAGTAAGGTCAATGCATCGAACGAACTTGACAAAGTACATCCGACCTTTGTCAACAGTATTGGCCGTCAGATCGTACACCTACACAAATCCACCTACACACTTAGTTATGTGACCGACAACTATATAAGTTCCTAAAATTGGGAACTTAGACACGATTTACACATTTTCTTGCACATCAGTCAGATAACATCAATGAAGAAGAAAAAGATGAAAAGTGTAAAAATGCAGTAGGCTGCATTTTTTTTAGTGATGTATAAGAATAGCAGACATGCAAGTGTTAGATGCTTGACCAGCAGAAGGAGGGGGGCACAAAATAAAGTGAAAATATCTTTGGTTTTATTTGGGCCACCCCAGAAGTTTGTTTCCCTTTGAGGTGAATTTAGAATCTCTTAAAAACAGACAATGATGTTGAAACACAAAAGTGATGTTCAGATCGTCTCCATGATAGAGTCGCCCTGAGTAGACTGTCTGACAAGTTATCTCAAGTTTAAATCATAAGTGGCGAGAGCTTGAGTGGTACAGCACTGACCAGGGACAAAGGACCCCAAGGGACGTAAGGGGTAAAACCTGGCCACTGGGTATGACAAGACGTTAGGAGGTTTTTATTTCACCGAGATAGAGAGATCTGATTTGCAACTCTGCCATTCAACCGGGGAGCACAGGTGTTGTTTATAACATCCAACAAATAAACTTGTTACTTGTTTATAAACTGGGGTTGTGATTCTGCTTAGAATGAAAGTTCTTTGTTGCAGCACCGAGTGAGATCCTACAACAACCTTTGGACCGACACAATGTGTGAAGACGATTACGGACAGTGAAGTGAATGCACGAACAACGCAAATATACATGTTCACAAGAGAAAAAAAAGGAGAAAAGCCTTTATCGTCTTATCGAAAAAGTTGGGCAAAAGTGTCCCAGAGAAAACGCATTTTCAAGTTAACGAAAAACCGATATGAACAATTTAAATATTCTGACTCTTTTCCATTGTGAATGAAAAAGCTGAATTTGAGATATTGAAATGATCTCAGAATCTACCAACTCATCCCACCGATAAAACGTCTGTAATTTTCATTCAACAAACTGGAGTGAACGCATACTCAAACTCATTTCCTGCTGTGGTTATCAACCTGATATCCTGATTTGTGATCTCGAGAGAAGATTTAGTAGCGACGACCCTGTTATCCAAAACTCAACATCTCTGTGCCCTATATTCATCGCACTCACTTTTACTTTGCTTATTGACTCTTGTTCATTTTACTTTCATTCTCATACAAAGAACTTTATTACATTTAACTCTAATGTGGATTACCTTCTGAATTGCCCACCGGTATACTGTAAATTGAAACCCCACTTTCAGAAACTGATTATATATATATATATATATATATATATATAAAGATATTCTTTGCTCGTTGGTTAGATAGATTCTTTAAATTCTTTTTCCCATATTAGATTTTGATCTTTTGTTTTATATTTCTTTCATAATTTGGTTGTCTTATGTGATTTCGCACCTCTTTGTTTATTGCTTTTCCTTTACTTTCACAAGTGTCTTTAATTGGAGAACCCATCCCCTGTGTTCTTTTTCTGTTATTAAAATCAGAATCCTGAGACCTCGACGTATCTTTTTTTTATCATTGTGTTGCATAAACAAAACGAAAGCTGGCCTTTAACAATATTAGCAAACAAATGAACATGCAAAATTGTTATTAAATCATTGAATTTCATGGACATCAACCAATATTAACGGAGTTAGAAAAGTTAATGTTTAATTTTAAACTTACCATCATTTTGTAACAGAAAGCTTTTGTTGTTTTGTTTTACGGCATATCAACCCTTTTTGGGTTATTTAATACCAAATCCGGTCATTTTGGTAAAAGATTTTATGCTTCAAGTTCTTTTTGTCTTCAAATATTTATTCATGATGTTTTGTTCAGTTGTTTTGTACAGGAAAAATGTTTTTGTTTTTAGCTATACGGAACGTGTAACAGAAAGAAATATATTTATTTGCTTCTTGGCTTTTATGGTAAGTAGCAATTTGGTTGATTATTCCCAATTCTTAGTCAGTATCGTTTTCATCATACTCCTCCTCTTCATCCTCCTCCTCTTCATCCTCCTCCTCCTCCTCCTCTTCTTCGTCGTCATTGTCTTCTTCTTCATCGTTGCCTTGTTCGATCACGAACTCCTGATTGTGAACCACTTGGTATGAAATATCAAAATTATCTTCATCTTCGCTGGCTAAAAAGGATATAAAAACAAACAAAATCAATGAATTGGAAGTTTTGAGATGAGGATTAATAATTTGGATTATTTGGACTAGTTGTTACTTTCACAATGTTTTTGGCGAGGTAACCTTCAGTTTTTTCATGTCTACTATTGGATGACAGCTTATCAAGGTCAAGAGCCATTGAAGGATAAAGGTTAATGAGGCGTAATAATTATCAGCCAAAAGATAAGGAACACTATGAGAGAACTAACATTGATCAATGGTATGGACTGTGTTTGATTACTTGTGGACGTTTAGGACAAAGGTGGATCTTTTTGAACTTGGAAATGTTTATCTCGAACTTGGGAACATGTATGGAATTTCAAACTGAACATTTTATTCAATCCATGGGGGTAGATTTTTCTTGTTCCATCAGCCATGACCAGGTAGAAGTGATAATTATTATGTTATTCTTAGTTATTGCCACCTGTAGTGAGGAATAAAGGATTAAGTTCAAAATTCCACATAGGTTCCCAAGTTTGAAAAGATGAACCTGGAGAAGGTCGGAGATTACATCGGCTGAAACGTTGTAAAAATAACAACCAAGATGAGAATAGCCATCCAGATATAAAATAAATGAATATTATATAAATAGAAGCAAATGTGTGTTTGCATGCAATTATCACAAAAGAGGTTTAAGTGGCAGTAATTATATTGGAACATGACATCCATGTTGATAAAAATGAAATGGACTCTTACAAAAACAAAATCCATTCTATATTTTAATTGGATGACAGGCAATTCATTTCACATTCAATTTTGTCTTATATATAAAGTCAGAATTTCTCCTTTTTCTTTGATGGTATAGTTCTGTAAAGAAAGGCAACGTACAGAATTCTGCTTCATATGCTTCCAGAAAAAAGATTTTTTACTTTGTTCGAATTCACCGATTTTTATATTTTATCTGTTCAACCATTTTCTCTTTGCTTAGTATTTTCAACACGGGAGTATGAGTGACCAATCCCCCCATTCCCACAGTAAACAAGACTACATCCATCGATTCAGAACACAGCAAAAAACATACAGTAAAAATCTAATCTGTGTCACCTGTTCGTATTATACCGTCTGTTAGCTAAGTTACGCTACCAGATTACAAATACACATATTCACAATCTTATTTACTATGATATTCTTAGAATATACCTAACAAAACGTCCTCTACACTTCTTTGTTTTAGACTCAAACTAAATACAAAATGAAGCACTATATTTTTGCTATCATTTGTAATGCCTGCATGGTTAGATTTTTTGTTTACTTAATGATAGCAGTTACTTGATTTACCAAGAGATTTTGTCCGGTGGGATTTACCTAAATAAATAGTAAACGAGTGGTTGGCGAAGGTTGTTCAAAGTCGTATTAGAATTAACAGCACATGTTAAAGTAGAAGAAGTACATCAGGGTTCCGTTGGGTCTGTTGCTTTTCATTGATGTTTTAGAAGAATTTTTGTCCATGGAGTTTCGGGTTAGGGTTGTCCAGAAAAGATGGTGTATTATGCTGATGATTTACTTCTTGCCTTTGAAACAATGAAAGGTCTACTTGTTAAGTAAAAGACTTTGAGGAAGGCTATGGAAAGTAAAGGTATGAGAGTGAATGCTACAAAAAACAAAGTGATGATCAGTGGTTGTAGTTTTGGAAAGCTCCCAGAAAGAAAATTCCCCTGTTCAGTTTGTGGAAAAGGGAGTTGAGTGCAACTCAATTTGTTGTGGTACTTGTAAGCATTGGGTACACAAGAAGTGCAGTGGAATTACTGGCAGGCTGAGAGAAGATAATCAGTTTATATGCGAGAAGTGTAAGACAATGGAGATGGATGCGAACTCAAATGTGGAGAAAGTACATTGAGAAGGTGAAGCTATTGAAGTTGTTTAGAAGTTTTGTTACTTTGGTGATACTATTGGAGCACAGGGTGGAGCAGGTGCTAGTGTGATTGCAAGAGTTAGGAATGGATGGAATAAGTTCAGGTAACTTCTACCATTACCAACCAGCAGAGAATGACCAATGTCAACCTAGGGGAGAGTCTATCATGCATGTGAATGCAGTGTGATGATGTACGGAAGTAAAACCTGTCAAGTGAGGATTACGGACAATTATTGCGTGGAGAGAAATGCTATACGAATAATACGAATAATACGTAATGTAAGTTTTATAGACACGCTTTGATATGATGACCTCAAAGTGAAATTAAATCTGGACACTATGGGGGGCATGTGCAGAACAGGAGACTTTGGTAGTATGGTCACGTTGAAAGAATAGATGAGAGTTCTTGGATTAGTAGATGTATAACAGTTGGGAGAGCAGGTTCAGTTCACTGGGGAAGGTCAAGGAAAACATGGGAGGAAGTGATAAGAATGGACTTGAGAGAAAGAAGGATAAATACCTGGCCAGAGATATGTTAGTTTGAGAGTAAATTTCTAAAAGTTGTCCAACGCATGCCAGCATGTAAACTGAACATTAAACCGAACATCATGATGATGAAAAAAATCACTTAATGTACAAATACTCATGTTCCTATCAAATAATACCATCCTTCCAGTGTTCGTGTATAGACACTATTATTTACCCCCCCCCCCAATTTCTTTTTTAACATTCCTCACATCTATATAAGTACGTTGCTGCATGGATGCTCTTCTGTAGTTATGAAATACAAACATTTAAATATTCGTTATTATTTAGAATTTAAATACTTACATAACACCTAAAATTAATATTTATAGAAAAAAATAGTAACAATTTATTTATAGTTAAAAAATCGAGTAACAATACTTATATGGGGTTATGAGAGATAAGCATGCGTTCTTATTCAATGAAGAAGTGATATCGGAAACTGAAGAGTAGTTTGATGCCAAAGACAAATAGTTCTACAAAAAAGGCATCTAATTGTTAGAGAAGTGCTGGAATCAGTGTCATACTAGAGGGAGACCATGTTGATATTAGTTAGGCCTGGGACTTATTGAGTGATTTGTTAATACTAGTTTATTTACAAACTCATATTCCTATCAAATAGTTCCATCCTTCCATTGTTTTATTATTGAAGGAATATGAGTGGCCAATGGCAAAAAAATTCTAAATCAAGATGAATTTCCCAATTTCCTAACTTGGGGACCACGGCCTCCCCCCTCCACCAATTTTTCAAAGGGGGCATCACCCCTCCCCCCTCCGCTCAAATTTCTCAACCTAACCCCACTGTGTGAAATTTAATGTAAAATGATCCCCCCCCCCATTTCCAGGCCACTCCAGTTTTATAGAGAAATTTTTGTTATAAGAGATAAATACTGTTTGTTTTTTTTCATTGTGAAAAGTTAGTAAAAAAAAAAATAATTACTTACCCTACCACTAAAACATAGGCCCAAGTCATGATTTTTCCTAAAACAAACTTTCACTAACCCTAAGTCTGAGTAGCAAGCACCCCCCCAAAGCAACTCCACTAACCCTATTACTAACCCTGTTCGAATAGCAAGCCTAACCCCCAACAAAAATACCTTGTAAAACCACACGTAATCGCCTAATAAAGTAGACTTCCCCCCCCCCCGACAATAAAAAAATGCACAAAATTTATCTCCTAAAGCAAAAAAAAATTTTTTTTTAATTTATTAACTGCTCTAAAACGCTAGAATGGCCCGAAAATGGGGGATCATTTTACATTAAATTTATATGTGAAACTGATCCCCTCCCCCGCTATAAATTCTAAAATAATTGTTTTTTTGCTTCTTTCTGACAAATTTTTCAGCGTGTTCCCACAATCGTCGAAAAAAGTAGAATCTCTTTTTTTTTAGGAGGGGGGAATTAGCAAAGCGTGTTATTCTAAAAGAATCGACCGATATGTTTTAACTTAATTTTTGCTTTTAATTCATTAAATTTCGTTAAAATTAGATTTTTATATGAAAAGAAAGTTCAAAGTTTAGTTTGTGTGTCAAAAAGATAAATGTTTTAAACAGTAATAATATACTTGATCCAAGAAATTAACAAGAAAAAAACCATTGCCGTTAGCAAGAGAATATGGGAAGGGGGATAGAAAATCATTCTTTGATGAAACAATGTCTTCTACCCCCCCCCCCCCTGAATCGTTTGAATATGGTGTGAGACAAAGCACTGAGACAGGAAGACGAAGAGACAAAACAGGAAGGGAGAAAAAACAGGAAAAGAGAAAGATAAAGTGAGAGCCCAAACCAAATGATGAAACAATAAGGATGTAAAACGATTCAGTATAAATCAGTCTAAAATTAAAAAAAAAATTTAAAAAAAAAGAAAAAAAAAGAAAGAAAAAAATAAAAAAATAAACAAAAAGCAAAAAAATAAGGCTCATTCTACTAACGGTCAACTTTATAAAGCCACTATCCACCCGTGCATGATGTATTGTTGCCACATCCACATCCGTCTCGGCCACGGTGCAAAAAAGAATCTCTAACCTAATAGCTCCCACACTGTCTGCCAAGCTCCAGCCCCTATCAGATCACTGCAGTGTTGCATCCCTATTCTTGCTTTACAAGTAATTCCATGAAATGTGCTCCGATGAACTTACTGCACTTGTACCCTCTCAGCGTAAATACCTTGATCTATCCAACTAGCAGCAAAATCTCACCCCTTCACTGCAGAAGTCCCTAGATGACAGAAGATTTTCTACTCTAATAGCTTCTTTCCTTGGATAACTTGCTTTTGGAATTCCCTCCCTGCTCCGTTTTCTTGACAGTACCAACATGCAGAGGTTACCCCTCTCTAAATATGGCCCCTATCACAGTAGCGTTTTATGCTTCAATGGCAATATGCCTTGTTTAGGGTGTAAAAGTAATAAAAAAATAAATAAAAGAATGAACGAAAGAATAAAAAGAAAAAAAAGAAATTCCGACCTGAATCATCAGAATTCAAAGAGGCTTCCATGTTCGAACGGCAGCTTTCCTACAAGATACAGCAACAGCTTTTATAAATACAAAGGATTTATAGAATTATGCAGAAATTCAAATCAATAAATTTAGCAAAAAATAAAACAAGTTTCAGTTGCCGCGTAGGGAAAGGATGGTAGAAATTTACACAGCACCTGTCCAATTTCGCCTTGAATTGCTACGTCATTAACGCCTTCCTCCTGGAAGTCCATTCCAAGGTTCAGGGATCCTGATTGGTTATATCGAAATCCATAGTAAAACAGTTTCCGGTAATGCCTCTTTCTGACGCAGGAGTGAATAGTAGGTTCTGAGGGAGATTATAATGGCTACTGAAAAGATTGTACACCAAAGTGAGATAACCGCTTAAATGTTGGCGCTCAAGGGAGAAAAGGTTAAGTTTCTCGAGTCGGCTTTCATATGACAGATCCCATAGTCCTTGCAGCATTCGAGTACGCAGTTGAACTCTCTCATTGGGAAGAATATATTTTTATACAATATATTAGGTTCTTCATAAAATACTGACTGATCTTTTAAAAAGATGATTCACGTTGCTATTTTTGCAGTGTTTTGTACAAGATTTTACATGCGGTTTACTCTTTAAAAGGTTTCCAACAATTTCTTTCAGAATAAAATTTTGAAGCATATAACAAGGATGAGAAAAGAAAAGCTTACAAGTTTCTAGCATTTGAAACTCAATCATATAAAAAAAATAGAAAAACACCCGTCTCTGCTGTTTAGTAATGGCAGAAGTTTTCTAGACTTATTCCATCCACTCTTAACTCTTGCAATCACACTAGCACCTGCTCCACCTTATGTTTCAATGATATCACCAAGACTTGGAAATAAATAATTTGAAATTCAAAAATAATAATTTAAAACAACTTACTTACACTAACATTTTCCTAGGACGGGTAAAATTAATTACCTGAACAGAACAGTTTTGCACCACTTTTATGTTCCATTACGAAGATTAAAATCAACATATAATGCTACTAAACCTTATGTCTAGAATCCTTATTCCAATTTTCATCAAAATCAATTATATAATTTTGATTATAGAAAATAGCCTAAAATGTAAGGCTTAAACTAAAGGGGTCTTAAGAATAAATCGAAATTCAGGGAATCTTGCTTAATTGGTGTCTAATGACTATGGATCACATTTAATGCAAATCTGAAATATTTGAATTTTCAAATGGGAGTTTATACCCATATTATGCCTCCTAAATACCCTTTAAAATACTCCAAAGAAAGTGAAATTTGGGAAATATTTATTACTTGATATCTTATACTTACGGTTAAAAATTCATCAAAATCGGAAGTATCTTAACCCCTATTTGGCCCCTTTGCATAAAAATAAAAATATATTCCATATTACGCAACCTTACATCTAGCAGCTGCATTCTAAAATTCATAATCATTGGTTAATTAGTTAAGTGAATCCTGTACATACAAATATATAAACATATACACTTGAAGTTGGTGTTCAGAGCTAACTCATGAAACCGATAATACAAGATTCCAAAAATTAAATTAAATACACTTTCATTGCTGTAGCTATCATTAACAACAACATGTAGTCATTATCATTTTCATGGTATGTGCTCGACTGAGTTCCAATCTATGGTTCCCCCCTGTAAAACATTTACAACAAAAACTTGTCTAGCTAAAACCACTATAAATAATTGTCCTTCCTTCCTTCCCCTGTGTACCTAAATGGAACTTCCATGAGCAAAGTCTCTTTCCAAGAAATACCCATCTGTGGAACACAATACCATGGGGCTGCTTTCCAGCCAACTATAGCATGGTCGTTTTCAAGTCCAATGTTAAATTCTCGTTGAGCCGTTTGTTTAAATAATCAAATTCCAACGCTCAGTGTTATCCCATCATCCACCTGAAAAACTCATTAACCCTTATTCTCGAGTGGCCTTTGGGCCTTGATAAGCGGGGATTTGTTTAGTGCATAAAAAAAATCATTATATTCAGTTAAATGTCCATTTTACCTGCTGGCATGCGTTGGATGGCTTTTAGAAATTGACTTCCAAACTAACCTATCTCTGGACAGGTTTTATTAATCCCTCTTTCAAGTCAATTTTTATCAGTTTCTCCTTGACCTTCTCCTGTGAACTGAACCTGCTACCTAAACTGTTCATTACGTACTAACCAAAGAACTCTCATCCATTCTTTCAATGTGACCATACCATCGAAGTCTCCTGTTCGGCACACATCTTCCCATACTGTCCAGATTTAATCTTCCTCTAAGGTCATCAGATCTAAGCCTGTTCTTAAAACTCCCATTACACAATACATTGTATCATTCTAAAATCATTTCTCTCTGTTTAACGCATGTTCTCACCTCTCACTGGACAGGTTTCACTTCCATACATCATCACACTGCGTACACATTTCTGATAGACTCTTTCCTTGGTCGACAGTGGTAACGCTCTGCTGTTTAGTAATGGCAGAAGTTCTCTTGACTTATTCCATCCACTCTTAACTCCGCCTTATGTTTCAATGGTATCACCAAGACTTGGAAATAAATAATTTGAAATTCAAAAATAATAATTTAAAACAATTTACTTACATCAACATTTTCCGGATCATTTGGTTCCTAAAAAAAAGAAAAGAATAAAAAACAGGATTTTAATTTCATTTTAAATTTGTCAATCATCAGTAAATTTGAGTTTATGAAAAAGAAAATGTCTTATAAAGAATTTGATTACTGAAAATGAGTGAGAGAAAATTTGCAAAAATAATTTTTATGAAAGTCACTCAAGACAAGGCATAAAGCCACTTGATGAAGTAAGCAGCTAAAATAACAAAGATGATTAATTAACATAATAACAAAAAGGGAGACGAAAGTAGAATCACTTCGAAACAAGGTAGTCTTAACTGACGCTGATAAATTCAGAGGCAAAATAATCGAACTTAAAGCCGAAACATTAGCATGGCAGTCATCCACGCCGGAAATACCTCAAACGACACACATCCATATGCAACATGATACTTGGGAATATCCCAACATTTAATGAGTGCTGATGGAGAAAACTCTCGGAGCAACCCCTGAATTCGGTCTTCTGTACTATCACCTGGGTAAGTGGCAACAAGAAAAGCATTATGACCTTGCCCTCTACCAAGGATACTTAACAACCTCCATTTTCTGTCAGTTATCAAACACACCAAGCCTGAAAGGGACCTCATCACCAGTATTCAATCCCTTGGATTCCAAACAGGCCAGCCAAAAGGTAAGCCTTTTAAGAACCTAATAGGGAAGGAAGGGGTTACAAGGATGGTTGACAAAACAGTTTACCCTTAAATTAAAAGAAAAACAAGAAGAAAAATGTTTAATATCTTTAACTTTGCAAACATGCTATAACTGCTTGATCTTGTGTTGCTTGCGGAAGGGTCAGGAAGCTGCTTGCCAATCCTTACATTTAGGCACATTTTCTTCAAGATTTGAGGCAAAGTCTTTTCAGCCATGGCAGTGAGAAATGGGCCTCAAATGCTTCTGATCTGCAACGGCTTCAGCATAATGACCCTGCCATGATCAGATAGATAGATGTACAGCAGCAAAAGCAAACTAGATGAAAGGATCCCTTCAACCGTGCTTCATTAGAAACATGGCATTGGTGGAATTTTAAATGCCTTACACACTTGACAGAGTGCATAAGTAATTTGACTGCAGGAAGCAAAACTGATATCAACTCTTTGGATCAGACCAAATAAAAGAGCAGGCGTGAAACGTTACCTGGCATTGCCCACCTGAGTTTTTTACCACGTTTATGTCCCTTTACAAAGATTATAACCAAAGTAAAAAGCTACTGAACCTCATGTCTAGAATCCTTATTCTAATTTAGATCAAAATCACTTACATGATTTTGCTTCTAGAAAATGGTCAAAATTTAAGGCTTAAGCTTAAGAAGTCTTAATAAGAAATTGAAATTCAGGGAATCTTGCTTAATTGGTGTCTAATTACTATGAATCAAAGTAAATCTGAAATATCTGAATTTTCAAATAGGAAGTTGTTCCGTTCATGAAATTAATTTTACCAGTCCTGGGACGAGCATTCTTGTAGTAGTAGAAGTAGTAGTTGTGCGTGTTTTTGTGTGTGTGTGTGTGTGTGAAAAGTATGAGATAAATAAAACACAAAGTCACCTTGTAAGGATGTTGAGATTCCTTCATAAATTTCTTCACCAGGCTGCAATAAAGAATTTTTTTAAACTTTTAGAAAACGAAAACAATTGTTAGAGAAATGATTTTACTTTAAAATCTGAATTTAGCATTTGTCGAGAAACTAGATGTACCTGTGACCCGTTGGGTCCCAAACAACATTTATTCTACTTTGATTTCATTAAAAAATTCATTAACTGGGACTTATTTTTTAAAGACATTTTTCCTACATAACTAAAGATAATAAGCCATTTTACTTCTATATTATCTTTATTATTATTATTATTATTAATAGTAGTAGTATTGCTATATATAAGTATTATTATTCATTATTATTGTTAAATGGAAGTAAAGAGACTTATTATTTTTCCCATCTAATTTACATGTCTTTATGGTGTGCACAGACACACATGTAAATTAGATGGCAACACTGAAAAAATACAGTAACTCTTTCTCTAAATGTTCATAGAGATATTAAGAAATCTTAGAGAGTGGTTGAGTGAGAAGAGGCAAGAGAAATACAAAGATAGTTGAGAGAGAGAGACAGACTGATAATTTTTTCAGTTAATTATAAATTATGCCTAATTAGAACACTTAAAACAGATTTTTTTCAAACATAACTCAATCCCAGAACTAATGTATATTTTAGCACGTATTTTGTGTTATTAAAGTATATAGAAAAAAGCTTGAGGGAAACAAATGTTTATCAACTCAAATCAAGTATAATAATAATTAGTGTGACCCCATGGAAATTCCATGGTGCTTTCTACATCAATCTATATAATTTACTGTTAATAATAATAATATTTCTTTTGAAATAATAAATGTCTGTCAGTGTCAATACGATTAAGATAAAAAGACTCTTTGTTCTTCCGTAAAAATAATTATCATTGTTAGCTAAATATTCTTTAAATGAATAAACAAATATGTCCCTTTGTTTATTTATTTAAAATTGTAACAATTCTTTTTAAAACAATAAATATTCTGTCTTCTTTCCATAAAAATAATTATCATTGTCAGCTAAATATTCTTTAAATGAATAAACAAATATGTCCCTTTGTTTATTTATTTAAAATTGTAACAATTCTTTTTAAAACAATAAATATTCTGTCTTCTTTCCATAAAAATAATTATCATTGTCAGCTAAATATTCTTTAAATGAATAAACAAATATGTCCCTTTGTTTATTTATTTAAAATTGTAACAATTCTTTTTAAAACAATAAATATTCTGTCTTCTTTCCATAAAAATAATTATCATTGTCAGCTAAATATTCTTTAAATGAATAAACAAATATGTCCCTTTGTTTATTTATTTAAAATTGTAACAATTCTTTTTAAAACAATAAATATTCTGTCTTCTTTCCATAAAAATAATTATCATTGTCAGCTAAATATTCTTTAAATGAATAAACAAATATGTCCCTTTGTTTATTTATTTAAAATTGTAACAATTCTTTTTAAAACAATAAATATTCTGTCTTCTTTCCATAAAAATAATTATCATTGTCAGCTAAATATTCTTTAAATGAATAAACAAATATGTCCCTTTGTTTATTTATTTAAAATTGTAACAATTCTTTTTAAAACAATAAATATTCTGTCTTCTTACCGTAAAAATAATTATCATTGTCAGCTAAATATTCTTTAAATGAATAAACAAATATGTCCCTTTGTTTATTTATTTAAAATTGTAACAATTCTTTTTAAAACAATAAATATTCTGTCTTCTTACCGTAAAAATAATTGTCAACTAAATATTCTTCAAATCAATAAACGAAATGTCAATTTTTGAAATGTCAATTTTCTAAAATGTCAATTTTTTAAATGTATTTTCCTAAAATTGTACTGTTTTAGTTGACGGGATGAGAATTTGATTTTGGAACAAATTTTTTTTTTTGAATGAGTAAAGTCAGAATTGTTTACCTTAGCGACATCAGATTAATCACCAATCACCAATCACCATTCTTACTGATCAGACAATCTCATCTATTTTAATGTGGGTTAAGGTGATAACGTACATACAAACGAACATGAAATAGTGTATTATTATAAAGACTAGATGACCAGTGTGCCTGCGTTGCCCGGGAAAGTAGATTAACTCAAGAAATTCCATGACCCACCTTGAATTATTTGCTGCTTATCATTGTCCGGTGTTCGGGGAGGGGGGAAGGTAAAGAAAGGTGCTATTAATACATTAGTACCTTTACAATGTTAGTCTGAAAAGTAACATCACTGGGTGATGTGTGAGCTATGGGGGAAATAATAATTAGCAGATTGCATTATCATCTAAAATTGTATCTTTGGAGTATATAACTAATCTTTCAATAACCATTGTATTTATTCACATGCCTTTGTTGAGACTTTCTCTTTTTCAGGTTGTTCAACTAGGAGCACTGGAGAAAGAACGATTCACACTGAGAAATTAATAAAAAGGACATCACTGTACTGGAACGACCTTTCTATTTACCTGATCTTGCTTCATGTGGCATTCTTCTTTCAAACAAATGAAAAGCAATGGACTCAATACAGAACCCTGATGTAGTTCCACTTTCAAGCTGCCACTAAATGTGTTGTCACAAACAATAAAATATCAAAGATTCTAATTCTATAAGACAAATGCATTATTGAAAAATATTACAAATCGATTTTCTCAATAATTTACTAAATTTCCATTTACCAAAAAGTGTCTTATAGACTTTTAGTTAAGATATACATATATATATATATATGGGTAAGGTACACGATAAGTCATGAAAATGAAATGCCGTGGTAGACAAAATGTGTGAAAAATGACAAACGGAAAACAGGTTAAAGTGCAGGAGAAAAACAAAAACAAGTGATTTGACTGGCTTCGTTCGTGTTGCCGAACGTCTTCAGAAAAAGTGACGATCGGATCATCCTTTCCTCCTCCCATGTGTGTGCCTTCAAAATAAAATTATTTCCAAATCGTCACTTTTTCTGAAGACATTCGGCAACACGAACGAAACCGGTCAAATCACTTGTTTTTGTTTTTCTCCTGCACTTTAACCTGTTTTCTGTTTGCCAATTTTCACATATATATATATATATATATATATATATATATAGAATAAGCTCGGGTTTTTGGCAGCCCAAAAGATTCTTAACTTGAGCTCCATTAGAATTAACAAAGAGAAGAGATCCCCAAAATATTAAGATTTGCCAAATGACTTCTATAACTTCCAGCCTCTTGGTCTG
Organism: Sepiola atlantica; assembly: GCA_963556195.1. Classification (NCBI taxonomy): domain Eukaryota; kingdom Metazoa; phylum Mollusca; class Cephalopoda; order Sepiida; family Sepiolidae; genus Sepiola; species Sepiola atlantica. The sequence continues at coordinate 65,292,376 of OY744528.1, read as the reverse complement.
ACATCGAAGGGAAACATGTTTTAGTCACAACTTACTCATCTATCACAGTGGCCGTATTGACATCCAGCATATTGACAGAACAATCGGGGGCGGGCATTTCCACTCCAGAAAGAATGCATTTCATTTCCTGATATTGATTGTGAATGGCCGACAAATGCTGAAAATAAAAAGATATCAAAGCAATAAGTTTCAGGACTATTCGAAAACACGGAAAGGAAGAAAATTATCTATACAAAAATATCTGCTCCTTATTTTACACAGAACTACAAGAATACCCGTCTCAAGATGGGTAAAATTAATTCCATGGAAAACATCACTTTTATGTCCTCTTACGTAGATATTAAAATCAACATATAATGATACTAAACCTTATGTCCAGAATCCTTATTCCAATTTTTATCAAAATCAATTGCATGATTTTGATTCTAGAAAATGTCTAAAATTTCTTAAGAATAAATTGAAATTCAGCGAATCTTGTTTAATTGGTTGTCGAATGACTATAGACTAAATTCAATGTAAATCTGAAGTATTTGAATTGAATTTTCAAATGTGAGGTTATGCCCATGTTATGCCCCATAAAACAATAAAATACTCCAAAGAAACTGAAATTTAGGGAATATTTATTAAATAATGTCTAATATTGTTAAAAAAAAATTCAAAAATTAGAAGTATCTGGATTTTCACAAAGGGCTTCTGCCACTTTTTTTTACCCCCTTTGCATAAAACTAAAATTAAATATAGTCCATATTACAACCCCTTACACCTAGCAGCGTGGTTTTAAAATTCATAATGATTATTTTCTAAACAACTCCTAATCAGTCAAAATTAAAAAAGAGAGAGAGAGAGAGAAGGAGACAGAAAGTGATTCTTTGATAAAATAAAAGTTATCTTACTATCAATTTCATGAATCGTTATAAGCCTTAACCTTCATGGCAAAATTGACATTTTCAGTTTTCAGAGAGAACTGTCATAATAGGGAAAAGGAAAGCAAGACAAGTAGACAAGCAGAGAGAAGTAGAGAAAAAAAAACAGGTAAAGAGAAAGAAAGATAAAGCAAGAAGAAATAAAATCCAGTCAAATAGCAATGAAAAAAATAAGGAGGTCAGGCTCTAGCAATTTGGCAAAAATCAGCTTTTTTTTTTAATTTAAAAAAGGCAGATTTCAACCAAAATGTGGAGAACTCACGCCCATAAGAGGCTCTAGCAATTTTTCTGGATTAAAAACAGAAAAAATGAAAGCAGAATTCTGCTTAAAAGCAGAGAACTCATATGCTGGTGCCTTTGCTCAGGATTGAATTCAGAACCGCAAAATAACCTAAACACTTTTTTATTCTAAGCCAACTTCCATAAGAAATTTCACTTTTGCTAAATTGTACTTTTTACCTTGTATGACATTCATAGTTGACCTATGACTTAGTATCACAAACCAGCCAGTTTAAAATGCAAAAATTGGTGAATATAGTGAAATTTTCTTGAATTCCAACTTGTGATAACATTTTTTTTGCGTTATTTTGATCAAATTGGAATGAAAAAAAATTTAACCATTTCTCAACCATTATAAATGTACAATGTACAACTATTAATGATACAATTAATAGTTTTTTTCAAATTACTTCAAGTTAGGTTATTATTTTCAGTGATCTGCGACTTGTGGTGTTTTTCAACTTAATTTCCATACTATTGTGTGTCTCTATGCATATAAAAATAGTCCCATCTTAAAGGAAAAAGGCCACTTGTTAATATGGTGGGCTTAATATCGGGTTTTAAGTTGTCTTTCAGAGAAAAATTCAAGTTGAAACCTTCAGTGAGTATTTAAGCAGAATCCTTTGCCCTATTATCAAATTGTGTTTCCATCTGTTTTAACATGGTCCAAATTTGGTCTTTTATTGCTTTACTATTGAACTAAAAATGTAATTTGATCTCTAATGTGCTATGAATCATATCAAGAACATTCAATGTGTTAGCTTTGAAATGAATCTATATGAACAGTCAAAGTTGTAATTCTGTGTCATTTTTGTATGTTTTTTACAAGAGGTAATGTGATTTTGCCCAATATTTAAGCTGGTTTCATCAAATAATTACTGCTTCTATTATGATTAATTTTCATTTACCACAATATGACATTATATTTGTAAGGATTTTTCACTTGTTCAAACAGAAAGAAATAAAAACAGCAAGAATTACCTCAATACTGTCTTTATTGAAAATGTTTTCCAGGGGTGATTTTCTTTCTCTGAAGAATTGACCCAGATAAATGTCGTCATTATCATCAGATGGATCCATCATATTTTGGGCATGTGACTGAAAAAGAAAATTTTTTAATTTTAAAGAAAAGAAAAGGGAAAGAAAAAAAACCTTGAAGGAATATAGAACAGACTTGAGAGTTAAAAACGAATAGAAATGGTGTGTCAAACTCAAGTACGACATACCAAATTAACTTTTTTATTCAAACTTAGGCATGACAGATCAATGGAAATGTTATTTTAAACTTAAGTGTGAAAGACCAATTGAAATGTTATTTCAAACGAGTGTGAAAAACCAACAGAAATGATACTTCAAACTTAAGGATGACAGATCAACAAAATTCGATTTTAAATATAAGCATGACAAATATTACAAGAAATTGTAAAGTACACAATTCAAGATTTAAGAAAAGAAAAATAGAAAACTACTAATTCTTTGTCTCTGTATATTATGTGTAGGAGGTTTTGTTTATATTGTTATATATTTGTTACAGAATGTCTCCTGCATTGTGAACTATTATTAGGTATCCCAAACCAAAATTTTATTTTCATTATATCTAAAAACTTTTAATGTAGGTTTATGCAAAACAAACAATGATATCAAATTTATTTTGGTAGCATAATTAGCCACCAAATTATGACTGATCAAAGTTTGTTGAAAATAAGAAAATTTGCCATCTTGTGTGCTATTTAGAACTCAATTATCAGTCTATAACTAAAAATGTAGGTTTTGAACAAGTGAAAAATTCTTACACATTTAATGTAGTCTTGTGGTAAATAAAAATAAATCATAATGGAAGCAGCAATTATTAGATCAAGCCAGCCTAAACATTGGACAAAATCTCATTACCTCTCAAACAAAACGCATAAAAATTACACACAAGTGTTCATATAAGATTCATTTCAAATATTTTAATATTATTCATAGCACATTAGAGATAAAACTAGATTTTATTTTTAAAAGTAAATTAATATAAAAACTCAAATTTGAACCATGTAAAAACAGACGAAAACACTAGGACAAAAATTTAAGTCACTAAAGTTTTAAATTTGAATTCTTTTTCAGAAAGACGACTTACAACGCTAATTGTTTGTATATGCATAGAGACACACAATATTGTGTACATTAAGTTGAATAACATCAATATAAAAAATAAATTGCTTGTCACTGAAAATAGTAACTCAAGTTGAGGTAACCTGGAATAAAACTATTTAACAAAATAAAGAGAAATGATTAAATTTTGTTGACATCCAAATTTTATCAAAATAACCCCAAAAATGTTATCAGAAGTTGAAATTGAAATTAAAGGGAATTTCATTATATTTACCCATTTTCACACACTAAACTGACTTGTTTGTCATACCTACATTAAGCCATTCTCCGTATTAAAGAGCTTAGCAGTGAAATGGAAATAAATTCTTTTCACATACACCAATAAATCCTCTCCCAAACTCCACCCTAGCAATTAAAACAACCAGCTTTTATACTAGATTTGGAAAAATTCTCAAAGAACAGAAACACAATTACAGTTTCGGATGAATTTCAACCTTAAAATTTTATTGTATAATCACAAACCAGTTTGTTCAGTGTGTAAAAATTGGTACATATAGTGAAGTTCTCTTCAATTTCAATTTGTGATAACTTATTTATTTTTTGGGTTATTTTGATTAAATTTTGATGTAAACAAAATTTAATCTTCTCTCTATAAATGAACAATTCTTTCTCTTTTATCATTAATAGTTTTTTTTTCCAAGTTACTTCAAGTAAGGTTACTATTTTCAATGATAGATATTAAAAAATAAATCGCCTATGTTTTTCAACTTAATGCATACGATATTGTGCATCTCTCTGCATATAAAAACAGTCCCATGTTAAAGAAGAAGGACCACTTGTCAATATGATGGTTTAATATAGGGTTTTAAGTTGTCTTTCAGAAAAACATCCAAATTGAAAACTTCAGTGAATGAAATTGTCCTATTAGCAAATTGTGTTTCTATCTGTTTTTACATGGTTCAAATCTGAGTTTTTTTTATTGATTTACTATTAAAAAAAAAACTAGTTTGATCTCTAATGTGCAATGAATCATTAAAAAGATTTAATGTGTTAGCTGTTAAAATGACTCTTATATGAAGAAAGTTGCATTACCTTGTCATTTTTGTACGTTTTTTTTTGCGAAGTAATGAAATTTGGCTCAATATTTAGGCTGCCTTGATCTAATAATTATGGTTTCCATTATGATTAATTTAATGCCATAAGATGACATTACATTTGTAAAAAATTTTCACTTGTTCAAAAGCTGCATTTTTAGTTATACACTGTAAAAGATTAGCTTCTGAATCAACAGCATACAACAGTAAATTTTCTAATTTTCAACACACTTTGAACAGTCATAATTCGGTGGCTAATTGTGCCACCAAAACAAATGTGGTACCATTGTTTATGTTTTGCAAAGGTCTATGTGTCCGCATTAAAAGATGTGAAATATGATGCAAATAACATTTTTGTTTGGGATACGTAGTATAATGTTCCACCTGAATAATGCTTACCACCGTATAATGTATGAGCTGGGAAATAAACCAAATTTTTCAAAATATCTGCTTTAATTAGTTCTCTATATTCACAGTTAGAGAACGAAATGGAAACTTTTGTGAACATGAATTTTGAGAAAATCAGAAAACAAACGGAATAATGAACAAATAGATAGCAACAAATATCATTGAAGACAAAAATAGATGAAAAAAACTTACCTCATTTGGTGGGGCAACGTAAAGAAAGGCTTTGCTTGCACAAAGTTTGTGAAAGATGAATTCGACATCGTGCAGCTTTTTCGAAATTGCTTCTTCAATAAATTTGTTCAGGATTGCCCAATCCTTAATGGTTAATCGAATCTAAAGAAATAAAAGGAATGGAAAAAGATTTTTAAAGTTATATTTCTATCTATATAAAGTTAGGTATGTGTATATGTTTATATATTTGTATGTACAAGATTCACTCCTAAACTAATTAACCAATCATTATGCATTTTGGAAAACAGCTGCTAGGTATAAGAGACTGTAGTGTTGGCTATATTTAGTTTAATTTTATGAAAAGGGAGGCATAAATGGGTAGAAGCCCTTTGAAAAAATTAAGATACCTCTGATTTTTGTGAAATTTTTACAATATGTATTAGACATCAATTAAAAAATATTCCCTAAATTTCCGTTTCTTTAGAATATTTTAAAAGATTTTTAGGGGTCATAATATGAGAACAGCCTCCCAGTTGAAAATTCAAATATATCAGATTTACATTGAATTTGATCCATATTCATGAGACACCAATGAAGCAAGATTCCCTGAATTTCAATTTCTTATTAAGACCCCTTAAATTTTAGACATTTTCCAGAATCAAAATCATGAAGTAAGAATTCTAGACATAAGGTTTAGTATCATTCTATTCTTGATTTTAATCTTTGTAAGGGGACAGAAAAGTGGTGCAATGCTGTTCTGTTTGGGAATTTACTTTTACCCATTCTAGGACATTCTTATATACAACCGTCAAAAAGTGGATAAAATGGCTTCCAGTTTCTAGTAAGTTGAAATGGCAGAACTGTATCCCTAACATCTACAAGATATTGCACTAACATGTTATGCCAGCAAAGCTGGATTAAATGTATAGAAAAGGGGAATTTTGAACAGCATGCAGGTGTAAACACTGGTAAAATGGAAAGGTGCAAGAGGAAGAATGATCCCACGGTGTCTCTCAAAGTCTTGCTAACCTTAATGTTAGACACAAAAGTCCAAACACATTTTGTTTTTACTTTTGTTCTTCTCAAACAAGGCATATTGCCACTGAAGCATAAGGGCCTACTGTGATAAGGACCAGATTTATGGAAGGAGGCAACCTGGGTGAGAAGTTGAACAGCAAGATGTTTGTTTACATTACATTTAAACTTCTGCATGTTGGTAGCAGGGAGAGAATTCCAAAGGCAAGCAGTCCAAGGAAAGAAGCTATTATAGTAGAAAATCTCTTCAAAACAATCATTGAATTAAAAAACAATAGTAAATTAATAAAATGTCCTTTTTCAAAACCAATATGCAAATTAGTCTTTCAACTGATATCACATATACATAAGCAGTGTATAAAAGTGTTTTGATTTTAACTTAACAAATAGTTCTGTTTTGTAATATTGCTTTATTTCCTAAACAAATATTTAGCATTTGTGTTCAAATGTTCCTTTCTTTAGAAGGACCGACTTGATTTTCAATAAGTTGTAATCTATTTCTAAATTGCAAATAAAAAGGCAAATTGATTTCTTTTTTCTTTTTCTTTCTTTGTGATCACATTTAAAAGATAAATAAATTTGTTTTGAAATGACTAAAATGTTAATTTTTATCGATCTATACGAACAAATGAAAAAGATTTTGTTTGGGGTTTAGGAAACACACAACATCTAAATAGCCTTCAGCCATATTTATTTTTCTGATAAAGAATATATTTTCATTTAAAATAGGTGTTATAAACCAGCCAATTTACTGTGCGAAAATGGGTAAACAGTAAAATGCAACTTGTGATAACTTGTTTATTTTGGGGGTTATTTTGATAAAATTTCGATGTAAGCAAAATTTAATATTTTCTCTTTATAAATGTACAATTCTTTCTCTTGTGTTTCATTAAGAGTTTTTTCCAGGTTACTTCAAGTTAATATTTTCAGTGACAGGCGATTTATTTTTTAATATTGGTGTCCTTCAACTTAATGTTCAAGATATTGTATGTCTCTATGCATATAAAAACAGAGCCATTTTAAAGAAAAGGAGCTACTCATCAACATGGTTGGATTAATATAGGGTTTTAAGTTATCTTTCACAAAAGAAATCTGAATTGAAAATTTAGTGAATACATTTTTTGCTCTTTTATTAAATTGTGTTTCCAGATGTTTTTACATGGTCCAAACCTGAATTTGTTTGCTTTACTATTAAAAGAAAAGAAACAGCTTGATCTCTACTGTGCTATGAATCATATGAAAATTTAATGTGTTAGCTGTTGAAATAAATTTCATATGGACAGTCAAAGTTGCAATTTTGTGTCATTTGTGTACGTTTTTTCGACAGAAAATGAGATTTTGCCCAATGTTTAAGCTGGCTTAATCTAATAATTATTGCTTCTATTATGATTAATTTTCATTTAACACAAGTAAGGATTTTTGCTAATTGTGAAGTTTCGTTGTTGAATTTCAGTTCCAGTTGCTGGTTCGTAGATGAGAAAGTGGCGACAAGGCAGAAACTGTCCCTTCTGATTATCTTCCTCGCAGATAACGTGAAGTAATTAGACTATCTAATAAATAAAGTAATATAAAAGTATTTTCATTATAAACTGTTTTTGTAAAATAATAAAATAAAATTGAGTATTTGTAAAAAGAAAAAACATTCCAAAACAAAAACAATTTTTAATATAAACTACTTTTTGTTATTAACTTTTTTTTTACAAAGAAAATATATTTTTATGATAAACTATTTTATTTAAAAAAAAAAATCAGAAGAAAAGACCAATTCGTTTAAGTATTTGTCACTAAAAAAACTTCATATATTTTCAATTATAAGAAAAATATTTGTAATAAAAAAAATTACATTTCCAATTAAAACCGTTTAATTTTCTTATGTGACTTCAGCAACCAGAACTGAATTTCAGCAACGAAACAACTATCGGATTTTTCACTTATTCAAAGCTTGCATTTTTTATTTATACACTATGAAATTTGAGTTTTGGACCAATAGCACACACATTTTTTTTTACTTTCCAACAAAATTTGACCAGTCATAATTCGGTGGCTAAATTGTGCTACCAAAATAAATTTAGTAGCATTGTGTGATTTGCAAATATTTATGTGCTCACATAAAAAGATTTTGCATGTAATGAAAATAATTTTTTTATTTTGATTTGTGATACCTATTTAAAGATTGAGGATAATCAGGATATCCTCAATTGAGTGGAGAAGGCTGGTCAAGATGTGGGACTTTTTCTGAACGCATCGAAAACAAAATATATTCATCTTAATCCATCTACAGACACAAAGTTGTTTTAATCAGATGGCTCTGAAATCGAATGCGTTGATGACTTCAAGTACCTGGGCGGATACTCTGACACCAGACACGATATGGACTTAAGGATTGCACAGTCATGGAATGCGTTTCATTCATTGCCGAAAGTGTGGATGCCTCCAATCGGGAAGGAAACCAAATCAAAAGTCTTCAAGGTCTGAATAGAGACAACCTTCTGTACGGCTCGGAATCATGGACACCGAATGTTGTGCATACTAGAAAGCGGCTCGATGGTACTTATACCAGAATGCTATGAGCAGCTTATAACATCTTCTGGAAAAGACACCCCATGAACAAAACACTGTGTGTCAGCGGTTGTTAGGAGACAACTAGCCCTTGCAGAACATGTTACCTGTCATGATGAACCTGCAGGAAAACTCCTACTCTCGTCTCCAGATGCAAATAGAAAAGCTAGTTGTGCGTATGTCGCACTAAAGGCGGTCCTCGAGGGGGAAACTGGTCTCTCAGGGACTGATCGAGAGCTCTGGAGCTCGGAATTTGTCAATGTTTCACCTATGTCTACTGGCGTCGGATAACTCAAGGAGATGTTACAAGGCTTACCTGCGATTTCGGCGTGACTCCTTGCGTCGAATAAAAGCTGTACATGAGGTAAAAGATACCAGTTTTCATTCTAAAATCAAAGTTTTGATGAAAATATGGGACGATGATCATTAAACATTTCTCAACAAACTACAAAGGAAAAAAGAATTATGCAAAATTACTTCCACATGATTACTTCATTATATCTCTAAAAAAATTTTGTTGAATTTAAAACAAACTTTATTTGGATTATTACTGATTAAATACTAAAATTAATTGCATAAAAATGACTTATTCAGGGATGTAAGTAGCCAATGGCCAAAAAAGCTGAACATGACATTGAGATGAATTTCTCAACCTTTGTGTGCGTGAAGAAGGCAACGTAAAAAACCACAACTTTTTTTCTAAACAACTCCCAATCAGTTTCAAATAAGAAAGTCAAAATTAAGAGAAAGACACCAAGTGTGCATGTGAGGGGAAGGAGACAGGAAGTCATTCTTTGATGAAATAAGTCATGTAACTTCCCTACTCCTATCATAAATCTTTTGAAGTCTTAGCCTTCACAGCAAAATTAACATTTTCAGTTTTCAGAGAGAACAGTCATAAGAGGGAAAAGAAAGCAAAACAAAAGGAAAAGAGAAAACACAGGAAAAAAGAAAGAGAGAAAGAAAAAGAGAAATAAAATCCAGCCAAATAGCAACAAAAAAATAAGGAGGTAAGGGTCTAGCAATTTGGCAGAAATTAGCGGATTTCAACCATAAAGCGGAGAACTTATATCCATGGAATGCTCTAGCAATTTAAGCGGAAATCTTTTTTTGGATTTAAAAAAGGCAGCATTCTGCTAAAAGTTGGAGAAATCACATCCCTGCTTATTTAATATTTACGAGAGATGTTCAGTTTGCGATTGTACGTTCCTATTTACTCGCCTCCCTATGAAGGATGTGGGGAAAATCCAACTCTCCAAAAAGGGGCACTCTGGATTGGGGTAAAAATTAAAATTACCTCAGTCTAGAAGACTTTCTCCTTCACTGATCGAGGACAGAAAAGATAGAGTATGGTATCAGAACAGATACTACACTTTGATCCTAGTCAGGGGCCAAGAACATTGGTAATTTCCTTTTCTTTTTTTTCAATTTTCTTGTTGGAGATGGGGCATCCTGCTTGATGTCAGACATTCACTTGCTATTTCAGAGACTCCAACCGAGAGATCTTTTTAGGATTCTAACCGTCTCTTTGAGCGCAATTGTTTGGATCTCTCTTGCACTTGGTTCACCATTCATCAGGTAGTTTTAGAAATTTTCTTTCATGAACCTGGTAGCTCCTATAATTATTGGAATGATGGAGATCTTTCTAAGATTATAATTTCTTTTCATGTCATACATACACTCTTGGTATTTAGTTATCTTCTCCCTCTCAACTCTGTTTAAGCCAGCATCATTAGGAATACTGACTTCAACTAGGGTTGCTACTTTCTTCCTCTTATCCCATATCGCTGTGTCAGGTTTCACAGCTCCATTACCTAAGTATTTAGCTGTAGTGTGTGTGAATTTAACACTGACTTCAACTCGGATTGTTACTCTCTCTTTCTTTTTCTAAGTACGTAGCTGTAGGAATTGCATAATCATAGTTGATGGTGTATGACTCATTTCTAACAGTCCTTTCTAGTATATGTTCCCAGGATTTACTGCTACACTAGCTATTCAATTTGTTTTACTGATGGTCGAGATGAGATATTTACACACTCTTTACAATGTGTCGCCGCATTGTATAGTATTTCCTAATGTAGGATCGGTTATTATTTACAGTGAAATGTGTCCCAAACAACTTATTTTTTATTATACCAAATGTGAGTTAATCAACGTTTGTCTCCCTAAGGCTTTTTTCCTATATACGTTAATAACACAGAATACATGCTAAAATATACCTTAATTCTCGGATTGAGTTATGTTTAAAAAAATTTTTTGTATTTTTATTTTAATTATTCTAATTAGCTTAACAAGTCACTCATCCCTCTCTTAGCTATGTATTTCTCTTGCCTCTTTATTCGATGTTGATTCTTTAAACATAGTCGTGTAATTTACATGCATGTGTCTGTACACACCACAAACATGTATGGGAATTAGATAGCAAAATAACTCTCTTTACTTCTATATAAAAATAATAAAGAATAATAACATAACCGAACATAATATTAGGTATGCTCAATTAATGTCTATCAGTGCTTCCCTTGTTCTAGCTCGTTTAACTCGTTGGTTTAGTGGTCTCCATCAATTCGCTGTTTTTATACCTCATTGCTATTCCAGTAGCTTCTTTCCAAAAACTGCACACTTGTGGAACTCTCTTCCTGCTGACTGTTTTCCTCCTACCATAAGCTTGGTCTTTTCAAGACTAAGGCTAATAGGCATCTCCTGTCTTTGCGATAATCATATTTCGTTCTTGTTAGTTCCTTATATCAAGTGGCTTCATGCCTTGTCTGGAGCGATTTCCATTAAAAAAGTGGGGGATTTGCAGGAACTTTTTTGAAAAGCCAGCTAAAATAAACTACTGACCCGATTTTAATAAAATCTTCGGCATATGAAGTAATGAAAGGATCGCTTTTATTTAAATAAATGTTTAATGTAAATTCAAAAGGCAAAATGAGTTTTTGCTTAGTTTTTTTTTTGCGCTTTGATCCTCGAGTGACCTCCCCATAGTTAAAAATTATGTGTTCTCGCAATTAAATCACGTATTAAAGACAAAATATTCCGTTTTTTGGCTTTCTTTTTGTTACTTGTGAGCTTATTTTTTGAGGGGGAATGTGATATTAAAAAGTTTAAGTTATTTATATATCCTATTTTTTTAGAGATGTTTTAACATAAATCAGTTTGACGGAAAAGCAAATTTGTTTAATTAAAGAAAATGTTATATTAAGAAAAATTAGTTAAAAATATCGACATTATCATTTGATAGTTCTATATTAAAAAAAAGTATTTAAAATAATTGTTTCAGTCAAAATTTTAAGCAGTTTTTTATGGAAGCCATGCATGGATATAATCTGATAGTTCGTTTTTTAATCTTTTGTGGAGATTTCACATTTGTTTGTCCATGTGCACCCCCCCCCTACCAATTCTTAATAATAACTAAATATATTGAAAAATAAGTTTTTTTTATTCATTTTTGAAGACTAATACTAGTGTGATAATTCCTATAAGAACATTTATATCTTAATTTTACGTCTGTTCTCTTTATTTATTGTTTCCTTTTATTTCATAGTTGCTTAAGTAACAATTGAATTGTAGAAAAATACCCTGACATACATAAATCATGATTCATGTCATTTGCTTAAATAAAAAGAATACTTAACAAATATTAGCTGTTATGTTTCTGAATTTTTGAGATGAGGATTGATAATTTGTATAATTTCGATTATTCGGATTACTGTTCTCATCTTGAGTGTTATCACAACGTTTCGGCTGCTGTAACCTCTGGCCTTCTTCAGGTGTATCTTTTCAAACTCGGGAATATTTCTGTCGAACTCGGAAATATGGACGGAATTTAGAACGGAACACTTTATTTAATCCATGGGGATAGCATGCTCTCGTTCTGTCAGCCATAACTGGGAGAAGTCTTCAGTAATTTGCAATTCTTCGTATCATCCACACCGAAGATTGAACCTTCAGATGACCATCACTTAGAACTGAATTTTACTTAGTACTATATCCACTGTGACACGGGTTGTTGCAAGGAAGAGGGGGTAACCAAAAACTACTTTACAAGGATATATCTATTAGGTATGTGTATATGTTTATATATGTGTGAATTTAGGCAGCATGTTTTCATCCAGGCAAATAGCATCAAAATATTTTTTGTTTGATGAGACTTAAATTTTATAAAGTTAGGTATGTGTGTATGTTTATATATTTTAAGCAAACGTAATTAAATAACACATTTTAAAATGTCTAGCATAGTAATTAACATTAACAAACTACTAGCTGTTAACCCCACCCTCCAAAAAAAACAAAAACATTTTGAATGTTTGCATGTGCCTCCCACATGATCACATTTTGCATGCGGCATCTCATCACCACATACGTTCGTTTTAAAAGCCGTAAATGACTGGCTGTTGGAGGAACTCAACAGTAAGGAAATAGTTGTGAACACACCAAGACCATCCTCGCATGATGATGATTTGATGAATAAAATCGAACGTACTTATCAACGAATAAAGAAAAAAAACATGGAACTTACATACACCAATATGACCGAATTACTAAATGGACTATTCAAAAAATTGAAAAAAATAAAAAAGTCTTGTTTGCCTAAATTAAAATATGCTGCCTAAATACATGCAATTTTTATATATGTACACACAAGTCCATACATATACTCCCTCAATAAGGTTGAAGAGTAATATATTTAAAAAAAAACAAAAAAAAACACTGATTTTATTATTTGTTAATTAATTACTATTTGAACCAAAAAGTTCAGTTTGTTAAATTGGAAATTTGTAATATATTTAAAAAAACAACAAAAAAAACACTGATTTTATTATCTGTTTATTAATTACTATTTGAACCAAAAAGTTCAGTTTGTTAAATTGGAAATTTGTAATATATATTTTAAAAAAAACCAAAAAAAACACTGATTTTATTATCTGTTTATTAATTACTATTTGAACCAAAAAGTTCAGTTTGTTAAATTGTAAATTTGTAATATATTTAAAAAAAACAAAAAAACACTGATTTTATTATTTGTTAATTAATTACTATTTGAACCAAAAAGTTCAGTTTGTTAAATTGGAAATTTGTAATATATTTAAAAAAACAACAAAAAAAACACTGATTTTATTATCTGTTTATTAATTACTATTTGAACCAAAAAGTTCAGTTTGTTAAATTGTAAATTTGTAATATATTAAAAAAAAACAAAAAAACACTGATTTTATTATTTGTTAATTAATTACTATTTGAACCAAAAAGTTCAGTTTGTTAAATTGGAAATTTGTAATATATATTTAAAAAAAAAACAAAAAAACACTGATTTTATTATTTGTTAATTAATTACTATTTGAACCAAAAAGTTCAGTTTGTTAAATTGGAAATTTGTAATATATTTAAAAAAAAAACAAAAAAAAAACACTGATTTTATTATCTGTTTATTAATTTCTATTTGAACCAAAAAGTTCAGTTTGTTAAATTGTAAATTTGTAATATATTAAAAAAAACAAACAAAAAAAAAACATTGATTTTATTATTTGTTAATTAATTACTATTTGAACCAAAAAGTTCAGTTTGTTAAATTGTAAATTTGTAATATATTAAAAAAAAAAAACACTGATTTTATTATTTGTCAATTAATTACTATTTGAACAAAAAAGTTCAGTTTGTTAAATCGTAAATTTGTAATATATTTAAAAAAAGAAAGTTTTTATTTCACAACAAAAATGAAAAAAGTAGAATTTGTAATATATTAGTTTTTAACCACAAAAATCAGAAAAGTATTTAAGTCACCAAAACAAAAAAAACAAAAAAAATCGCCTAAAATAATCCAGCATATTTTTATGGGTTATTATCGCTGTCAAAGTGCTGACATTACATTGGCCACCATTGAAATGAACCATTCTTCAACATTACCACTCTATCACTAACAGAACCAAGTGCATTAACACACACACAGATCTACATGCCAATTCCATTTACACACATGTAAACGCACAAGGCGACAGTCGAAATAAACATGCATACTCAATTTCCCCTTACACAGAAAAACAACTTTTATCCGGGAACGTTCCTTGTACTCTTTGAACCCTCAATCTTTACCAACCCTCCATTTTGTCTTAAAGTTGTCAATAAAAATCAATTAGTTTATATGGACAGACTTAGTCATTCTCTCATAAGATATTGCTTTTCCCTCTGCGTTTTAATCGTTGGTGGTCATGTTCTTTTTCATTGTTTTTCTTGCACCCAAACTATTTAGACAAACTTTTTGATGCAAAAAATAAACTTTGAACATTGATTTCTAGTCACCTACACGAATTTCTCTAGCGCCGTTGTATCAAAGATCATTTCTTTGTCAGTATTCTGTACGTGATGGGTCATTATTATGAGGCTTAATTTATGTAAAAATGAAAAAGTTTGTATTATTTTTCCATTCGTTTGATTTTATTGTTTGTTAATTTGTAAATTTATATTTCAATTTTGTTAATAAAACAATTTGTGAACATTTTAAAAATAAAAATGAAAAAAAAATCATTTTCCATTGATAAAAAAGTTTGATTTTTTTTTATTAGTTAATAATTAACCAATTTGTTGAAAATAAATTATTTGCAAAATAAAAAAAGGCCAAAATAATACAGAATATTTTTTTCCCTAACACCGGTCGAAATGTGTGACATTACATTTGTCCGCCATAACATAATTAACATCTTCAATATAACCACTGCCTTATTACATTAATTCTTAATTCTTATTAATTCTTATTTCAGTCACCTAAATTATTTATAGTGAAATGGGTTTGGTATTACTCCCCCAGAACATATTTAAACCATATTTTAGTAAAAAAAATAAAAATAAATAAAAATAACATTAAACAATAAGTTATAGCAAGTACATGTAAAATGCCAAAATCATAACTAGACCAGAAAAATATAGTCGTCATCCTGTATAGAAAGAGGCTAGCCAAGGAAAAACGATAACTCAAATTTATAACTCCTTTCACTAGAATAACTAGAGTTATCGTTCTTTCTTAGCTAGCCTCTTTTTATACAGGATAGTGACTACATTTTCCAGCTTAGTTTTCATGACGGTGTTCCACATGTACGATGAAATGTACTAATTAGTCAAAAACAATTTATTTTGGTTTACCTACTTATTTGTGACATATTTGCATCAAAAATGTAACATTTAATAGAAAATGTAAGCAGATAAGTTTACCAATAAAATTATAAATGGATTCTTCTTTGATATGACATTTATCTTAGTCCCTTCCGGTACAGTACCTGACTTCCTAAAATAATAAGATGTCTGGTCGCTTATTACTTTACTTACAACTAATATTTACGGCAACTTAACATGTTGGTCCTTTTTTACTTTAGGGTGACAAAGTAAGGGAGATAACTAGGGTTGACAAAATCTTGTTTGATATAATTCGTATATCAAACAAGATTTTGCAATCTCTAGCCTCAACTTTAATTATATTGATCAAATTCCTGTGAATTACTTATATTTTCTATTAAATATTACTTTATTGGGACGTAACTGGATATTGGGATGGGAATGCAAGGGAGATAACAAGATTTCATTTTTTCACAAAATCTGACTAAAGGGCAATTTCAATTTCTATTTAACGTAAGAATAATAAAAGACATTTTTTTTACATTTTAAAAACTTTATTAGAATTTATCAAACAGGTTATAATCTTACTTTTTAAGGTGCTTGTTTATGAAACCCCGGTTGTGAAATATGGCAGCTAAAAATAAAATGACAGGAAAACGTTATGAAACAATTAGGGTAACATTGGTATTAAGCACCATGGGGCATTAGGCACCAGCGACTAGGTAACCTTTACAAACCTCTCTATAGCATTATTATGGCACTTGTGGGGCAATAAGCACCAAGCTTGTCTGATCATTGACCAATCACAGGCCTTGTTTCTCAAGAGTCGCAGTTACTAAGCCAACCAAAAGTATTTTTTTGTGCCAAGTTGAGAAGCTGCTTTCCCTCCACATCTGCAGCCATTTCGAAACAGACTTCACAACTTTTTACTCCAGAAGGGCAACTGTACCAAACTTTGTTTCTCTGCAAAACCATTGAGCCTCCAAACTGTTCCTTGACTGCTGAAGCACTGAGATATATCGGAGGTAAGTACCAAAACATTTTTATACTTGATTAAGTTGAGATTTTCATTTTTCAGAGCTGGAAAGTGTGTCATGGTAGTCTGCATCCACAGCTTATCAAATGTGATCATGATTTCCACACCAATTTTAAAAACGGCTGCAATTTAACTTGCCATGTATTTGTATGATTTTAGTATGTTAATTGCTTTGTACTGGTACTCATTTAAGCATTATGCATGTAATTGTGTGTAATTTATTTGTTCAAAAAATATCTTGATCTTTGAAAAAGGGTGGTGCTTAATGCTTCATTTTTTAATTTTTCTGAAGGAAAAGAGTTGAAAATCCTTTACAATGATGTAAGTAATAAGAAACATAATTATATTAGTTAAGTTTGACCTGTTTTTATTATTAAGGAAGTTATATACAACCAGAAATTTTTAATAAGTAAACATTTACTGATTATAATAATTGGGTACACAGGTGCCTAATGCCCCATTAAAAATTTGTTTGTTCATAGATGGTTCACAACTATCAGAAAAAGACTGAGAGTGGAAGGAGGCATCTGAGCCAGTCAGAGGAGATGGTTGCTCCATATGAGGTTGTCATAAAGAAGCAGATGTCTGTCAATCAAGCAGCCACGTATTATAAAGTCAACAAGAAGTCATTGCTCAGGAGAACGTCTTGGGAAATCCCTATAAATGCGCATGTTGGGAAGCAAACAGTACTGTCTTCTGCTCATGAAAATGAGCTTGCTGAGTGCATCAAGCTAATGGCAGGATGGGGCTGGGTATTCACTTCTGAGAAGGTCAAAGACACTGCAATTGAGTTTAAGACACACAGCATAGAGACCCCTTTTGTGAATGGTCGTCCAGGGTATGACTAGCTACAAGGATTTTCACGCCATCATCCAGATATAGTGCATTGTAAGACTGAGCACTTCAGCACTGCTCGTGCAAAGGCAGAGGACCCTGAATCATCGCGCACTCATTTGAGCTTCTGGATAAAGTTTTCATAGAGGAGGGGATAAAAGATATGCCTGCAGTTATTTAACACAGATGAACGGGCTTTGTAACAGACCCCAAAACAGGCATCATTTTAGCAGAAAAGGGATCAAAGCCAGTCAATCAGAGTATTGGGGGTATTGGAAGCGAGCAGATAACAGTTAACTGTGCGGAATCTGCTAGTGGCAAGCTACTTCCACCATATGTTGTCTACAAAGGGAAAAACCTTTAATAGGCATGGACACAGGGTGGACGTGAAGGTGCTGCCTATACAGTCAATTCAAAAGGATGGATGGAGGCCCACATTTTTTGAACTAGTTTGAAAATATTTTTATGTGACATTCGTGACAATGCAAGATTTCTTGTTTTTGATAGTCATTCATCACACCTCTCTTTGGCCCTTGTAGAAAATGCAAGAGCAAACAAACAATGTTGTGCTACTGAGACTTGACACACCACCTGCAGCCACTTGATCATGCTGTGTTCAGGCCAGTGAAACTGAAGTGGCAGTCCCTCTTTCTCAAGTTTGCCCAAACCCACACAGGACAAATGGTAACAAAGGACTTTGCCATAATGCTTAAAGCCCTCATAGATGAATCCGTTAAACCAGAGATCATCAAAGCATGATTCAGTTGTACAAGCATCTGTTCTTTCAATGGCCAAATAGTCACTGTAGAAAGTCGGCCTTGTGTCATTGCTCAAACAGGACCCTTATCTTCAGCGCCCAATTTAGGACCCTCATCCGCAGACATGCTTGTTTATTTGCTGACTTCATCTTTATCTGCCTTATTGAAAGACTTCTGCCTCAAACAAATAACTCCCCACTTTCAATCTGCAGCAAGAACGAAATAAGCTAGAATACAACAATTCCGATATGGGGAGAGTCTCACAGCAGATGGAACTATCACCAAACTCATGGAGACATCTGCTGCTAAGGTGATTGCTACAGCATTCAGAGGACGTGACAGAGGGAAAAGAACACCAGGACAGGAGACACTATCACCACCATGATCAAGAAGCTCAGTGTCAACATCAAGGGATTCTGACACTGAGGAATGTTGCAGATGCGGTAGAGGAGATGGCATTAACTGGGTTCAGTGTGACATCTGTGATTTCTGGTATCACATGCAGTGCACTAACATCAACATTCGCTTGAAGACCTCCAAAATGAGGAATGTCTGAGTGATTTTTATACACAGTAGCCCCGGTGCTTAATGTCCCGGAGGCGTGGGGGGGGGGGGGGGTCTATTGCCCAAGATGACTGACATTTTTGGAAAGCTAACCTGAGTTTAAAAAAAAAATTCAATAAATATATTTTCTTCTCTGATGAACACAAGTCAACTGGTATTTGTTTAAACAAGACATCGCAAATATATTTTGTTCATGATAGTTCAAAGAAACTTTGAAAACTAACTTTTATGCAGATGAAACAGAGTCGGTGAAAAAGGTGGTGCTTAATACCCCGGGTTACCCTACTAGTTATTGAAAAATATTAGCTTATACCGAAAATTACGGATTATGAGCGACTAGAATTTTAATAAAAAGTAAAATTAATTTAGCGATTTTACGCTATTAACTAAGACGAAAATCTCTGATAGGGGCCTATAAATAGCAGCGGCTCTGAAGTACGATTCATAGTTAAATTTCATAAATAAAAAATACTGGATTATTTTCCGTAATTTCCGGTGTACGGTAACATTTTTCGATAACAAGTAAGTATTTCATAAAGTTTTTCTGTCATTTTATTTGCAACTGCCATATTTCACAACCGGGTTCGGTTTTTATATACAAGCGTCCTTTTTAATTTTAATTTTTCTTCAACAATAACAGAAAAGATAAGGAATGTTAATTAATTTAAATTAACGAACAAAAACTTTAACAACGAAACAACGTCAATTAACAATTATTTCTGTTCGTATTAACAGACAAAAACTTTTGGGTAAACTTTAACAAGGAAACAATGTTAATTAACAGACCAACACACAAATTTAATAGTCCCAATTCTACAATTGAAGCTAATAAGTAATAGTTTACACTTAAAAGAAATCATGACTTCTAAAACTTCATAAGCAAACATAAACAATATTTCAGGCCTCTGAAAACACAAACCTGTCTGGCTTCTCTTTCGGTCACCTTCCCGGCTGAAAGCATCCCCATTTTCATTTCACGCCATATCTGAGTAAAAGCCGGAAATTCTAAGGAATTGCATGCTTTAAATTTTGTTAACAAACAATCAAAATCTGCTGTCACACATCTATTAGTACAATCAGCTGCATCAAACAGGTCAATAAAATCAGAAGACTCCATTGTTTCGTTGTTTCACTCGTCTCGAAACAGAGTGAATGATCTCCCTTGCTTACGTTAAAAAACGTAAGCAAGGGAGATAATAATTTGTTCTCGAAATGCTTATTTTTTAAATTATTGCCCTTTTTTTTTTTGGTACATTTGAACTTTCTTGACTGGAGTAATTTCGTTTCGGTTCATTTGAGGTTTTGTATAGTCTATTACTACGGTGTTACTTTAGTTTCTTTACCTTAAAAAATACGAACAATATATTTTTTTGCGATTTAATCGTTTCGCAACCAAAATGGCGGACAATGAATCGTCTGCTAATTTCCGAATTCCCAAATGAGTAAGTAAACCCAAATAAATTGTTTTGGACTAATTTCAAATTTACCTTAAATTATTTTAAAGGAAATACAGTTGGGAAATTAATTCAAAACAATTTATTTGGGTTTACTTACACATTTGTGAGGTCGGAAAAAAAAAATCAGAAATTAGCATTGTCCCCCATTTTGGCTGCGAAACGACTAAATCGCCATATTTTTTTTGGTCCCTTTGAAGATTAACACTCTCTGCTAAATACCTCCTATACCCCTCCACACAAAAAAAAATCAAATTCTACATTTTTAGGACAATTACGTGTGGACAACACCCTCAAAAACTCGACGGAAAGAAGAAGAAAAACTAAAAAAGAAATTCAATTATTTTAGAATTTAGATTGAGAAATTAGTTTTGTATATAAGTTTAACGTAAAATGACCCCCCCACACACACTTTCGAGACATTGTACCTTTTTAGAACAGTTAACTAAATCTTTTTATCACTAACCCTAATAAATAAAGTTAACCCTATAATGAAGCTAAATTACGGCTTAGTGATCGCCAGTTAGGGTTAGGTTTAGGATTAGATTAGAAGACAGTAATGAATGTTTTGAAAAATAATTTATAGGAGAAAGAGTGTTTGAAAAGTGTAGTGAGAAGGGGAGTTGAGTGAAAAGTGGCTTGCCGGAGATGGGAGATACCCATTTTGTTAAGTGAGGCTGAGTCTGTACTTATCTGACTAAGTTGGCTTGAAATGAAGAAGAAGAAGAAAAGAGGATCACCAGGTTCCAGTTAACAATACCGACATCTTCTCTACAATTAAATCAACTTGATTTAATTGTTTAGTTAATGCAGGAATAGGAACATAGAAATATAAGACAACAAGGCAAGTTGGTTCAGCAGGTAGGCTTTAGCTAAAGACAGAGATTGAAGTCTGGAGTTCCATCTCATCCTGCCGCTTTATGGCAAGGAATGAGGAGATGACTTTAGCATCTCGTCTTCACAGCGTTCGTTCAGGAACTGAATTATATTTTCATGTGTACAAGGTTGGCGGAAACGGAAAGCTGCGCACGCGCTGAAGTGTTCAAATTACCCAGTTTATATTGTAGCAGTTGCATGAGCAAGCTATTCTGTATCGGTCTACATGATCAACGGTGAAGATTATGTAACCATCGCCTCTTCACTGCATGGACAAGCATCACGTCTATGCCCAATGAGATTCATATGTGGTGAACACCACAGTGAGGTACTCTCTCTTTCTCTCTTTCTTTCTTTGTTAACCCTTCTTCGCCTCTGAAGGGAGAAACTCGTGAAATCTCGCAGAATCACGTTGGCCAAAGGATTTCGGCCAGCTTAACCACGCGAGATTTGAAGTCGATAAAAGAACACGTGTTCCCTTCCTCATCCTCTTTTTCCCTCAGCGTTCTGAGAAGAACGCACAAAGAACTCTCGGCGATCCTCCCCCCACCAGCTCGAACGAGCTGTGTGGGGGAGGAAGAGAAAGGTAACCCTTTTCGATTCAAGAAATCTATCTATCTTTTAATTTGATGAACATTCTACAATCTGTAATCTTTCAATCCCAACGAACTCTTATGTCTTCAACACACATTGCATTCTACACACAAAAAGACATTTCAACACGCATTGCATTATACGCCCCAATTATGAATTTACACTCTCTTTTAAATATTAAATAAATAAATTGTTTTGTTAATAAAAATGTTATTCCTTTCCTTTTTATTAACCATTATAAAAGGCCTATTCGTATATGTGTATAGCTTCATCATTCCTTCGCTTTCTTTAAGGTAAGTTTAAATAATATTTTCTTCCTTTCTCTTTGTTGTCTTAAACTGTTTTATTTAATCTCCACGTGGTCCGATGGTGGAATCTAACAGTGAGATGACGTGCCGTTATAAAGGCATCTATCACACTACCTATGGTTGGGGGATTCATTATCGCAAAACCATTTGTCCGGCATCCTTCGCGACTGTGGTTAAAATCCAAAATCCATTGTTCTCTTTTGAATCTCCCGCCATTAAACAAAGACATCCACCTCGGCCATACATACATGATCAATTGTCTTGGTGTGAAAACTAAACCACGTGATGAACAGAACGATTCAGTTCATCTCTTACTTTCAAATAGACACGATGTATATCCTGCGCTCTCTACCGGGCTAGCGGTAAACGAGTCGAGGAACTCCAGAATAATGTTATTTCGTCTTGTCAACATTAATCAACCTATTGAACAACCTTCATTTTGTTCCTGTGTTCCTGCAAATAAAACTGTATATCTCTTTAGTTGTGGGGCCGTTATTATTTCGTGGAAGAATGGTGATCCCTTTTTGCTTATGTAACATTTCTATTTCAATCAGATTTGGCCAGACGAAGTACTTTTCCAAGTAAGTTCGTCATTCTGATTTTCTTCCCGATTTAAACTCAGACTCCATAACCTAAAATATCTATATGAGTTTTAACATGCCTGTTTTCGCCAACCGGATTACAAATAATCACTATGCAAAAGATTGCATAAACACAAAAGAAAGTAGACATTAATCATGTAACTGCTACAAACATTTCAACATCGCAAAATCGAACTTGCGAAAAATACCTTTGTTGCAGTAATTTAATAGTTCCTGCTTTGTCTCTCACCACGATCATTCAATGCAAACATGAGTAAAATAAACAAATAGGAATCAAAAAAAAAAAATATTGGGTATGAAAGAGTTGAAAATGTCTGGTACAAAATTGAATTAACATCGGTAAGAGGAGACAATACAAAATGGAGAATAAACGAAACGAAATTGATCCAGTCAAGAAAGTTAAAAAAAAGATTCATTTTTTAACAAATTTTTGTTTTACTAATGAGTCACCATTTATTAAGGCTAAGCGTTACTCAGTGATAAGGGTTAATGAAATGAATTGATTGTCAGTTGAATGATGAATAATATGATAAGAGGATTGAAAACGATAAATAAAATAAACAAAATTGAATTACTTATGAGGACGGTTTATGTCAAGTATTTGTTGACATTATGATTGAAGACTATATTGTAGTCTGCAGGGAAGTAGTCTCACGATAATGTGTTCCATAGATTGGAAGTTCTTGGAAAGAAACTCTCTTCATGGAAATTCTGTTTGATGTTAGGCACATGGAGGAGAAAGGAAAGTTCTTTGCAGTTGTGGTAGAAGAAGGAGGAACCAGAGATTGTAGCTCAGTCGAGCTCTTTCCACGGAAATAACGATAGAAATAATGAAAGAAATAACGATAGAATATGAAAGAAATAACGATAGAAATAATGAAAGAAATAATAACGATGTCTCTCCTGTGAGAAAAGGGCCATAGAGAACCGAACAGATCATCCCCACACTAGATTGTAATTTCGATTTTGTACTCTGTCAAGGCGGGAAAGAGTGCTCTGAGTGGCACCTCCCCAGATGTGGCAGCAGTATTCAATCTTAGGACTTATCTGAGTCTTATACAGGTAGAGAATTGCATCGGGTGTCAGGTACTTAGTGAGGGGATAAAATGATCCAACCATTTTTCTAGCAACCTTAGTTACAGATGGAATGAAAGTAATCATTCTTTTAGTTACAATTTTCTGCTGAAGCTTATTTCAAGTCAATTTAGTGTAACTTGACTAATAATGGTAACGTTACATTACGTTTTACAGTTTTATTCAAAGAAAAAAAAAAAGTGGACTTTGGCAACTTTGGAACTCTCACTTCTTCCATATTTTTTCCTTTAGTCTTCACATTCCATGAGCGATGTTTCTTACAAAGGAGAAAGAATTGCTGTTTTCTGGGTTGGCTGTTGTTTTGAGTGGGTGATATGTAGAGATTTCTAATCCTCTTATCGTATTCATCATCATTGAACTGACAATCTATCCATCTCATGAACTCTTATCCTCGAGTGTTTTTTTAACCTTAATAAGTGGTGACTTGTTAGTAAATAAACAAAAAAAATAGAATATATTTAAAACAATTGCATTTATCTTGATATTTAATTAGAATAATGATTAAATTAAAATTACAATATCATAGATCTTGGATAGGATATAGACGGATATAGATGACATTTATATCGATACAAATTTATAGAAAGATATTTTGAGTTATTACATTGTTTGTTAGAAAAGTTTAAAGTTCTTGTGTTTGTCGAATGTTTGTAGCAATCATACATCAGTGTAAAAAAAGACACGAATGTTAGAAGTGTGTACGTAGGTATGTTTGTTTTCTGCTAGTGTGAATATGCATGTGTGAGTTCAGGATATGTTGTGTGTCTATTTGCTTTATCATTATGTGTATATTTGTGTGTGAGTTCAGTAGTCATTCCCAAGGCCTCGAAAGACCGGGGAGCTGAGCACAATGTTGCGTTCGTATATGGAATGATACAAACTCCTATATGATGCTTAAGTCACGAAACCATCACCCAAAAGGAAAAACAAAATCTTTGTTATCACAACAAATAATGGGTTTATTAAATAAAGTTATCTACACCGTATGGTACAGGTAGAAGAAGTTGAACAGTGTTCAAGTGAGGAAAGTAAAATGGAAAGTGAAATGTAGTTTAAAAAAATGTTTTTGTTAACATAAAAAATGTTTACGATAAAGTAGAATGATTAAAAAAAGCTCATTCTATATATATATATATAGTTTTACATAGTTATTTGGGCTGTACTCGCCGACAACTGCTAAGGTCTCCAAATATTATTTTCCCTGGTTCAAAAATGAACAGGGCTTTTTACATCTCTGTGCATGAGTGCCAAAGCGACTGTGATAGTAGCACAGAGCTTGCTTGTTATATCTATATTAGGACAACAGACGAAAAAAATAAACTTAAGTAAACATTGAAAAACATTGCCATGAAAACACATTTTAGAGAAAAAAAACGAAAGAGAAAATGTGTATATGCTGAAAGCCAAAAAATAAGAAATATATATATATATATATATATATTTGTATACTTAGGCAGCATTTCTTTGTTGATGCATGTTTGATTAAACAACAGTGACAATTCCTGATTGTTTCTTTTTTGATCCATCTTTTCAAGTTGACGGACCAACGATCTAATGTTTTGTTCAAGTGTGAACATGCATCAACGAAGAAATGCTGCCTAAGTATAAATATATAT
Source organism: Sepiola atlantica (assembly GCA_963556195.1). NCBI lineage: Eukaryota > Metazoa > Mollusca > Cephalopoda > Sepiida > Sepiolidae > Sepiola > Sepiola atlantica. The sequence goes on along the minus strand of OY744528.1, from coordinate 65,266,969 downwards.
ATATATATAAGCAGGCAAAGAGAATAGATATGTGTGAGTGTATGTTTTTGTTTGGGTAAGCGAAGCGAATGAACTTTTACTCACGTTTTTTGTGAGGGGGATGAGGACTTTAAAAAATATTTGTAAAACAATCATTTTGATTCGAATATTTTTTCTTCTTTTTTTATAATGTCACACAAAATAGTTTCTCTTTCACCAACTCCTTTTCCAGTTGAACTCTCTCCCTTGTTTTTGGCTGTTTTTATCAAAAATTGGTATTTCACACTGGCTTGCTAAGTTAATCGTTCCAAACAAGCAGGAATCATTTTCATTATTTGAAAAATGTCATGTTCACACTTTTATTTGAAATGATGTTTTTGTTTATTTTGAGAACGGACATAGAACAAAGCTATTGAATTCCACCTCGCCACAGATCATGTGATTTTTTAGTAAATGGTAATAATTTCAATTAAGTCGCACCGTACGCTGATCTTCAGAAGCAAAAGAAAAATTGCCTCTAACTAATAATGCAACTTTTTTTATAGGTTTGAAAGAAGTGTTCTCACTTACAAGGAATTTACATATCTTCCACACTGTCAGCCTCGGTCTGGTTCAGTGACATATTCACATTAAATTTATATGCCGATGTTGGCGAGGTTAACATCACCTTTCATCTCTGTGTTCTACGACAAAACACACACACACACACACACACACACACACACACACACACACACACACAACCCTAACTTTTTTACATCCTTACAAGGGCAGAGATGTGAGTTTTTTGCTTTTTAGCAAAATTCTGCTTTTTTAATCCATAAAAAGTGGATTTCTGCTTAAATCACTTGAGCCTCTCATGGATGTGAATTCTCTCTTTTTTGTTGAAATCTGTTTTTTTCATTAAATAAGATAAAACTGATTTTTCTCCTTCGCTATTTAGCTCGATTTTATTTCTCTTTTTCTCTTTTTTCCTCTCACTTTAGTTTTCTTTCTTTTCTCCTGTTTTTCTCTCTTCTTCTTCCTCTCTCAATCTTGTCTTGTCTTCCTTCCTTTTCCTTCATATGACACTTCTCTTTGAAAACTGAAAATGTCAATTTTACCATGAAGGCTAAAATGAGCTATGGGGAGTTAGGGGACTTTTGTTTTGTCAGATACCAGGGTTTTTTGGATACCCATTCAAGGGAATATGACCCTTAGAATCTGTTTCATGGTAGAACTTTTCTTGTCCGACACATGGACTACTTCAGGCCAGTCTGAAAAAGAGTCTACTAATATTAATATAAATGTACGCATGATCCATATGCACACGACTCCATGGCTCTACTTCTCTGGGCCATGAATGTAAAGTATTCTGTGTAAATTTTCTTAATTCTTTTACATTTTTTGCATCTTTTTATATATTCTTCGATATCTTGTGAATATCCCGGCCACCATGCTTCTAGTTTTATTTTTTTGTGTGGTCGCTACTCCACAGTGTATATCATCATATACATTTTTTATCACCAAATTTCTTTGTGTTTCTGAGAAAATTACCAGATCTCCATTACAAATCACTTCATTTTCTATCATTAATTTATGCCTTATTTCTTTGTAAGGGCTCTCTGCCGTGGAACAATTTCCCCATATATTTTTTTCTTATTCTCAATGTTATCCTACTTCGTACTGGATCATGTCTAGTTTCCATAGTCATTCTATCTAAAGATAAAACATCAGTCTCTACCCAATGTAAAAATGTATCTTCAAATTCTTCTTCTGTTTTATCTTTGGACTCCATGTAAAGATAAAACAGATCTGGTGATATACCTTCTTTTGAAATGGAATACCCTAAAAATTATATATTACTACTATTGTTTACGCATTTTTTTCATTTATAATCATTCCCGCATTTCTTAATTTGTTTAAGACGATGTCGGTTTTCTTTTTTAATTCAATTTCATTATTTGCTCCTATGCAAATATCGTTTTCGTAACGGACCATATTTATATATTTTCTCCTAAAATTTGTTCGATGGCTTTTTGAAATATGGCGCTTGATGTTTTTATTCCATATGGCATCTTATCACTGTGTCCATGAAGTCGGGGTCTTCAAGAGACAGTTGGGATCCTATTGGCGACGTCATTGTTATGAAGTTATAGATTTATCTAGTCAGCTGCGAGTGTATTTTCACTAAGGAGAGACTTATATAATAATCTATTTCTACTTATGCTAATTATGCATATCAATTAGCCAGTATCATCACATATACAATTTTTGAGTTACTGTATATCGCCTTTCAGATAAAATTATCAGGTCATGAAACTTCATGTTTACCATAACAAATGAATGCAAAAGTTTTTTTCTATATTTCCTAACTATATTAACATAAAAAGGTCGTGCTTATTTAATTCTATTACACAAGGTATTATTTCGTAAAACTTTATAGATATTACTTTGTAATACCGTATATATAGTACACTGCAAACACCAACAAACACATTTAGGTTTTCTTAATTTGCATATTTATTTTATAAACGGCTTCTAATAAATTAATATTCGATAATATACAGTTGTAATTTTGCATTGTCATATTTTCTTATATATACGCAATATTTTTGTAATCAGTAAAACGTCTGATGTTGCTGGGATGCTGAGAACATATACTACACTTTGATATAAGCCAAAAGGCCAAGGAACCATAAAAAATAACGTTCTTATGACTAGACATTTTTAAATGAATGAAAAAAAAAACCCCACTGATTTAATCTATTATTGTATTATCTTTTAATGGGGTATAATATCAGTTCTGTTGTCATAAGACAGTCCCCACAGGAATTACCCCCTCCTTTTGTAAGGAGTTAAGGATAATGCTCCCATATATTACATCTTCTTTTGGGGGAGGGGGTAATGTAGTATCTGTTCTGTTGTCATGAAACCATCTTCACAGGGACTACTCCTTTTGGGGGGTTGTGAGTGGGGATAGTGAAGTATCTGTTCTGTTGTCATGATACCATACTCACAGGCATTACCGTCTCCTTTTATGGGTCGATCCTCACAGGTATTACCTCATCTTTTGGGGGGCAGTATAGTATATGTTCGTTCCCAATGATACCATTCTTCCATGATTATCTTCTCCGTTGGGGGGGGGTAGTGTACTATCTGTTCTATTGTCATGATATCCTCCCAGGCATTAATTCCTCGTTTGAGTGGCGTTCGTCGTGATATCATCCTCTCAGTCTCTTGAGGGGCAGTGTAGTTCACCATATCTAACCGAACTAGAAAAAATGCGACTGGAGGGAGCATATATTTGTTAGTATATATATAAACCTTGGTTTTTATAAAAAAAAGTTGCTGGAGTTTCTTTTAAAAAGGGACATATTTTATAATCACCGGTCGGCGGTAATTTTTATAATGCGGTTAAAAAAAAAGATGACTTCCGCTTCCGGAATTTCTTTACCTTCATTGTTTGTGTTCGTCTAACAAACATGACGGCACTGCTAAAAAAACGCGCTTTGGCTGAATATAGTCAAGTTATTCAGGTAAAAGAGAATATTTTCGTCAATAACGTTTTTGTTTTGATTTAGGCTTTAAAGGTCTCGTACTATAAATAGACTTTCAATGGTTCTTTGATTTGTATTTGACTCATAAAAATATCGTATTTGTATCTCGATAACAGCTACATGAATTTGTTTAGTTTGATAAATGCCCCTATTTACTTGCCTCCCCACGGAGTCAGAGTTAGACACAAAGTCGGGGTTTAATGTCTGAAAATCCAGCTGCCCATGGGGACAATTTTTTTTTTACCTCAGTCTGGAAGGATCGCTCCTTCACTGACAGATGGCAGAAAAGATGAAGTTTTGCTTCTTGCAACGTCATGAGATGAAATTCAATTTCTAATAATTTTTTTGTGTCTGTGTTGCATTAATTGGTTATATTAAATCTGTTGACTCCCAAAATGTTTGCCAAAATTTAGCGACTAGTTCTGTCTTATTTTCCAAGCGGTAACGGGACTAATTAAACCACGGCATCAAGTTGTCTGGGTTTCGCAGTTTTCTTTTTAATAAACAATTGCCGATTTGGCACTTCTGCCGTATATATGAAGCAGCAGATTTTATGTCCTTCTACTGAAAATAAAGGGAGGTAATTCAACCGGAAGTGATTTTTTTACAACATAAAAAAAAAATGCAAGACTGATTTGTTTTTGAGTAACAAGAAACAATTAACAATTTCTTTTTTTTATTATATGAAGTAAAAAAATTTTAAATAAAAAACCCTAACCCTAACCCCTAAACCCTAAGAAATCAGGCGGTGTGCCTGTAAAAAATCTATTGTTTTTTGCGGCTGGTTCATTAAATTACCAATGTCTCGAAGATTAATCTCATTTAACTCCATTTTCTAAATACTAAATTCAACTTCCGGGGAATTCTGAATGAATGGTACTTGGAGAAAAAAAAAATGGAACTCTTCAATTTCGATTTCTTAATCGGCAGCTGCTTCATATATACGACAGAAGTGCCTTTGATTTTATTATTTGTTTCTTACAAAACAAAACACACCGTCCCTTAATCCTACTACTAACCCTAAGTCCGGGTGGCAATAGTAATACTTTTTTTTTATAAACGCTGTTTGATTTGATTTATATTTTTGCCACCCCCCCTCAAAAAAAAGTCCGCAAAAATTAGAAAACAAATTAATATTTGCGTTAAGTGGATTAATTTACCCTGTCACCACTTGCAAAATCAGATAAAACTAGTCAATGAAATTTGGTAGTAATTTTGGGAACTAATCGCTTCAAAATAACCCATTAATTTAATGGAACTATGGAAACTATTATCCTTTTATTTTGTGTTTAATGATCAAATGGATAGCATGAAAAATAAATTTTCCAAGTTTGTTTCAATTACGTCTGCGTCTAAAAAGTAACATTTTGAGCACATTATTGACATGACGTAAAATATCACTACCCTCAGCTAAATCCCCCCCCCCCCCCAAAAAAAATGAGATTCTACTTTTTTTAGGCTATCCTCTGGACCCTCAGGTGTAAGCTTGTTCCCGAGCAATTAGTGAATGTAGTTTCCGGACTTTACCATAAATCAACCTTTGCTGGTGTGCTCTCTGAACCCCTAAAAATAACAGTGGGAGTGCACCAGGGATCAGTACTTATCCCACTCATATTTATAATTGTCCTTGACAAGTTGACAAAAACCTGCAGAAATGGTGCTTTATGGGAGATTCTGAATGCGGATGATATTGTTATTAGTGCACACAGTGTCACAGGAGTGAGTACAGCATTTAACAGGTGGAAATCAGTGCTTGAAAGGAGCGGCTTCAATGTTAACATGACAAAGATGAAGTATATGATATCTGACGCTAAAGAAATATGTTCCACAAGGCAAATACCTATGCAGCATCTGTAAGCTTGGAACTGGTTTGAGCTCCATCAAATGCAGGACATGCAAAGTGGTGTAATAAAAGGCGCACCAACCTGTCGGTGCTACGTGTAGCAGATGCAGTTAATTTCATTTGCAGCACCTGTCGAAATCTGCCTCATTGGAAAAGAAGTTATTGCAGGTGTCAAAAGAGTCAATAAATTCACCTACCTAGGTAACACAATTACAGTGGGAAAACTGACACAAGTATAAGACGACGTATATCTGCCACATGGAGAGTCTTATGGCAGCTGTCAACAATTTTACAAAATGCAGGGATACCGTTGTATGTGAAGGTGGCAACATACAAAACACATGTCTGATCTGCATTCTTGTATGGCTACAAAACATGATCAACAATCAACCGCCAGAATGACATGATCCTGGCTGCAGTGAATCGGATGGAGAAAATTGCCGGTCTCACTCTACCGACCTCCATGAGAAAGTACGTTGCACAATAACGTCTCAACTGGTTTGGCCATGTCGCCGCCGTCAGTCATTCTAAATACTCCAAAGTTTGTCCCACATTGATGTCGATGGCCTAAAGTCACGTTGTAGGCCGCTTAAAACATGGGGGGGGATCAGTTGATGACGACCTGATCTTGTTGGGCGGCACAAGCAAAGTGGCAACAGACAGGAAAAGTTGGAAGTCATTCATGAAACATCTAATCTTAAGTATGAGACAAGAAGACGGAAAATGATAATGCTTATATGTGAACATCTTGAAAAACTTGGGGAAATAAACAACAACAAAACAAATTAATTTAGAATTTAGAGTGGGGGATCAGTTTCACATATAAATTTAGCATAAAATGCTCACCTACTTTTCAACCAGATAGTGTTTGAACGACATGTAACCGCTTTAGTTAAATCTTAGATGTGATCATGTTCTTGTTTTTTTTTTGGGGGGGGGGTTGCCAACAGGACTTAAGGTTAGTGGTAAGGTTAAGGGAGTTTTTTGGGGAAGAGGGGCTGTTGCCACCCGGATTTAGGATTAGTGGTAGGGTTAAAGCAATTTTATGTTTTTAAAATAAGTAGATTCTTTATTAAAATATCGATTATATTATAAAGTAGTAAGGACGTGATTTTGTCATTTTTTGCACCAAGCAAAGGACACTATATCGATTTTAAAACAGTAAACAACAATTTTGTGTGAATTTGTTGGATGACAAGTTAATAATACAGGGTGGCCCGTTTAAAAGTAGCCTAAATACTAGTCGACTGGAAGAATGTAAGAATGACGTGGTGAATATAGGTCTTTTATTGTGTACTTATTCACCTAGGTTGTTTGGAGACATTACACTGTAAAATGCCACAAAAGAAATTGGATGAGACAAGCAACAATGAAAATACTTGGATCAGAAAGCAATCTATTAAGCATATGACAACATCACATTTTAGCCTGCCATATTGATTACTGAATCTTCTTCAGCACGTCAATAACGTTAATAATTAATGCAAATTTAATGGCCAAAAATAGCAGAGTGCAACAAACCATGTCAAAGGACAGAAGATGTGTATGCCTATATACTGTCTGAATGTTTGTCCAATGTGACTTGAAACCTGGATATGGTAGGCATCATCACTACGTCCTCTGGTATGCTGTTCCATGGAGCCAAAACAGACATAGAATGCTGCCTTTCTTCTAATGAAACGAAAGCGCCTCTGGTACATCTTTTGCTGGGTCTCGTGGAGATCACGATTTGGCACTGGGGTGAAAAACTTCTCAAAAAGTGGATTCTCGTTGATGATGTTTTACGCCAAAATCGCACCCCCCTCGCATCCTCCGCTGCTCAAGTAAAAAGTAATTATCCAAAGATCAGCGTCCATGATGCATCCAGCGCTGCTTTGAACTGTTTGGTTATCTGCAGGTTGATCATGGTTTCTAGCAGCCTGTTTCATGGTGTAGTAATCCAAACCCCCCCAAAAAACTTTCCAACGACTAAGTTGAAATCATCTCAGGTACAGCTTCTGTGAGTTTCCATAAAACCTTCTCTGCGGAGTTATTTAAAAAAAAAAAGAACAGTTATAAAACGTTTTGTTTTGTAAACTTTGGAGATTCATAAAAATAAAATGTTTTAAAAAATTTATTTAAAATATATTAATTTATCGCAACTAAATTTAATCTTTTACAAAAATATTAAAAAAAATATGGGCTTGTATTAAAAAAAAATATTTTTTTAAATATTGGATTTTTTGCTATAAAAATATTTAATTGGATTTCTTAATTATTTCCACTTTTTTTTCTGTATCATTAGAAATATTTATATTATCTAACAGTTATTTATTAGAAATAAATGAAAGGATGTATCAATTTATAGATTTACTATTGCTAGATAAATTTGCTGCTGATGACAAAGATGGCATCCATCTGAAAAATATTCCTAGTTGGATAAAGTATTTTCTTTAAAGAAGCTTAATCAAAAAACAGTTTTTTTTTATTTTAAAGAACATGGTTAAAGAAAGAAAAGGACATTCGCTAAGCAGAATCAAATGTCGATTTGTCAGATGCAATGTTATCGCTGTTTATCTTCCAGAATCCAATGGACTTAGATATATTGTTTAACTCTTATGATGTTTCACATATTACAGCAATTTTTTTTCTTTTTGTTTGCAGGAAGACACAAAGCCATTGAAACGCCTTCGTCTAGTAAACAAACCCATCAGCCCTTCTATAGAACTTAATTTTCAAGCAGCAACAAATTCTCAAGAGAGTCTCCAAATTCTGCTCAAACTTGAAGAGAGCCTTCCTATTGATGGTGAACATGTCTGTGCCGTTCTACGAGAACTACTTGACTATTTCTCCCGTGAAAAAGAGGCGATGGTCCGTTGCAAAATTGCCAATATAATTCGAGAACTTGCTAGGATTCCTGGTTTTAATCATGATCTTTACGCTAATGATATCATAGCCCTACTGAAAACAGAAAGTAAGTAGCGTTTTTACTGTATTATAACCATTAGAAATTGCAATAGTTTAAAAGTTTGACATTAATATCTTCCTTGAAATAATCATCAACATATTCTTGATATTTTCCATAAATTGTTTTTAATCTTGACATTGTGGGCTATACCTCTCACTACCAGGGGGAGGTTATATAACAGCCGTGGTAGGTGCTTGATGCTATATGGAGTTGAGTGCTGGGCCCCACCCAGTCCTCCGTCACTCATCTTCAGTGTAATGACAGAGCATTGATCAGATGGATATGTAATATCTGGTTACATCAGACCCAGCATATCAGCTCTAATACCCTGTTGGTGAGGTTGAATATACCAAAGCTTGATGAACTCTTGACGATAAGTCAGCTACTTTGGTGATGCAAGGGTTTTACATTAGACCAATGCTGAACTTCCAAGCAATGCGTAAAATAACAACTTTTGTTCAATTAATTGTATTATAAGGAATGATGAGGTGAGGGGTATCTGCTTCATTATAATTAAAGTTTGGTTGTGATAGAAGGTCCATCATAGATGAAATAAGTAGATGACGACAAACAACATTAAATATTACCAGAAAATAACTTTTTATTTCGGCAGGGCTGAAAAGGAATGAAAAACCGTTAAGAGTCAATCTTTAAGAAAGGGGGGGGGCACACACATCTTTTGTAGATTTCATTTTGTCTCTGGTGAGTTGGAAGAGCCAACAACAGGTCTGGCCAACACGTTATTGAACTGCAACTAATTAAAAAGCATGGGAAAAGCCAGAATGTGTGAACACCATAGGAAGTCCAACAAATTGTATTCTTACACCAATGGGCCATTTACTCAGTAGCACCTGTCTATTTACATGAAGAGAAAATAGTACATCAAAATATGTGACTGCTACAATATAATACTAAACGTTAGAGGAAGACTAAATCTGGACAGGAAAGGGAGATGTGTGCAGAACAGTAGATTGATGGTTTTGTCATGGTGAAGGAATGGATAAGAGTTCTTAGGTTAGTAGATGTAAAACAGTTGAGATAGCAGGGTCAGTTGACAGAGGATGCCAAGGAAAACATGGAAGGAAGTGATAGGAATGGACTTGAGAGAAAGAGGCATAAATAAAAACCTGACTAGAAATAGGTTAGTTTAGAAATCAATTTCTAAAAGCCGTCCAACACATGCCAGCATGTATAACAGATGTTAAACCAAATATGATGATGATGTAGATTAAGTTTTAAAAATCTTACTTGCCAATAAATTATCAGGGCAAGAAGATTTATTAAAAAGGTGTGTTTGATATTTTAGAAATCTCATTAATTATTATACTGTAGCAGTCACATATTTTGATGTATTATTTTCTCTTGCCCTCCAGGGAACTTCTGCCATTACTAACCAGCAGAGTGTTACCACCGTCAAGCTGTTGCACTTCAATTGCGTTTTTTTCATACTTCCAGGAGAATTTTAGAGTGAACTAGCCGGCTTTGCCTGCTCACTATCGCTTTGCAAAGTTTGCTGCTTGGAACCAAAAATTGAAATGATAAGATAGAAACTTTCGCATTTATTCACATAAATAGATAATATTAACATTTGAGTAATTTTGATACACATTTATCTTTTAAATAAGACCGCAAAAAAAATGGAATGTTCATCCACAGGATCAAAACAATTGTTGAATTTAAAAAAATAAAATAAAAAAGAAATGCGGCATCTCTAATGGGAGAGAGCAAGCAGGCAGTTAGTCACCTGTTCCATTTTTCTATGAACTTTTCTTGCTTACACCTTACCAGTATATCTTTCTTTCTAGTGCGATATTAGTTTAATTTAAATTACTTTCCTTGAAAAATAATCAGCAAATAAAGAAACGTTTTAATAATCTATCCTTTTTTTTGTTAAATCGTTTTAATTTATTACTGTTAATATCAACAAAATTATTGTATACGAGGCCTGTCTAAATAGTATCCGACCTTATACCAAAAAAAAATATCTCAAATACGTGAAGGGGTTTGGACCCTTAACCCCTTCAAAGTAGGCCCTTTGTGCTTGCACACACTTAGCCCACCGATCTATCCACTGCGGGAAACACCTCTGGAAGTCTTTTTTTGGAATGGTGTTCATCTCCACTGTTGCGGTAGATTCAGCAGTTGTTTGGAGAAGATGTGATGGTTGTAACACAAATTAGGGATTGGTTCAACCGATTCAAAAATGGCCGCACATCTACGGAGAGTGACCAGCATTCTGGCAGGCCCCAAACTGCTTGGAGTGTTGTTGAGAGGGTGAGAAAAAAAGAGATAATGCGGAATGCGACGGCGGAGATGAACACCATTCTAAAAGAAGACGTCCAAAGGTGTTTCCGGCAGTGGATGGATCGGTGGGCTAAGTGTGTGCAAGCACAAGGGGCCAACTTTGAAGGGGATTAGGGTCCCAACCCTAGCCGAAGAGAAAGAAAATCCCTGGGCAGAAATCATGTGGTTTCATTGACTTCCATTCTGAGGACCTTTAAAACACAGCCCTCGTGATGTAACTATGTTACATTTTTCTAACACTGAAAAAAATTATTCTAACAAAATAAAAGTTTTATTTAACTTTTAAAAAGGTAAATAAAACCTTAACATGTTTAAAAAATGCTATTGCTATTTTAAGCTTAAGTGCCCCCTCTCTTGGGTGGGTGCTGTCTCTAATGGGGAGTGGGGATCAGCACACAGTATGACTGGATGTAGCAGGACAAGCTCTGTTTTTTTTTTTTTTTTTTTTACATCTATTCACCCCAAACAAGGCACACTGCCACTCAGACGTAAGGGGCTACCGTGAATTACGGACCAGATTTATAGAGGCATCCTAAGTGGGGAGTTGTGCAGCGAGATGCTTGTTCATATTACATTTAAATTTCTTTTTGTTGGTACAGTCGGGGGAAATAGGAAGTAGGGAGGGAATTCCAAAGGCAAGCGGTTTGAGGTGAGAAGTTACTAGAGTAGAAAGCCTTCCGGCATTTGGGGACCTCTACAGTGAAGGGGTGGAATTTTGCTGCTCGTCGGGTTGGTTAGTTGGAGGTATTTATGCCGAGAGAGCACAAGTGCAGCAAGTTTGTCAAAGCATATTCTGTTGACGGGCGGGAGTTTGGTAGACAGTGTTGGACTTATTAGGTTAGAGACTCTTTTTTAGAACCTGTCCAAGAGGGAGAGGATATTGGTTGGTGCACCAGCCCCGATGTGGCAGCAATAATCAATACGTGGGTGAATGGTGGCTTTGTAGAGATATAGAATTCTGGAAGGTGTGAGAAGTTTTCTAGCTTGGTAGTGGGAGCCCACCTTTTTTGCAGTAGACTTGGCAGTATCTTCTATGTATTTATTCCAATTCATGTTACCTATGAATATTTGACTCGGAAAGGGTGCTATCGGCAATGACATTCGGTGGTTGATAAGGTTTCTTAAAATTGTTAAAGGAAAGGAGGTTTGTCTTGGTAGCATTAAATGAAACCATTTATTTTGGCCTCATTCTACCACAGACTAGAGGTCAATTTCTAAGTATTCAGTAATTATTTTAGATGTGTGTGCAATTACTTTGCATGTGTGTGCATTTGATTTACCCACATGTCGAGAATAGAGCGTGGTGTCATCATATACTCATCTCAGATGCGATTGCATCAGGGAGGTCGTTTATGAAAATAATAAAGGTCCACACCTGGCGCACACCTGCATTCATGTGATGTTGTTTAGATATTCGACCATCAAGAATAACCTGATCTTTTTTTTAGCTAAAAAAATCTGATCATATTAAATACTCTTTCAGTAATACCATACAAATTTATTTTTTTGAGAAGACCTTCATGCCAGACTTTGTCAAAGGCTTTGGATATATCAAATGCTACTGCCTGTAGATCCACCTGCCTTATCCAGTGTATGATATATGTGTTCAGAGATGACTGTTAGGATATCTGCAGTAGAACAGGATTGCTTAAATTCATACTATTGGTCAGAAAAAAGTTTAGCATTCACTTGATTGATTAATGATACAAAGATTTTAGCGAAAAGACTTATAAGGTGATAATTTTGCAGGTCAGTTCTTTAACCAGAGTTCTTGAAAACTGGTAACACAGAGGCAATTTTCCAGCTATCAAGGAAGCAAGATTTGCAAGGTATTTGTTATAGAGTTTGGAGAGAACAGTGACCACTTCAGCAGGGCATTTTTTATTACTATAGCAGGGATAAGATCAGGTTCACATTGCTTTGGCAGTGTCAAGGTTTTTATGATATCCAGGATATGGGAAGGGGTGATGATCAGATCATCAAGTGCGTTTTCTGTTCATAGTGATAAATTTGAGAGGGAATAGTTGGTGAAGTTAAAGGTGAACCATGAGGCAAGAAGTTCAGCCTCATAATTTGCCATGCATGTAACACCGTAGTGGTTCGATAGTTGGGGAATTGTTTATTGTTTATCAATCTGTCTGTCGTTCTCTCTCATGCGTGTAAAAGTAACCTGTCTCTGTTTTTCTGTAACTGTCTTTTTAAATGAACCTTTTTGTTATAAACATCTACGTCTGAGTAGGTTTATCAGCAGACAAAACAAACCTGAGTTCACAACGGCAACACGGGTGTATAATGATTCATACACCCATCGGTAAGTTTGAATTAACAATAGAAGTTGTTTTATTCTTTTCTTAATTGATTAGTTTTGTTTTGTGGATTTCAAGTAGTAAGTAAGAATTAAATTGCGAAGTGATAGCGAGACTCATGTACAATATTGTGTTTCAGTATTAAATAATCTAAAAGGGTTGATATGCCGTAAAATCAGCAAACCAATCCTGCACCCAATGCCAGGCTTTTTAATGACTAATAATATGACCTTTCCTTCTTGTCTCTGTTTCTTTAGAATCACATCGTGCCATCAGTCAGCTGATAGAAGCGTTAATTGTGATTGGTCAAGTTGAATATAATAACTCTGACATGCAAGAAAAGCTGATCTCAGTTGGCTTCAAGGTAAGTAGTTGATCAGTTGTCTGATAGGGAAGTGAATAGTGCTGAATATTATAGTACATATATAGATCTACGGGTTGCTATATTTATAAGGAGAGAGCATCGATATTGACGGTAATTGCTTGAAACAAAATTCCACTTTTTTAAAAAAAATTTTATTTTTTATTTTTGTCCACCCTAAACAAGACATATTACCACTGAAGTGTTGGTTGCTACTGTGATAGGGGCCAGATTTATAGGGGTAACCTGGGTGGGGAGTTGGGCAGCAATATATTTGTTCATATTTTATTTAAATTTCTGCATGTAGGTATGGTCAAGGAAATGGAGCAGGGAGAGAATTCCAAGGGTAAACTGTCTGAGGAAAGATGCTATTAGAGTAAAGAATCTTCCGGCACGTAGGGATCTCTCCAGACAAGAAGTTTTATTTTGCTGCTAGTTGGGTGGGCACAAGGACAGTAAGTTCAGCAGAGCACATTCTGTCAAAGTACTTGTAAAATAAAAACAGGGATGCAACATTACGGCGATGAGACAGGAAAAATCAGTGGCTGGAGCTGGGCAGCCAATGCAGGACTAATTAGGTAAGAAGTTCTTTTTTGCACCCTGTCAAAGAGGGAGAGCCTAGTGGTTGGTGCACTAGTACAGATGTGGCAACAATACTCCATGCATGTGTGGATGGTGGCTTTCTAGAGATGTAGGATACTGGCAGAGAAGTTTTCTTGCTTAATAAAGAGAGCCCACCTTTTTAGTGCTAATCTTCACACTATGTTGTATAAACTTATTCGACTTCATATTGCTTGAGAATGTCAAACTGAAGAGTGTAAACGTTAAACTCGTGGTAAAAGTTTTATTGGTCATCACAATCGGTTCTTTGATGATAAAAAAATTCATATCCATGCAATCATTAGATCGTGTGGAACATTTTCTTTAACAGTCTACTTCCATCAGTATATCACACTTAAGTTTTGTTTGTCTGTCACACTTAACTTTGAAATAGCGTTGATTGATCTAATCAATAGTTTTATTTGATTTTGAGCATTGATGGTTGAAATGGAATTCAAGAGGTACATAATCTGAACAACCGTGCATTAAATAAAATCATTCAAAGGCTACATCATCTGAACCACCATGCATTAAATATAATCATTCAAAGAAGGGGTACATAATCTGAACCACCATGCATTAAATATAATCATTCAAGTGGTACATAATATGAACAATCATGCATTAAATAAAATCATTCAAAGGCTACATCATCTGAACCACCATGCATTAAATATAATCATTCAAAGAAGGGGTACATAATCTGAACAATCATGAATTAAATATAATCATTCAAAGGCTACATAATCTGAACCACCATGAATTAAATATAATCATTCAAGGAAGGGGTACATCATCTGAACCACCATGCATTAAATATAATAATTTAAGGGATACATAATCTGAACCACCATGCATTAAATATAATAATTTAAGGGGTACATAATCTGAACCACCATGCATTAAATATAATCATTGAAAGAAGTGGTACATAATCTGAACCACCATGCATTAAATATAATCATTCAAGGAAGGGGTACATCATCTGAACCACTATGCATTAAATATAATCATTCAAGGGGTACATCTGAACCACCATGCATTAAATATAATTAATGAAGTTGTACATAATCTTAATAAAACATACATTAAATATATTAAATCAATTGGTTCATAATCTTAATCAATCTAGAGCTCTATCTATCCCGCCTCCAGGGAGTGGGCAAAAAAAACAACATACATATTACTAATTTAACTCTACACTATACTGTATCTAATATGATTGTATTTGTAAAAAGAAAATAAGTCAGCACAAAGAACGTGAAAGCCATAGAGAGAAAATAATGGTGGTGTTTTTTAAATTGTTATCACTGTTGACATTAAGGAAAAAGAAGAGAGAGAGACAGACCAAATCTACACACTGCCACGGGCATCACTATCACTACTACAGAGAGACTTAACAACTAATTGAGCTGGCTATCTACGACCTGTCAACAAGATTTCAGCTGTTAACTGGTTACGTGTGTAACAAAAGATTTGTTGCTAGAAGAAGAATCGACCATAATGCAACACATAATGCTAACCCTAATCCACCAAATCACATTTAAACACGAGTTCTTATCAGATCACCAAAGTAAAACAACGTTGACCATTTTGAAATGTTTAATGCTATAAGAAAAAACTTTACCCGTGTGTATAAATGGATACCAGTCTTGTTGGAAGTAAAACTGAAGAAAAACTAGTGTATTGTCACCGAGGTGAGTTAGATCATTCGTTCTACTTTGTAGTACAGAAATCAGGAATAAGCACTGAAGCTATGGAAATACGAGCTTTAAAAGAAACTTTACAATGCTATTATCATATTTTCATCTTCTAATATATAAAATAAAGTTAGTCTTTTTATCATTTCTTTGTCATCGATAGCTTTCTTTCTATCAACATTTCATTCTGGTTCATCAGCTTCTTAGAAGAATCAAATGTAATTCAATTTAATTCTGTAATCGTCCATACAAAATTATTTTCCTTTGATTGGAACAAAAATAATATTTTAAGAAAACCAAAAAACGGCATGATTTAAAAAAGAAAAAAAAAAACAAATTGCAAGTAAATACACTATCGGGCAACGCCGGGTTGGGACAGATAGTTTTATCCAAACGATCATTAAATGAACATTAAAAAAGATATTACCACCACAGCTATTCCCAGTCTTTGATAACTGACGCATAAAATATGAGTAATTTTAACAGATGCAGATACCCCACTCTGATATGAGGCAGAAGTGCTATTTCATATGTAAATTATTTTTTGGTGAAAATAACTTTTTGGCAAATATTTCAGTTGAATAATCTCAGTTAAATTTAAAAAAATTGGATTTATTTATTAAAAATCTTTTTTAAAATTTTAAGTGATAAGACTGTATGTAAATTTAAGTCTTGAATATTTTTTATTTTTTTTATTATTTCAGCATTTATCTGATTCTGGCCATCTTGTCCGAAGCAGTTGCCTCGAGTTGTTGGGTAAGTTAGGCACGGCTGATAGCCAACCTGGCACCAGCCGGCTACCCTTACAGAAAGTCATGGTCGATCATATGGATGATCAAGATTCCAGGGTACGGAGAAGTGCCTTTTTAGCTATCGTAAGTATGTCATTTGCATTGGTATCTGAGTTTTATTGGTAACCTTTGGTTAGCTGTCTTTTAATCTACGGTCTGTCTTATTTTAGCAGAGTGCAACATAGTCCTGCATTAAGAAGGATGTTGTAGTTTAACCCTTAGCTTCATTCGGGGATCATGGCTCTAATGTTGTATTTTCACGTACCAGTGTGTGTATACTCTTGTGTTGTCGGGAACCCAGGTTCTTGCTTGTCTGTGAATAAACCCTCTCCCACACCGATGTTTACAAAAAAGGTTTATTACAAAGAGAAGAACAGTCACAGAAAACATCAGAGAGAAAGGTTATTTTTGTACGCGTAAGAGACGGATAGATGGATGACTCGTCCTGCTACACCTAGTTACATTGTGCGCACCTGCTCGCTATTGGGGACGGCACCCGTGACATGTCTTTCCTACTATAAGTTTTGCCAGCTAAGAGACAGAAAATCTCCATCTGGAAGTTATATGGTTTCAGTGACTTCCGTTCTGGGATCACCTCTGACCCTTAAGGTGTCATTCAAACAATACGCCTCATAATGTAACACTAAGAAGTCGTCTGTAACATAGTGGACGAATTTTTGCCATATAAACAAATATGGCTGGCGTGTGTTGTTCCTGTTTGATGTTTATCTTAGGAGTTTGGGCATAGCATCTTCCTATGCAGTAGTCAGAAATGTGTAGCAGTGTACATTGAATAAACGACACACTCGTTTTTTTGGTCCATTTCTTCTATCTAATTTTATATAGAATGTGAACACGAATCTGTGTGCATTCACTGCATAGGCTCTGATCACTGACTTGTTGTCTTCATCTGAATTTGAGGCATGATTCTGACACCAGTAGCAGTGCCAATCATTAGGGATCTGTCACTGCTGTAACAGAAGACTTCACCCCCCCCCCCCCCTCCACCAATCCACCACCCCAATTTAAAAAAGTAACAATGTTTTATTTTGCAAGATTACAATGATACTTCTCCACCAAATGACTGATTTGCAATCAAAACTCTGAGCCCGAATTAATCAAAACAAGTCCAACCATGCACGAACAGTTCATCAGTTTAAGGCCTAAAGGATCATCTGTCTCTGAGATGAAACCTAACCGACCTCCTTTTACCATTCTGCTGGAATATATATATAGATATTGGTGTCATTACTGGAAAATTAAGGGCTTAGTTTATTGCTAATTGCCTGACCATTTGTCTAACCTCCTGGCAAGGAGGTAAATAAAAAAAATTATGTTCACCTTTTATTAAAAAGTTTAAGAAATACAAATAAAATCTTAATTTTAAAACAATAAACATTATACATTTTCACAATGCGAATTTTCATACTTCATGAAAATTGTCAGAGAAAAACTTTCTATTGTCAAAGTCCAGTGATAGTGAAAAATCTAAGCACAACTGAGTGTGAACAATTATAGTGACAGATGACTTCTTTCTTGTCTTGACAGAGTACAAAATCGACTTTGAAATCTAGTAGGGGATGATCTCTTCTATTCTCTATAATCTCTTTCTCACAGAAGACATGTTGCTAGCTAGTCTTTCACTACTCTTATTATTACCAGAGCAGGTGCTCGACTGAGCTCCCATCTCTGGTTCATCCTTGTAAGACATTCAGGCAAGAACTTGTCTTATTACCACAACTGCAAAGAACTTTCCTTTCTTCCTCTATGTGACTCGCGTCAGGTGGAATTTCCGCAAACAAAGTTTCTTTCCAAAAACTTCCTCTCTGTGGAACACATTACCATGGGACTGCTTCTCTGCAGACTACAACATAGTTGTCTTCAAATCCAATGTCAACAAATACTTGTCATAAACCGTCTTCATAAGTAATCAAACTTTTTTCATTCCATCCATCATTTTCAATCATCTGATAATATTCTTCATTATTCAACTGACAATCCATCCATCTTAACTTTTATTCTCGAGTGGCTTTTGGCCTTGATAAGTGGGGATTCATTAGTAACAAAAGAAGGAAAAGGAAAACCTCTGATGTTCACATTTTGTATTTGTGTTTTTGTGTCGTTTCAGTTAAACTTACATCAACGAGGCATTCAAGTTGACCTAACCATGTACGACCATTGTTGCCGTTCCCTGAAAGATGATTATGAAGGAGTGAGAATGTCTGCTGTGAAACTAATTTGGGTTCTCTGCAATCTTTACCCGGAAAGGTAATCTATTATTGATAAAGATTTGGTATCTGGCTGTCTGAAACCGACCTATACTATTACTTTTATTAATTGTACTATTGTACAATGCTCAATTCAATTTATTAAATTAGACTAATGTATTATCTTTCAATGCTTAATTCAGGGAGGCGGGAGTGGATTATCTTCTGTTTCCATGATACCATCATCCTTTTGGTGGGGGGTGGGTGTAGTGTAGTCTCTGTTCTGTTGTCATGAAACCACTTTCTCAAGAATAACCTCCCCTCTTTGGTGAAGTGAGAGGGGGGGGGGCTAGTATAGTATCTGTTCATTCGTCATGATACCATCCTCCCAGGCTAGCAAAAATATGCGACCAGTAGGATCATATATTTTCTAGTTGGATTAATATCAATTGTTTGGTTGTAGATGGTGGTGTAGTGGTTATGGCCACAGACTGTGAACTTTGTGTGCTGTGTTCAAGTACTATTGGGATTATTGTATCACTTTCACTAATGCCTTTGAGAAAGGTATGAATCCATCTCGCTTATTTTCAACTATGGTAAGCCAATTCATCTAGAAAACTCCAAAATTGTGAGAGTTTGGAAGGTGAGGGTGGGGGCTACCACTCCTCTTTGAAAGAACAGAGTTGCTTTGAGAGACGATGGTTGCCAACCTTCATCTTCCACTCTATCATGAAGATCAATGTGTATTCGTATATTAATATATACTAGTGGGACCTGTGGAAATTCCACAGTTGTACCCTTCACTGTTGTATATTGCTGTCGTGCTTATGGCTGTATATCTCCAAAATCTTTGTAGGAGTTTGTATTTTCATTCTATGGACGTCTGGTGCAAATGCAGACCCCACAATATTATTGTACCATCTTTATACAGAACAGATACTACACAAAGCTGAAGAAAGTGTATTTTAATTTGAGTTTCACGTTAAACACACAGCGATATCGGATGAAATTTTAAAAATGACTTTTTTTGTATTGCGTCTTCAGTGATCCCATCTTTTAAAAAAAGAATGAAGGATGATAATGTATGTACGAATATGAAATTGCCGTAGCGTATAATTATATACATAGAAATATATGTACTTCTATCTAGTTACATAAAAGTTAGTGAGTAAAAAAAAAAAAAAAAATGTGCCATACGAAACCATTTCACGTGTTGAGGCGAACCGAGAAGGCAAATTGCAAGTCAAACAGCCCCCACCATCTGAAATGAATTCGAAAAGAAATCCTCTACTCTAAATAAAAATCAATGGTTGGTGTCTTATTTTGTTTAGGTCATCAGAAATGATGATAATTATTTATATATGAAAAATTAAATTACTGATGTAATTCTATGATTTTATATGAATATTAGTGCGAATACTAGTTTGTGAAGAGGGCACTAAAACGTGAGACTTGTATCCCCAGAAATATTGTTTGAGGGAGGAAATTTAGGGTATGAATCCATTTGTTCTCTCTCCAGCTGAGTTAAACAGTAGGGTAGACAATACTCTCAAACTTTGGTAAGGCAACTAGTCAAGGAAAAGGAAAACTCATCAGATTGCTTGAAAAACTCAGGGGAGTGAGTTCTCCACTCTTTAGCAAAATTCTGCTTTTTTTTATCTAGAAAAAGCGGATTTCCGCTTAACTTGCTAAAGTCTCCTATGAATGTGAGTTTCGCTTTTTGGTCGAAATCCACTTCTTTTTTCAAATAAGAAAAAGCTAATTTCTGCCAAATTGCCAGAGCCTTACCTCCTGATTTTTCTGTCGTTATTTAGCTGGATCTTATTTCTATTTCTCTTTCTCTCCTGCCTTATCTTTCTTTTTTCCTATTTTTTCTCCCTTCCTCTTCCTGTCTTGTCTTGCCTTCCTTTTCCCTCTTACGACAGTTCTCTCTGAAAACTGAAAGTATTTATTATGCCATGTAGGCTAAGACTTCAAACGATTCATGACCTACTCTGGTATTAGATGTTTTATTAAATTTGATACTAGAATTGTCCACATGGAGTAATAGATAAATAACAATCAAGCTGACAATAGTCGTCCGAATAATCCAGTCATTTATTTGGCTTGTGAACCCATTTTTAAAAACAAAAAAAGAAAAAATAAGGGGGCAAAATGTATTTTTCTTCGATAAACCAACAGTAAATAATGGTGGATCTTTCACTTTAAAGTAATTATAACAATAAGCAAGTCGTTTTGTTTGGCTAGCATACTCATCTTTGAAAAGAAAAAGGGAGGAGTCAAATTCGAAGTAAAAACACTCAGATAAGTGACATTTCTTTCATTGCCCAAAACATTCAAATGCTGCAAACTTATTTGTTTCAGTTTCATTATTCATATTTAAGCTCCATTTATCCCATGATAATAATTTCATTATTCATTTAAATAAATGTTATATGTATTTAATAATTCGTTGTGTTCGTTATTCACACTTGTTGTTGTCAATCCCGTAAATATTCGAACCTGAGAAAAAAACATTTTATTTTTTTTTATAAACGGAATTATTGTGTGTTCCATTTACATCACATAATTCCCCTGTGATGTGATAAAGCGATCGGGGGAGATACCGTTCGTAACACAGGCCAGTTAAATATAAAAAATAGTCTTTTTCTGCTCACTATATCTTTCTCTTTCTTTCTATTGCTATGGGTTTAATAGTATTACTACTTGTGTTGATATTCCTTTTTGTTTATAATTTACTGTTTCAGTCTTTTTATTCTTTCCTTTCTTTCTTACCTGCAATTGTTAATAAACAGATAGAGAGAGACAGATTGACAGAAGTGAGAGTTATATATATATATATATTGTGGCACCAGCCCAACAGTGACTTTGTTGCTGTCAGGCTGAAGTATGGTTCTGTTCAGTCCAAGGAGGTCCACCCTTTCAGGCTTTACCTTCTCCCTGAAAAGAGGTTAGTTTATTGCTTGAGACATCCCTACCAGGGAATGCCGATGGGGCTGCTAAGGTATTTTTTGTAGGCTAGAGTGCACTTCACCTAGTGCGTTGGCTTTTCAAAACCCTACCTGATCTTGTGTGTAACCCCCTGCAAAATAGGTAAATAAACATACCTCATAAAATAAGAGCAGGTGGAGGAATTAGTCAACATACAGTTAGAAAGGGTGAAAGTGATAGATTGAAACTTAGTAAGAGGTTGGTCACTTGGTGATTTACTTGCAAATTGCAGCTACTTAAAACAATTAAAATAAAAGTCTTTTCAAATATAACTTAGTCCCAAAACTGAGGAATATTTTAGCATGTATTTTGTGTGGTGAAAAATATGTAGGAAAAAGGCCTTAGGTAAACAAATGTTGATTAACTTTAGTATAATAATAATATATATATATATATATATGTCATCCACAGACAGCTGTTTTGCTGTATCCCAACCCTTCTGTGTTGTGTCTCTTTGCTACAAAGTAAAGGAATTTATAATGCTATGTTTGTTTCGATTCACACTATCACCTGCCTAAAGAGCTCAATTCTTTTTATGAAGAGCAATGCTTTATGCTTAATGGCAACCGTTAATTCCCCTACTAATATGTGATCTGTTAAGATGTTCACAATTTTAAACTTTGGGAAGAAAAGGCAAAATGGTGGATTGATTTATTAGTTTTTGAAATTC
Organism: Sepiola atlantica; assembly: GCA_963556195.1. NCBI lineage: Eukaryota > Metazoa > Mollusca > Cephalopoda > Sepiida > Sepiolidae > Sepiola > Sepiola atlantica. The sequence goes on along the minus strand of OY744528.1, from coordinate 65,244,731 downwards.
CTTTTTGTATTCTCTTGAAGCATGGTTCCAGTTGCTGACACTGGAGAAGAAATTCGACTTGTGGACGATGGTTTTGTGAAAATCTGCAACACGATAAATGATTTATCCATGAAAGTACGCAAGGAAGCAGCCAGCTTATTGGTATGATTTTCAGATGTTTTTATTTATTTATTTTTTTTTTTTTAACCTCTGGTTTAATATCTCAACAGTTTGGATTTAAAAAAAATTTATTTATGTTTTTTTATGGAAATCGCTCCGGACAAGGCATGAAGCTACTTGATATAAGGAGCTAAAAACAAATACTACTTCAAGGTCAAAAACTAGTCAACGATAAGTGTTAGATGGATAGATTCCGACCCAGAAAATCGAAATTTTTCCCCTTTTGTCAAAAACATTGCTCATGGAATGTGAAGACTAAAGGAAAAAATAATGGAAGCGAGAGTTATGAGACTGACGAAAGTAAACCCAATTGAGGATATGTGTAGTATGAATAGAAATCAATACAGGAATTCTGCTTTTTTTTAATCTAGAAAAATTAAATTTCAGCTTAAATCGCTAGAGCCTTCTATGGATGGAATTCTGAGTGTAAAAAAATGTTTCTGAAAGCACTATTTTCTGAGTTTGCAGGCATGTCCACATGAGTGAGACATGGAGATCAAAAGATGATTGTTATTTTTGGCGAGATGGTTGATAATTTTGTCTGTGTTTACTAAGTCAGTTGCTAGACATTGGAGATTCAATGAATCCAAGCTCAGGAAGACAAGGCACTCAGATTATGGCAGGTGTCTGATGGAGGGTATGTGCTTCATTACAATCTCTGAATGTGATATAATAAACATGTTTAAATTTACAACAATATTTTAAAATGTTCAACTCTTATTTCTTGTTTTTGTTTGTCATTCAATCCTGAATTTTTGCTTTTATTTAATGAAATGAAATAAAAGCAAAAAGTTGTTGAAAAAATTTCTTCCATCTATTTGTTGTCGTTTTTTGTTTTGTTCTATTTTTAATCTATTCTGTTAAATATTCTCCCAATCTATTAATCATCATCTCATTCCATGTAATTTTCATTTTTTTTTATTTTTAGGGATCTCTTCATTTAGTCAGTTCCAGATTTTTAGAACAAACATTAGACAAGAAATTGATGTCAAATATGAGGGTGAGTTTTGATTTTATTCTCAAACAATTGCCTTTCAGTCTTTAATAATCTAATTAATAATTCAAGTGGTTTTTGAGTAAAACTTACAAAAATGTGTAAAAAATAATTTTTTATAAGTTTGTAACATTGCTTCTTTTTCTTAGCATGTCTTTGAAGCATGTGGTCATATGACAGTTTCACACATTTTTATGCAGTCCTTTGCAATAGTGTTGTAATCTGCAAGATCTTTCAAGCTACACCAGTTGGGTAGTGTTGCATCGTATGGTCATCCTCTCCACATTCACAGATGGTTGGGTCAGTTTTGTAGTCCCATCTATTCATAGCAACTTTTGATTGCCCCATTCCCGTTTTCATGCGGTTTAGTGCTTTCCACTAGAGTCAGGGTGCTTCTGAACCGGGAGGGAGTTCTTCAGAAGCAGGGATTCCCATGTCTGTATGAGGGGGGGACATCTAGCCGTCTGGTCCACTTCTTGAGATGTTGTTACCCCCCCCGTCCACCCCCCCCCCCCCCCCACCCATAAAAAAAGCAAAAATTATATTTGCCTTTTTAGGAGATTATGTGTGGTGAACACCCTGAAAAACTTGGCGGCAAGAAAGCAAAAAAAAAAACTTATTTTAGAATGGAGAATAAGTTTTGCATATGAATTTAAGGTAAAATGCTCCCCCATTTCTGGGCCTTCTAGCATTATATGTCAGTTAACCAATTTTTTTTTTCCTCTGAGAGAAATTTTGTGCATTTTTTTTGGGGGGGGAGGAGAGTATTTTTTTAGGCGATTGCGTGTGGTTTTACAAGGTTTTTTGTTGGGGGTTACCACTCGGACTTAGGGTTAGTGATAGGATTAAAGGAAAGGTTTTTGGGGGGGCAGGGGTTGATGGGAGGGTTTGCCGCTTTGACTTTGGGTTAGTTGTAGGATTAAGTAAAGAGCTTTTTAGGGACTTACCTAGGGTTAGTGGTAGGGTAAGTAATTATTATTTTTTTTTATTAACTTTTCAGCATGAAAAAAATCCCCCCTTAAAAAAAAAAAATGCACAGAATTTATCTTCCATAGCAAAATTTTTTTTTTGGTTAACTATTCTAAAAAGCTAGAATGGCGGATCATTTTACATTAAATTTCACATGCATGGGGGGATGAATTAGTGTGTGATTGGGGGGGGGGGGGGCATGGCCTTCCCCAGATTGGGAAATTGTAGAATCCATCTCAATTTCATCTTTTTTTGCCATTGGTCACTCACATCCCTGATGTTGTCATCTTATCAGGTGTTGTTAGTTGACATGTTCGTAGTCATAGTGATGACAATAGGGTGGCAGCTGTTGTGGCCGTAGAGTTGATGTCTTTCTCTTTCTTTGTAACTGCCTCTCTCTTTCTCTTACATAGCAGTCATAGTTTTATATGTGTTGACAAAATAACAACAAATCCGATTTGGGCTTTTATATTCTTCGTTTTATTTTCTCTTTAAATTCCTCTGCATTATTAATAGCACGGGAGGGGAAAACTTCTCTGAAAACATGTCTGCTCGTCTTCTCATTTGTGACGTCACTTCCTTTGACACTTACCTTAAAGTCTGATTCTAATTTTAATTTTTTGGGAAAATTTCCTGTTCTTATATGATCTAATTTCTATACATTATTAATAACATTGTGAGTGAAGAGGGAAGAAGTACTCCGAAAACACTTCCACTCGTTTCACAGACCAAAATCCAAAGAGGAAGATCTTACTAGCTTATCTGCCAGATCTCACTGAAGACTTTTTTTATGTCACTTCCTTAAACACATTAGCTTAATTCCTAACCTTACTTTCAAATGGAAAATTTCTTTACCTAATTTAATTTTAAAAAGGTAATTTCCTTTTTTTATGTCATTCAACGTTCAATATTGTTAAAAAAATTTCATTAGTAAAAAAAAAAAATCGTTTGCTTGGTGATACTATTTGAGCACGGGGTAGAGCAGGTTCTAGTGTGATTGTAAGAGTTAGGAGTGGATGGAGTAAATTCAGGGAACTTCTGCCATTACTAACCAGCAGAATGTAACCACTGTCGACCAAGGGAAGAGTCTATCAGGCATGTGTATGCAGTGTGAAAAGTGTTAATTTTGTAGTTATAAGCCCGTTTAGAAGGTCCTAAAGTTGCTAAGTTTTTTGAGAATCAACATCATTATTGTGAGTGTCCCAAACTCTGGAGTGGACAATACCAGGTAATGTGTGTCACGCCTGCTATCCATGCTGGGTTGACATCAGCCAGTTGCGTGCAGTTATATCACTTCGTATGCAGTCAAACCACATCTTCCTTGATGTACCTCAGTCTCTAGTGCTTTGGATATCCAAATAAATTATAAGGCATCCGTAATCCAATACCAAGTTTCTCAAAAATTGATGGGATTTTTTCTTTCAGTTTGAAACTGTACATTCACCTGATCTTGACACGATTATTATGCCGAAGCTCTGTCAGAGCAAAGGAGTTTTTGGCCCATATCTCACTGCTGTGCAACATGGCAAAGATAAATATGACCCCTGTATGACAAGGCATAGATAGGTAATAATTCCTAAAAGTGTCACGTTCCCATGTTTTATAGCCTAAAAGTAGTCAGAAGACAAACATACAGATATTATCTCTATGTAAAGTTAGGTATGTGGATATGTTTATATATTTGTATATACAGGATTCACTCCTAAACTAATTAATCGATCATTATGAATTTTGGAATATAGATGCCAGACGTAAGGTTTCGTAATGGGGGCTGTATTTAGTTTAATTTAGTTTTATACAAAGGGGGTAAAAAGAGCGTGGAAACCCGTTTGTGAAAATTCTGATACTTCCGATTTTTGTGAAATTTTAACAATAAGTATTAGACATAAATTAATAAATATTTCCAAAATTTCAGTTTCTTTGGAGTATTTTATAGGATTTTTACGGGCATAATATGGACACAACCTTCTATTTCAAAATTCAAATATTTTAGATTTGCATTGAATTTTATCCATAATCATTAGACACCAATTAATCAAGATTCCCTGAATTTGAATAGGTTCTTAAGAGCTTAAGCCTTACATTTGAATAAAGATTTTACACATACGGTTTGGTAACATTATATCTTGATTTTAATCTGCATAAAAGGACATAAAAGTGGTGCAAAACTGTTTTGTTTGAGGAATTTTCTTGAGACGGGTATTCTTGTAGTTATAGATAAAATAAAGTACTTACATGATTGGCCTAATTGATATCATCACAGACTATGGAATCTGCTATGCTGAGTTAAATTCCAATTGGATCTTGTGATCATATTGATTTTTGTCAAACAAACAAACCCAATCATATAATGTATGTCCAAGCTCAAAGACCCAATTCCCCCAATTCTTGAAATAGGAAAATGAATAGATTCCTTTTTTTCCTTTCAATCGGACGATTTCCGAAGAAATAGTAGATAGAAACAATAGTAGAAGGCGACACTGCTTTTCGATATTTGATGAAGTTTTTGCTGCTTCTTAAATCACATGTAACTTTAAATTCGGATTCCAAAATGTTCACATGAACTTCAAAACTTGAAAGGGATTCTGCTGAATTATGTTTTGCAATAATTATTGACTAGTGTACATCCTCTGTCAAAAATGACAGAAAAAAATTATGCTTTGCCAGTGTTCACACTAATATTCATATTCATATAAAATAATGTCTGAATCTGTGAAGTTAAAAAAAAAAAAAATGAAATAAAAAAGTTTCAATCTGAAAGTTTAAAAAAAACAATAAAGAAAAGAAAAACCTATAAATTGGTATAAAAAAAGAATAAAAAAGAAAGAATACATCTAATTACGGAAATGACGTAGGATCGTCGTACTTGCTATTTGCTTTCTCAATCCCCCTATATACTTGAAATTAATTCATCTGGTAGTTTTATTACTTGCTAACTTTTGTGACAGGATGGATATATATATATATATATATATATAAAAACTTAATGTATTTGTGTTCCCTGTAGAAAGAAAAGTTAGAGAATCTACATAAAATTTAGAAGACTTTATCAACACAAATTTTGTTGGAAAAATGATTAAACTTTCAATATTTATCAATTTTTTTTTTTTTTTATCTTTTTTTTTTTGCTTTAGAGAAAGCGAACGGCTCATGAACGTGCTCGTGAAAACTACATGTCTGGAGAGTGGTCAACTGGACAGAAATTTGGTGATGATGCTCCCAATGAGACAGTCGATCCTGATAATGTCAGTCTGATGAACAGTGGTGCCTGTGGAGCTTTCATTCATGGCCTTGAAGATGAATATTTAGGTAGTCTTTTTTCTTCATCTTTACATGATTTTCTAAAACCTTGGCTGATATGCATACAAAACAGGTTAGAGGACCAATTAAAAATGAAAACGTAGTTGAGTGTTTATTAACCAATAGAAACCTACATTGCCTAATTTAACAACAGCATGCATTGGTGTCTGGGAGCCTATTAAAGAGTATAAAAGAGATGAGAAAAGTCACTCATAAGAAAAGAAATATTTTCCATTCAAACCAAGTTTTTACCCACATAAAACAAGTTGAATTTCTTCTTGATACCAACCATCTTTCAAGGGCATTAGCTCTTCCATGTCGCATGATCTAATAGAAAACACCTTCTTTCTTTATAAAAACTATCTAAAACAACAGAACCCTTTTATTATTATTGGTCGACACTGAAAAACCTGGATTATTTATATTACTATTCTCATCTTGGTTGTTATTTTCACGTTTCAGCTGATGTAGTCTTCGACCTTCTTCAGGTGCATATTTGCGATCTCGAGAATTGTTTTTATGTCGGATTCGAGAATCTTTATGGAATTTTGAATGTTGTTGAAATAACCAAGATGAAAATATTAGTCTAAATAATACAAATTATCAATTTTCATCTTAACAATTCTAAAACACTGAAAGACTTACTTTTATATAAAACTAGTAAAAACTACTCCCCCCCCCCCCCCCCGTCTCTGCGCAGCAATTAATCAAGCTGTAGCCTTTTTTACAGAAAAACAGATAAACAATTCTCGTTTCACATTTTGGTAATTTGGAGAAAAACAACAAAAAGATGATTTTCATAGTGTTATTTGTTATATTCCAATGTTGAGAAAATTTACTGTGTATTAAAATAGTCACATTTTATTAATTAGGAAAAAAAACAACAAAAAAATTATATGGTCTTTTCAATATTCAAAGTCGAGGGATTTGATGTCTGAGCATGAAAATGAATTCCCTGAACTTGTTATATAATAAAATGAATAAACGAAAAAGCGAACGTCGATAGGTCAAATAAAAAATATTATATATTACTGAGTAATTTGAAATGGTTACTTTGTGCTTCTTGCCTTTATTATTAAAGACAGAAAAATAAAAAATAAAAACTTTATGAAGATTCAAAAAAAATTAAATTATTTTGTTTGTAATTCAGAAAAATGAGAGGAGGGGGAGGGCTTTTCTTTCTTTTTTTTTTCATGGCAAATGTAATGGTTATCATCAACATCCCCAACAACAAATTTAATTTTAAAAAGAAACATATCTATTTAATTATTAAGAGAAATCTTTGCAAGTCAATGCAGAGTTTATTTTTTTAAACGAAATTATTCCAAAGTAATCTAAGTTGTTGGTGTGTACAAATATACTCTTGCGTAAACTTAACCGGAAATTGTCATTTGAATTTAAAAATAATTAAACTGGAAGTTTTTATTTTGAATTTTAAACTTTTCAGTAAATCGCTTTAATTAATATTGCTACTGATAAGAAAAAGAATATTAATATCAAGAAAACTATTGTGTATGTATGAGAAAATAGGAGAATCAAATTACAAATGAATCGTACAGAATATTAATTTATTAGAAACAGTTTATATAATAACTATTCAAATTAAGTATAGCCTTGACTGTGATTGTAAGTTTTTTTTTTTGCCCGTCACTGAAAATAGTAACCTAATTTGAAGTAACCTGGAAAAACAACTATTAATTGCACAAGAGAAAAATTTGTACATTTATAAAAAGAAAAGATTAAATTTTGTTAGTTCCAAATTTTATTAAAATAATCCCAAAATAAGTTGAAATTAAAGGAAACTTAACTATATTCACCCATTTTTGCACACTAAACTGGTTGGTTTGTGATACCTAGTATAAGTCTAATGTTTTAAGTAAGAGATTCACACAGAATTGATATGACTTCATCCTACCTATTTAAATTTTTCTAAGCAAAACTGAAATAAGGTTACTGTAATGAATTTCTTGTAATTCCAGATGTGCGGAATGCAGCTTTGGATTCCTTATGTGAGTTGTCGGCAAATTCTCCGAGTTTTGCTCGAATGGCGCAGGACAGCCTTATTGATATGTTCAATGATGAAATTGAAATGGTTCGATTGAATGCAATCAACAGTATGCAGAAAATCAGTGCGCACGTTGTCCTGCGAGAAGACCAGCTAGAAGTTGTTCTCGGTGTACTGCAGGTATTCCAATTAAGCATTCTTTTGAAAAGGGAGATTCAGCTTGCTGACGATATTTGTTTGCAATTTTCAACTGCTAATTTGATAAGTTTACTTTTTAGTTGTCAGTCTTTTTGAAAACATTTCTATTTCTATTCGTTTTGTAATGGACAAAGCCGATCGTCTGCAGTAAACAACAAAGAAGTGTAATGTACTGTAGTTTTTAATATAAAAAAATGAGATATAGTGAAGCTGATTCGAACTGTCAACTCCAGATTATGAATGATTTGTCATTTCAAGTTCCAAATGCTATCCTTGGATGGCCTGTCACAACCTGGGTTACAGTAGTGTATGTGGCAACTCACAGGTGCATGCTTACGTGTAAACCACATCAGCCCTAGTTAGATGAGAAAGGTGGAGGTTTTGAACTACGAAAAGTATTCAAGTTGGTGAAGGATAGGCATCCAGTCATAAAACTGCCTTAAAAACTATGTCTAGTCATAAAAAAGAAAAAAAAGAAAGGCAGTGCCATTGCCACTAATGCTGCTGGTAGTGTCTCAAGCTTGATAGACCTCATGGTGCGTGGGTTTGCAGGGTCTGGCTATGGCAAATAGTCAGAAAGGATACCGACTGCAAGTTCTACTGGTCTGATAAAGGGACAGGTGGAGTGAGAGTCTTAGTGACAGAAAAATGGTTGAAGAAAGTGTTTGAGGTGAAATGAATATCCGACAGAATAATATTTGTTTGTCTTGTTGTTGGAAAAGTAGTGTTTGCCATTGTATGCATCTATGCTTCACAAGTTGGACTCACTGATGAAGCAAAGGACCCCTTCTACGAGCACCTGCAGAGCCTTGTGACGACTGTGCCTAATGCAGAGGAACTGTTTGTGTGTGGTCATTGGAATGGACATATTGGTTCCACTTTTTGCCGTTATGAAGAAGTACATGGTTGAGATGCTATTGGAATGAGAAATGCTGAAGGAAAAATACTACTCAAGTTTGATATTGCTAATGATTTAGTGATTGGTAACTCAGTGTTTGAGAAGAGGCCTAAACATTTAGTTACATACCAATCTGGAGGAAGCATGATCCAGATAGACTACATACTCTCCCGGTGCAGCTTCAGGAGACATGTCAGAGTCAGCTTGGGTGAAGAATGTGCATCTCAAAACAACCTGCTATTATGTGATCTCAAGGCAAAAGCTCCTTGCAAATGTAAACACAAGTTTACACAATGCATAAAACTGTGGAAGCTTAAGGATCCAATCATCCAGACTGAGTTTGCTGAGAGATTTGTTTCATCATATCAGGATACACAAGCAATGAGCATTGAGGAGCACTGGAAGAGGCTCAAAGATGGGTTGGATGATGCAGCGACTGAGGTGTGTAGAGTGTCATCCAAGCACAACTGGGAGAAACAGACTTGGTGGTGGAATGAGACGGTTGATCAAGCTGTTAGAGAGAAGAGATGATGCTGTAGAGCATGGAAATCGGGTGATAGTAGGGAAGCGTATAACGGAGCCAAGTGCGCTGCTAAATTTGCTATCCACCACGCTAAGTCAGAGGCCGATAAAGAGATTTTTCTCAAAATAAATCCCAAGTCAAGTGACATCTACAATCTCGCAAAACAGATGCGCCGTGACAATCAAGATGTCTTGAGTGAAAAGTCTTTTTCCAAGACCAAAAGATCAATTCACAGAACAATAGGTGGCTCGTCGCCTCATCCAAAAACGTGCCCAGAGTCATGCATACAGTTTCAAGCAACAACCATGGTCTTCGGTGTTGGAAGGTGACATCATGCCACTCTACGGATTCCATGAGGGCCTCAGTCTGAACACTAATGGCTACATTTGTGTTATGAGTGAGGTAGTGAAACCTGGGATTGACCAGGTAGCTGTAGGTAGGCTGCACGTGTGGCAGAAATATTCAATGCCTTGTCATACCAGCCAGAAGACTCAGGCCTGGCTATCAGAACTTTGTTGACCACACTTCACTTAACATCTGGCCTTCTAGCTTGCTTGACTGCAGCCCCTTCTATGTGTAGGATGTGGTGGAATTAGACACCAGCTGCAACAGAAATGACAAACTATAGGCCAAGATCACTTTGGAGGCCTATGTCGGGAGACAGTGTTGAAGATCTGTAGCTGGTTCCGAAGCCGTCCTGTGGCTTTCATCAAAGCCAAAGTTGGGTGAAATCGAGTGAAATCAAAAGAACAAGTTATAAAGTTTGATGAATGAATCTTAAAAAATGAAACTACTGTGTTAATATCGTCCGTACCCTGTTGGCAACTAAGTTTCCACCATTTTTAAAATATAAATTTAAATTTAAAAGGTTTAATAAAAAATAACAACTAATTAAGCAATAATGTATTTTCCTTTATTGTTTACAACTGCTTCCTAACGTTCAACAAGATTTTCTATACCTCGTTGGGAGAAATCAAAAAGCAAAAATAAAAGCAATGGGGAGAATGTACTGAAAATGTTAATTTTTCCTAACTTGACATTCCATTTTAATGATATGAAAATAAACAAAAATTAACTACAAAATTCCAAAATGTTAAAAAAAAAATTAAAAAAAACAAAAAAAACGGCGAGAATTTAGTTGTCAACCCATTATCTCATATGCACTTTATACAAAACAAAATGGCTTCTTATGAGAACTGTTGCTCTGTATATATAGATATCATAATATTCAATTAAACATCTGTTTACATGCTGGCGTGTATTGGACAGCTTTAAGAAATTGACTTCCGAAGTAACCCATCTCTGACCAGGTCTTTATTTATCCCTCTTTTTTCTTCAGGTCCATTTTCATCACTTTCTCCCATGTATTCTTTGGTCTTCCCCTGTGAACTGAACCTGCTACCTTGACTGTTTTACATCTACTAACTCAAGAACTCTCATCCATTCTTTCAACGTGGCCATACCATCGAAGTCTACTCAGCTGCCCTCATCCTAATTTAATCGTTCCCTGAGCTAAGCCTGTTTTTAAGACTTACATTACACATCCATCGTATCATTCTCATATCATTTCTTTCCATGCAACGCATGTCTTCAACCCTCACTGGCCAGGTTTAATTTCTATACATCATCACACTGCCTAATAGACTCTTCCCTTGGTCGACAGTGGTAATCCGATATATCTATGTGTATATAATTTTTTTAAAAGATTAAAATTACATTTAAGAAAAAACAAGAAATCGTATTTATTTAAATGTTATTTTATAGTGCCCAATTCTATCAATTAAAAAAATATATATAACAGAGCTGATACAATTTAAAGTTATTAATTAACATACAGGTCCAACATTACACCGAGTTTCATGTGTATGGTGTCCAAGCATCAGATGTTGCTTCTGTTATGATTCAGTTTTTATTTGAAATAAAGCTTTTAAAATTACTCCTGGGTTAAACTTTCTAGTAAGGGAAATAATGGTTTCCACTTAGTGGAAATTATTATAAAATAATTAAAAAAATGTTTTTTTTATATACTTTTATTCACCACAAACAAGGCATATTGTCACTGAAGTGTAAGAGGCTACTGTGATAGTCATATATTCTTTTTTGGGGGGGGGGAGGTGGGGAGGGGGAGGGTCAGCCTTTGTGCGAGTTCTCTAGGTTAGAGGTAGTGTTGAATGTAAACAAAACATAATCTCTCTTACTGTTAATGGTGAATGCTATAGTGCAGAGGTAAAATTCTTGACACACTGCTGAAATCATATCAAGTATCAGCAGCAGCTTACTTGAAATATTAGTATTGTTTGTAAATAAGGCAACAATTGTTTTTTTATCCAAGTAATTTTAATTATAAAAGTTGTAGATAAGTTAGGAAGCAATGGAAAACATGTGCCGTCAAGTTTGACTGTTCAGGAACGCCAATCTGTATGGTAATATGCTAAGGCACTAGATGTTCTTACGTATGTATGCTATTACCTTTCACACACATTTAAAAAAAAAGATGTGATTGTCTGATTAGCAAAGATGTAATTGGTGATTAATCTTACGTTGTTAAGGTAAAAAATTTTGATTTTCCCATTTTAAAATGAATTGTTCCAAAATCAAATTTTGTTGACTAAAACAATACAATTAAAAAAAAAAGATACTTTTCAAAAATTGACTTTATTTTCATCCATTTGAAAAATATTTAGCTGAGAATTAATTTTCCGGTAAGATGACTGAATATTTATTGTTGTAAAAAGAATTAAAGTGCTTCAATTTTAAATAAATAAAGAAAGAAGAAACATATTCGTTTTATTTATTTAAAGAAAATTTAGTTGACAATGACAATTATTTTTACAGAAGAAAGAATCACTTTTTTTCTTAATATTATTGACCCTGACAATTATTATTTTAAAAGGAATATTATTATTGACAGTAAATTATAGATTGATATAGAAAAGATCATGGAGTTTCCACGGAGTCACACTAATAATAATAATAATAATAATGATAATTAGATTTAACTATCTATTATTCAGATTCTTAAAAAGTAGAAAAAAAATATTGATCATTTTAAGGAAGTTTAAAAGAAATAAATAAAATCTATTATTTAGATGATGATGATGTGATTAAGTTCAGGGAACTTCCGCTATTACTAAACAGCAAAACATGACTACTATCAATGAAGAGAAGAGTCTATCTGGTATTTGTATGTAGTGTAATGATGTATAGAAGTGAAACCTGGCCAGTGAAAGTTGAGAATGATTTGCATGGCGAGAAATGATATGATGGATGTGTAATGTGAATCTTAAAATCAACTTTAGATCTGATGACCTCAGAGGAAGATTAAATCTTGACAGTAAAGGGAGATGTGTGCAGAACAGAAGACTTCGATGGTATGGCCACATTAAAAGAATGGGTCAGTAAGTGTAGAACAGTTGAGGTGGCAAGTTCAGTTGACAGAGGAATACCGAGGAAGTGATAAGGATGGAAAGAGAGAAAATAAAAACCTGACTAGAGATAGTTTAGTTTGGAAGTTAATTTCTAAAAACCGTCTAACTCATGTCAGCAATTAAAATGGATGTTAAACCGAATATAATAATGATGATGGAGACTAAATACATTTCTCTATTTCTATTTTATTTACAGTTTTGTTGGAAAAATCCAAATTAATCTGATTTTTTATTCTTTGTGTTTTGGTTTTCTACTTTTCTTTTCTTTAGGATTTTAACTTTCTGGTGCGAGAAGCATTACGAGAAATGCTTGGCAATATGAACTTGGCTACCAGTTCCTGTTTAAATCAGTGCATCCTGCGACTTCTGGATAATTTAAAACGGTATCCCCAAGACAGATTATCAATTTGGAGGTGAGAGTTGGTTGATACAATTCTTATCACAGTATTTCTATCCTTTGAAAGCCAGATCAATTTCATGTTGGACTTTTCGCCCTTTTTACTATATCAAGAGAAATAACTTTTCTTACTTCAAATTTTTCATATTTCTTTAAAGTTTATTTTTTATCTCAACTGATTTTTAGATTTTTTTCAACAATTGATTTTTTTTTACAAAAAACAACAAATAATCTTTTGATTTGTTTTGAAATAGAAATGAAGAAAACAACTTTTTTATTGGAAGAAACAACGAAAAAACAACACTAAAAATGCAATCTCATTGGTTATTGGAATTTAATATTTGAAATTCATAAATCAAAACAGGAATATATTGTCGATCATATATTCACTCCATTTTAAATCAAAGATTGTACTTTTTTTGCTTGTAATGAAACTAATGGAAAATGAAGTTTATTTCACAGCTTCCCTATGTTTACTAGTTAATTCTAGCAAGTTTGGAGCATGCAAAATACCCAGGATTTAAACCAAAAGAACAAATCATGTAGATGGATATCAACGAGAATGCTGTTGTAAAAATGCAGTAGGCTGCATGTTTTAGTGGTGTATGCAGATGATAGATGCCTGGCCAAAGGAAAAAGAGTGGGGGGGGCACAGAAGAATTTGAGAATATCTCTGATTTTGTGTTTTGACTACACAGAATCTTATTTCTCTTTGAAATGAAATGAGTGCCTCATAAACACAATCATGCTGAAATCAAAAAATAATGTTTTTAGATTGTCTCCATGATAAGCCCCCTTTAGTAGATTGTCTGGCAGTTATCTCTAATGGATATCTCCAGTGGCCAGCCTTTGGGTGGTTGAATGGTGACCAGTGAAAAAGACTGGAATCCAAGATTTCCGATGAAGAAGAAAAAGACCCCAGGGGAGGGGGGAGGGAGACCTGGCCCTCTGGGCATGACAGGCAGTTTGGTTTCCAGAGGACTTTCGATCAGTTGAAGCTGGGTGCGGGCAAGATGGGCCCATCTGGGGCTTTTAGCTAAAGGATTGTGCTGATTGGACATATCTTTTTTGGTCGAGCAAAAATCTCATTTTCCAAGTCTGCCATTCAACCAGGCAACACTAATTTCATTGGTCACGTTCAACAAATAAACTTGTTACTTGTTTATAAACTGGACTCATGGTTTTACTTGGGATGAGAATTCCTTGTTGCAGCACTGACTGAATCGTACATCTTTGGACATGCACAATGTGTGGGACGATTGCGGCTAGTGAATTGAACGCACATATACAGGTTCACACTGTAGAACTACTTAAAATCTAAAAATAAGTAGAGATAAAAAAAATAAATGAAGAAATACTAAAAATTTGAGGCAAGAAGAGTTGTCTGCCTTCATTTGACAAGTTGCCACCTTAAAGTAACAAAAGATCGGACTTGATTGTGAAACGTTGAAGGCCTGTTCCCATTTTTACCAGGCAGATAGCATTTCAGATCTTCATATTTTTGTATACCTTCACAAAGAAAGCAGCCATATTCATGTCATTTAAAACAAATTCATAATATGGCTGACTCAAGCATTCACTGGCACAGATAAAAGTTCACCGTCTGTCGTAAACAATATCCCAACTGTCACCAACCTTTGCCGACTACAACTCTAAAGACAGGTGTGATGCTATAGACTGCCCACTCCCCTCAGCTAGGACCATCAGGAGAGATTAGCTAGGAAAATAAATGACAATAAAAAGATTGGCTGATCCATTAAATTCCACTAAACAATGACCCCATGACAATTATTTGTTAACTTTCTGGGTGGCCAGATAACGATGGAGAAAGTAAGCTGAGAGAAAGTTGGATGTGGCCAATTTCTGGTAGAAAGTAAATATATTTGGGGAACACTGGCTGTTGAGGTAGAACAGCAACAGAGCTCGACTGAAACAGGTTGGAAGGATCGGGAAGGGTTGATCGACAGAATTAGTTTTAGCTGAGATTTGGAGATTGAAAGATGGGTATTTAGCCTAATAGTTACAAGACTCTAAGGATACACATACACCCACGTGTTCAATAAGTCGAGGGTGTACAATGCTTCTGTCCGTGTTGTCTTTTTTGTTATGCATGTAAATTGTGAACTAATGCTTTGCGCTTGGAAATTGCCAACACTAGAATCTTAACACGACCAATAAGATGATAAAGAATAAATCCACAGCACATGTGTTTGGGGTAAGGTAGTCATTCGGAGACGCTGACATAGTTTAACACAGGCACAATTTAGCTTCTGCCATCATGTCTAGGCACTTGCTTGCCGTATGTCTAAGGTTACTGTTGTTCATTTCGTTGCTCGTCAGTTGTTGATATTCAATAAATTTGGCAAAGAATAAAACAAGCATGCTTTAGTTGCTATGTAGGAAAAAGGAGACCAAAATTTTCACAAAAGAGGATACAGTGGCCCAGCGCCTGTCCAATTTTGAATTTCTGCATCATTGGCACATTTACTACATCTGGAAGTCCATTCCAAGGTTTAGAGATTTTGATCAAGAAAGCAGTCCTCCCCTGGTGTAATCGAAATTGGCAGTGAAATAGTTTCTGGTAATACCCATGCAAACCTCTTTCTGGTGCAGAAGTGAATAGTAAGTCCTGAGGGAGATCATTATGGCCATTGAAGAGATTGTAGGCCAAAATGAGATCATCATCATCATATTCGGTTTAACATCCATTTTACATGCTAGCATATGTTGAACAGCTTTTAGAAATTAATTTCCAAAATAACCTATCTCTGGCCAGGTCTTTGTTTATCCCTCTTTCTCTCAAATCCATCCTTATCACTTCCTTTCATGTTTTCATGAAATCGCTGCATATGGCAGCACTCAAGGGAGAAAAGGTCAAGCTTCTCAAGTCTGCTTTTCGTAGGGCCAATCTTAGTCTTTGCATCATTCAAGTAGCTAGTCTTTGAACTCTCTCCAGATGCCGGATATCACATATTAGATACGGAGCAGATGCCTGGACATCATAGTCTGACAGTGGTCTGACGACGGAGACATAATCATATTCATTTTCTATTAGCTTTTCTCTTGTGCTACTCTCTCTTGTTGATATTCATCACTCATTTAAATAAATTTTTTTTTTTAATTGTCATTTTTTAGTATAAGAAATTCAAAGTTAGATATTGTAATTTATAGTTGAGAGATCAGAAATAAGGTTTTTATTTGCTGTTTTATTTTTGATTGGATGATCCTCCCCCCCCCCCAAAACAAGGCATTATTGCCACTGAAGCGCAAGAGGCTATTGTGATAGTTGCCAGAATTATAGATAGGAAACCTGCATGGACAGTTGAGCAGCAAGATGTTTGTTCACATTACATTTAAATTTCTGCATGTTGGTACGGTTAGGGAAACATGGAGCAGGAAAGGAATTCCAAAGGCAAGAAGTAAGAAGCTATTTAAGTAGAAGGTCTTCCGGCATCTGAGTACTTCTACAGTGAAGGGGTGGGAATTTTCTGCTAGTTGGGTGGGTCGGGGATACGTTGAAGGAGTACAAGTGCACTAAGTTCATTGGAACACATTCCATGGAAGTACTTGTAAAACAAGCACGGTGATGCAACACTGGTAATGTGACAGGATGGTTTGCAGACAGTACGGTACCTATTAGGTAAGGTATTTTTTTTTTGAGGAGGAGGGGCTAGTTGTTGGTGCATCAGCCTATATGTGGCAACAATACTCCATGCACAGGCAAATGGTGGCTTTATAGAGATATAGGATACGGGCAGATAGAGAAGTTTTCTAGCTTGGTAGAGGGAGCCTACCTTCTTTGTGGCAAACTTGGCGGCATCTTCTATGTACTTCTTCCACTTCATGTTGCCTGAAAATTGGTTGGTCGCTTTGTTTTATGACATATCAACTTTTCTTTGGTTATTTAATGCCGAAACACAATAATATTATTAATGAATTGCTGCTTTATTCATTGTAATTTGAACATAAAAGATCTTCATTGCGTTTGACTCTTGTTTTTGATGAAGTCTGAATCTAATTCTTGAAAATTAACAAAAAAATGAATGAAATTTCAATTGCAAAATTTCTCTTGTTTTCCAAATAAAAATATTTTCTCTCTTCCTTATCAATTACAGATGCATGAAAAAACTTGGCCGTAAAGTTCCCAATCTAACACTGTCTCTCATTCCGGATTTATTGTGCATCCAGCCATATTTCTCAACACCAGAACCGGACATGGATGATCCTGCTTATATCCTTTTGTTGTTGCTTTTTATTTAAAAGCTTCGGCCATTTATTTTGTGCCAACCTTTTTCTAAGCTTTATTTATGCAACATTGTTATCTTCTTAGTTTACAAACAAAAAGAAAGATTTCTCATGTTGCGTTGCATAATTCTTCCAAATTTGGTAAATTTATAACTTTGAAATTACAGAAGATTGTGCTAGATAAAGGGATACAACTCCGTACTAGCAATAAACACTGTTATGCCCTTTGTTATGGCATAGCATTGGGTGAGATTGGATTTGAGCAGATTACCTAAGATGACCATTATGAACACACAACAATTTCCATGCATAATTCTTAATTAACTGGTATCAATGTATCTCTCTCTATATATATATAGTTAGGTATGTGTGTGTGCATATATATTTATGAGTTATTTTTTAGTAAGCGTCTCAGAATTACCTTATTCTCTCTTAGTATTTATAATTTTGTTCCAACAACGCAGAGGTTGTTTCAGAGAATGAAAGGTCAGGCTGGAACTGCATGGCAAATTCTTGGTCTTTTAGATAGACTTCAATTATGCTATCAGGGGACAGTAGATAAGTTTGGATATGAGATGGTAGTGCTCAAGTCAATGATTAAGTCAGAAACATGCATTAGACAATAGCATTTGTGAGTTATTTTGTAAGATATGCCAGATGACCCATGGGTAGCAGGAAACACTTACTCTTCATGAACACTACAATGTGGTTTGTGAAAGCATTTTAGGCCTACATGCAGTTAAGTAACAAATCATATTCCATATCTGTCAAGTGGCAACTTTCATTAGTGTGCTACATTCTAGCTTGAATTGCCAGCCTTAATTGGTGCACTTTTCACATAATTGTTAACCTTTATTTGAAAACATAAAGCTGAGTATAAAATTAACTTTGTAATATTTAAGTTCACTTTTCTTTGTAACTATGGTCATGTGTATTTTTGAGAATGACAAAATATGCCATAAATACAGAAAGAGATGAAAATACAAACATAACATTACGTTCAGAGTTAGAGGTGAATAGTTTCTCTTGACTATATATATATTACTATTTCATGTATCCACATAACATTTTATAAAGAGATATAATTTTTTATGTATCAATTTTCAGTATTTACTTCAACAGTGCTCGATACGTAAGTAGAACTAGGTAGTAAGCTATGAAAATATATTTATGGCAAAATATATATATATATATATAACCGGCAATTGCTTAAGCAGTAGATCGACTCTGCTTTTTGCTCGGCTTGCATTCCTTCTTTGTCTATTAGTCAGGCGCAGAGATCCCATTATAGGAAAACTTCAAAGACTCCCAGTGCTTGACCTTGTTTCCTGACTAGGACAATAAGTGCTGTCTCTCTTTCTATCTTTCTTTCTCTTTATCTGGATAACATGCGGATACTTGTTTGGCACTCAGTTGCACATGATGACTCGGCCGCTATTGTTCTGACAGGTTGAGAGTACAGGCTTTATAGCTTGTCTGACTGCTGTTGCCGAATGGTAGTTCAAGAACCCTAACTCTTAGGTAGAGCTAAGAGCAACTTCTCTATAAGCATACTTATAAGTAATACTTATAGATGTTATCCCATGTAAGTATTTTTTAGAACATATTTTGTTGTTTCCTTGATGATTTGCGAACATATCGGTGTTCTTCTGCTTGTGTTTAATGCTTCAGAATCCAGTCCGACAATGTTACCAATGTTTCATGATTACATTTGGCGCCACTACAGTTATTTGAGGAGCAGCGTACCTGATTTGGTTCCTATTTTACCCGTAAGTTCCTCTTTTCATTCTTCTTCAATGTGTTACTTACTTTTACTTTATTGCATAATCCTCAGAGTATTTTTGCACATTTTCTGGATACACAATTTTTCCATATTGTTTGATGCTTTGCTAACTTTCCACCATTAGCAAAGAAAACTATATTGCTGTGGATCTGGTCAGTGCAGCACATTGGAGGCTTACCCCAAGGTCTTTTACCAAGAAATTCTTCCTTGAATGCTCGGTATACATTAGTTTCAGGACCTCTTCATATTGTTTGATACATTTGGAACCGTGGATCCAAGAAAAATATCAACCTTTTTTGGTTGATTTTGATTTAACACATCTCGAGAATAAGTCAGAATTTGATAGCCGAGAACCCCCCATGAAACAAAAGGTATGCTACCTCATTTCAGTAGGAGTGAACATGATAATTTTTTCTCGGCTTACAATCGTCCTCTAATTTTGCATTTCCACAGATTTTCTCCTGTTTATTTATAATTCAAGTAGTTTTCCTCTAAAATCTTGTATTCTCTTCGATTCCTGTTAATAAATCATAATAAATCAATTGGAGTAATCTCCCTTTGTTTCTTAATAGCAGTTATCTCCTTTTTTTGTTTTTACTCTGAAACTTTTAACATACATAATCAATTGGATTTATTTAAGTACTAGCGGGACCCGTGGAAATTCCACAATTGTATCTTTCATCTGCTGTATAATGCTGCGGTGCTTAAAAATATTCCATTCTATGTGAATCTGATGTGAACGCAGACCCCACAATATTATTGTAACCCCTTTGTTTTAACTGAAATGTACTTATCTCAGTACACTTGTTAATGTAGTTTCAGAATATACCTGGTTATGTTGACGGGGTCTATCTTCAACACCCTTGTAGGAGTTTGTAACATATTTCTATTCTATGGACGTCCGGTGCGAATGCAGACTCCACGATATTATTGTACCATTTTGGGATATAACTCATCCCAAAGACCAAAAAAGTGTATTTAAGTTTGAGTTTCACATTCAACACAAACATGATATCAGCTGAAATTTAAAAAATTACTTTTTTGCCTTGCATCTTTGTCAATCAGGCGATCCCATATTTTAAAAAAAGGGGGTGGAGGGTAATATTGTATGTACGAACATTAAATTGACTTAACATATTATATAGATATTTACATTGTAGTTGCCTAGTAATATGTAACCCCTCACCACCACCATCAAAAAAGAAGCTTTAAAACCTGGCTGAATGGACTTAAAATGTAATTCTGTGCATACCTACTCAGACTTTGGCTCATATAACTAAAAATCACTAGATTAATAAAATCATCATAATTATCATCTAGTCATGGTAGTGTTACAGATCTTCTTGGCTCTCTCACGTCATCTGGCTTTATCCTTCATCACATCAGGTAGGTCTTCATAGATGCATTGCGAGTCCTTTGTTAGTTACTTAATGTAAGTTCTGTGTGGTCTCCCCACTGAACCAAACCCCTTTTTAGGCATCCACAAAAGTACATTGCTGACGATTTCATCCTTAGTCCTTCAGCAGTGGCCAGCAAATCTGGTTCTACTCTGGTCAGAGTTGAGATCCAAGGAAGGTGTCCATAGAGTTTCTCCCTTGTGGGTTGCTGCCTCCAGAAGATGTTAAAAAGCAGCTCTTAGCATTCTGGTGTACACACGGTCATGTTTCTTCTCCAATCTTTTGGTAAAAGGCCAGTTGCTACTTCAATATATAAGAACTGATGTAACAATAGCTTCAGGTAAGAAGATTTGACTTCCAGATTATTTTCACCATGTCCAGCCCAGGTCTTGCTGATTTGTACATTTAGTTCATTCTCTGTGCAATTTTGTTGTCAAGTTAGATAAACTCATCAATATTTTTTGAGACAAGTCCTATTTAGGGAAGAGATATTTCCATGTTGGTTCGGGAGAATGTGCTTCTGTATTACTATACAATGCGAAGAAGCTAAATAAAGTAATGGCATGACCTGCTTTCATCAATCTACGCATGAACCTACAATCGATGCATATATGATTTCTCTCTTACTGAAGAGATTTTTGACTATCATTTCTGTCAGGAGTCACAAACGTACTTGTACTTAAAACAGCATTCACCCATGCCACTTCATGCAGGCTGACTAAGCCTGACGATTTGAAGTCAACGATTCAGTGATATTTAGTCACTCATTTCAACAGCAAGCTCCATAGATTCAGGGCCTAGGTTGAAGTTCCAGGTCAGCTTTAACTGTCATCAGCCAGGTTTTTCTTTGTCCACTACACCGCCTTTCCAACCCTGTAGAGCGGCTGGGGCAATTGCTTATTAGATGAATTCTCCTGGTTGGTGGCGAAGGTCATGACCCAGGCAGCGTAGACGTCCCATGAGAATGACTTGTCTGAGTTAATTTTGTGTTGTTTGAGAGATAGTGCTGTCATCTGACATGGAGAATGCAATGCAAACAGTGGTGATCGAAGGTTTCTAATCGCCTAACGTCTTCCGCTCTCATTAGCCAGGACTCACTGCCATAAAGAATGATCGCTCGCATCAGCGATTGATAGATCCTTACTTTGGTGCTGCGCCTTATGTCAGATCTTAACTAGAGCCAGGAATTGAGCCTGCAGAAGGTATGATATGCAAAGTCAATTCACACTTTGATGTCAGCTCCACCTTGACCCATGGCTGTGATGATCGTGCCAACATATTTGAAAGTGTCAACCTCTTCAAGAATATCACCATTGAGGATGATGGGTGTTTTGTTTGTTGGGGCAAAGCTGGCAGTGAGTATTTTTGTCTTCAAGGCATTTATTTTCATCCCAATCTGAGATGCAAAATACTGAAGCTCATTAATAGCAGACTGGACATCAGCAAATATTTCACTGAGCAGCGCGATATCACCTGCGTAGTCTTTGATGGTGAAGTTGCGACTAACAATGACATCGGGGAAACTCTTTAAAGGCATTCGAGGTGTCTCAGTCAATGACATAATTGAAAAGTGTTGGTGAAAAAACACATCCTTGCCGAACGTCAGATCGTATTACGAAATATTCCGAAATCTCACCGTACATGCGTATGCCTGATCGTGTTGAGGAGTAGTATGCTTTAAGAAGACTTAAAAGCTTAGGTGGAATACCATAACATTCTGGAGGGTGCCATGGTTGGCAGACGAATGTAGCAACAAAATCAATGAAACCGATGAATCTTTTGCTGGAAGCACCAACGATGTTCGAGAATTCATTTTATGGTGAAGATTTGATCAGTGCAGCCACTATCTTGACGAAAACCACATTGGTTTGGCCGTGTTCTGTAGTCGTGTTCTAATTGGAATCGGCTTAGAAGAATTGAAGCGAATATGTTAATAGACAAGTTGATCAGGCTGCAGCAGCACTTATTACCTTTCTTAAAGAATGGTACCAGTGTTAAATCGCTCCAGTCTTGGGGAAGAATTTCAGTCTCCCAGACCCGGTTCATAATGTGATGGATGGATGGCAGGCTCTAGTATGTTTGTGATGTGTTTGAGAATATCAGCAGGGATGTTATCTTAGCCCAAAGTTTTGTTATTTTTAAGCCTTTTGATAACAGCAACAACCTCTTCAAGCGTAGGGGGGGGATTGTTTGGCAGTCATATGGAGTTGGATTGGCGTTATTCATAGGAGCAGTTGATGGGGCTGTTGGTCCTGGTTTAGCAGATTGGCGAAGTTATCTCTCCAACAGATGAGACCTTCATTGAGATTAGTGATTGGCTCATCATTCTGGTTCAAGGTGGTTTGGTTACCGTCTTAGCTCGTCTTTGTGCTTGAACAGAGTAGACTGTAAATTTTACAGGAGTCTCCAGCAGCTGAAGCATGTTCCATGTCTTCTGCCACTTTCCTCCACCATGTATTTCTATCAATGCAAGCAGAACAGGTAGCTTCATGGCATAGTTGTCTGAAGTTGTCAGATTTTTTGTAATGAGCTTGATTTGCTTTTTTGGCAATTTCAATTAATTGGTCTGAAATCCAATCTTTGCCTTTTCGCTTGGTGGTTCCGAGCGTCTCAGACATCACGGATTAGAGATTACACTTGAGTTTGCCAAAGCTCATCTGAGGTAGCATCTTCAGAATGGTGTACTTGGAGACTGTTGAACCGATTGGATAGTTCTATGCGGAATATATTATCGGTGTGTTTATTATTCAGTTTCAAAATGTCGTATCTGAGAAGGTTAGCATGTGACTTTATTTTGCATTTTCCTCCCATTTTGTTCCTTTCATATTCTGTAATTCAGGTATTTTTCCTCTAAAATCCTGCTTTCTGCAATTTCTTTTAATAAGTCAATTGGAGTGATCTCCCCTTTGTTTAGTATCTTCAGTATGGCCTACAAATGGGGGTTTATTTTATGTTACATTTATATGTGAAACTGATCCCTACTCGAAATTTTTAAATAGTTGGTTTTCTTTTTCCTTCTTTCCGTCAAGTTTTTCAGAGTGTTCATATGTAATCGCCTAAAAAAGGTAGAATCTATTTTTTTTTTTTTGGGGGGGGGGGGTACAATAACGTTTGTTTTAAAAAGGTCTAATTTTAATCATTGTTAATAGAATATGCTTGATATACCTTAGAAAAATTTTAATTATAAAGAGAGAAATGTCTAGTCTTTCTTCCGTAAAATATAGACACGTCTACAGCAAAGATATTAATAAGTTCACGATGAACTAAAAGAGAACTCTTATACAAAAGAAAGGGAAATGATAATACCGTGTAATTTACCCAGGTCCAGATAGTTATTATTTGTTTACTTTTTGTTTTTTTCGTTTCTAGTTTCATGGAGGCCGACCAAAGGCAATGGAAGTAAAATCTATATCTGAGAGTCCAATTGACATGTTAGCTTTCTTCAGTGAGACGTCTGCACGCTTGGAAAATTTGGAACATCTGGATGCTGATGTGGCCGAACAGCTTCTTGAAATGACTGTACTGTAAGTTCTCAACATTATATTAATTGATGCTGCTTGCTTTCATGATTCTATCGACTTCTTGGCTGAGTGTGTGTGCCTATATATATAAAAATTAGGTATGTTTATATGTACAGAATTCATGCTTCAACTAATTAACTAAGGAGGGTGGAAGCCCTTTGTCAAAATTCAGATACCTCCTGTTTCTGTGAAATTTTAACACTAAGTAGTAAACATCAATTAATAAATATTTCCAAAATTTCAGTTTCTTTGGAGTTTATTTTTAAGGGTTAATATGGGCACAACTACCCTTTTGAAAATTTAGATATATCAGATTTGCATCGAAGCAAGATTCTCTGAATTTCAATTTCTTTTTAAGACCTCTTAAGCTTAAGCCTTCAATTTCAGAAATATTCTAGAATCAAAATCATGTAATAGATCAGCGCAAGTATTACGCTTTCAAAGTCTATCAGAAAACAACAAAAAACGATCCTGTAGCTCTAAAACGGCAAATGGATTTATCGAATACTTTCGATAATTTCGTTTTTATTTAATTATTTTAAATCTTAAAAAAACCAATAAAAATAATTAATTAAATGTTTAAACTTTTTTTTAAAATAAATTCTTCACTGAAATATTCTGTTTAATTTTTTCTTATTTTATGAAACTAAGGAAATTTATTTAAAAAAAAATAGTTTCGTTTTTTTTTACATTCTAATATATTTGAGTTATTTTATGAAACTAACCAATAATTGCCCCTACTGACCCCAGATGTCATCAGAGGAAAATTTCAATAGTGTCTTGAGATTCTGTGAAAAATTTAAGCCTGCATGAAACATTTGAATGTTCAAACTGTTAACATATCAATTTTTATAACACACAAAGATTGACTTTGGTGGATATAGATAAAATAATGGAACTTTGTTTTTAGCATTGAATTAAATCTGTTTTGTTTGATAGTTTATTTGGTTTACAATTATTCAAAGTCTGATTTATTGGCACATTCTGTTGAGTGTATTGCTTGCTTTTATGAAACAATATCAAATAATTAGATTTTGTGCCGCTATGTTTAATTCATTTCATATATATTTATATATATTTAAAGAAAAGTTGTGTGTGTGTTGTGGCATCACAGTTAAACCGTTTATCTTAGAGCCAAACTAACTGCAGATTTGAAATCCTCACCTTCGATCCGATGTCCTTATCGATGTCAGAAGTTCCTGAACCTTTTTTAAAACTCATTATTCAAAATTTAAAGTATGTAAAAATACCATTAGAAACTTCCAGCATTTTTAGCGTTCCCTTTTTGCCGACTGAGCAACTACTTTTCCCGGCAAATCATAAAACGTATTTTATGTATTGTTTACTTTGAAGAGAAAACATCTATCCTTTTTTTTTTTTTTTTTATTAAAAATGGATAAAAAATATTTGATAAATGTTCACTGATATATTATTACTTAACAATTTTTTATTTTATATTTATGTTTCTTTATTTTAGACAAGCAAACTATTTTAGATCTATGCAGAGAGGTAAAACAATCCGTACACCAAACTTTAGTTAAGTAGGTTAAAAAGACAAAATATTTTTGTTTGTTTGGTGGCCGTGTGAATAAAACGCCTGCCTTCAGTTCCAATATTTTATACCATTGTGGGTTCAAATTTCACACCGGACAATTATTTTTTATTTATTTATTTTTTTTTTGCTTCGGCATTCCAGTTATTTCCTAGCCGATATTGATCATCGTCATAAACCTGAATATTTTTTTCTAATGAAAAATGATGAAAAATATTTAGATGTTTTTAACTTCTAATCTTGCCTCAAAATTCCAGAAAAGTTGAAAAACCCAGCATACATAGGTACTAATATACTGATATTATTTAATTTGCAGAGATCTTCAGCGAGTGTCTGAATTGGATACCAAGTTTTCAGCCACAGCAGAATTCATGTCTATCTTTTTGCAAGCTCAATTGCTCTTAACAAAGGTAAATAAAAAAAATTCTATATATTGAACTTTATTTTTACTCTTGATTTAAAATAAAAATGCACCAAGCTTCTAAGTGTTTATAATGATTGGAGTATCCACACCATAAAATGAGATTATTTCGAAAAATAAGATTTTTTTCATGTTATTGTGTTGCATCGCCTCTGTCCACTTTAGTCACCAAAATGGCAAGCAATATGGAACACCTTTCCTCAATCAAATTGTTTGAACTTCAAACCATAGTTGGAACAGAAAGCAGACAAGATAACCGATCGAAGGGAAAACACCATATTAACACTTATTTGTATCGGCCACACAAGACTAACCCATATACATGTGCTTGGAGGGTGAGATGAACCTCGATGTAACCATTGCAATCAAGAGTACCAATAAAATATATATTCCAAGTTTACTTTATTATAGAAGACAATGCAAAAATGATGCACATATAGGTGCATCTTTTTTGCATTGTCTTCTATAATAAAGTATATATGGCAAATATTACAAAGTTCCAAATAAAAACATAGCTTTTTCCCAAATTATAGTTTTATTAAAGAAACTAATTTGTACAAACCTATTTGATAATAAAAAAAATCCAGTATTAACAAAATAACACCTGACAAGAAACAAATACTAATTAACTTGCATAGAAATCTTAATTATCTTATTACTAAGCAAGTAACATGATAAACTCTCTTAAAAAAAAATGGCCCAAATAATCTTAAACAACATAAAAATTAAAAAAATGCATACCAAAAATGTAAAAATCAAACAAAATCACTCACACGTCATGAATAGTCAAATTCTACACTCAAAAAGCACCTAAAATAAAACAAAGAAACATTGTAAAAACTGACTAGTTCTGATGGAACCCTGACAGGTAGTATCTGCCAAGGTCCAGCTCCATGTCCCATAGCCACAATATTGTATCCCTGTGCTTGTTTTACAAGTACTTCCATGGAATATGCTCTGATGAACTTACTGCACTTGTCCCCCACCCCCTGAACATAAATACCCCAGGCCTACCTGACTAAAATCCCACCCTTTTCTCTGTGGAGGTTCCAAGATGCAGGAAGATTTTCTACTCTAATAGTTTGTTTCTTTGGACTGAACATTCCTTTGGGATATCCTTCCCTGTTTCTCTGATTGTACCAACATGCAGAAATGTAACTGTAACATGAACAAACTCCCTACTTAGGCTGATTATAAATCTGTCTCCTATCACAGTAGACTCTTCTGCTTCAGTAGCAATATGTCTTGTTTGGTTTGGGGTGAACAAAGCTAAAAGAAATATGTTGATCAGAAAAAGATTATCTTTCAATTCACAGTCATCACAACAGTAACGTAAGAATATGACAGCAAAATGATATACGATGAAATCCTCATCACATTGTGTTATTTTCAATTGCAATCAATTTCTAACATTCATATCTCCGATGAATATTAGTTAACGCAGATCTTTCTTCGCTAATATTTGTTTTTTTTTGTGGCGAGATGAGAACCAAGAAGAGTTAAAAATTGCAATAAATTATTTGTTTCCGATTTCAGGTTGTTTCGAAGACATGTGGGTTTTTGGCTGACATGTCAACATCAGAGAACGTAAGGACTTCTCTTGACAAGGTAGGTCATCATTTGACTCCCTTCACATGAACAATGTGTGGCACCAGTTCAAAGTTGAGGGCCTCCATTGCTATGGCATGTCTAGGGGAGGGAGAAGATGTAAAAATTAAATTGTAATAATAATAATGGGAGGAATTTAAAAATAACAAATAAGCAATTATTTGCTTCTGGGGTTTATTTTATTTTATCCAACGTGGTGAACCTTGAAAAAGACGTCTGCTAACTTTAATGTTGCAACCTAAAAAAGAAAGCAGAATTGATCTCACTTTTCTGCCACGTAGTTCCTCTTATGATGTCATATCCTGTGACGTAATAATAACTCTCATCTGTTAATTTCTAATGGAATTTCCCCTTACCTCATGCTTACTCTAGCCTCGTGTGGAAAACTCCTGTTCTCAAATTTATTTTTACACACCCATCTCTAATCTTGTTATATTGACAGCATCTCTCTTGATACTCACTCCTTGTGAGGGCATCTAGCCCTCCCCATTTGGTGGAGAAGCCTTCTCAAGATGGGTCTGATTCTTATTTACTTGTAAACCTACCTCACGACTAACATGTTCTGAATACATAGGCAGAGTTATTGTTCTTTTTGAAAACCTCTTCTATATAGAAAAGTCAGTATTTATGTATTATAGAAATTGATATGTTAACAGTTAGAACATTCAAATAAGATTCAATAAAGGTTACCTTTTTCTAGGAATCTAAAGACACCATTGAAAATTTGCTTCGATTCCATCTGGGATCACTACAGGCAATTCTGATGCATTTTGTTTTTGTTTATTTTAGATTGGGAAGCTGATTGAAAAACTGAAGCATTTATTTCTTGGCGTTGGTGCCACTGAGTTGGGACTTGTCCATCAGACGCAATTGAAGGCAATGGCTATCAAATTGAGATTGATTCTTCGAAAATGCAATGACGTGGATGGTCTGCAAGCATGCCAAGTCTTTATGCGAACCATGCACAAAGTGCAAAGGTAATAAGCAACTTTGTTGGTGTTGTTAGATATGATTTAATCCGTTTTCTTTTTTATATCATTTTTATCAGATTGAGAACCAATGAAAGAAACAGAAAAAAGAAGTTAGATTATCTCTCTCTCTCTCTCTCTCTCTCTCTCTATCTCTCTCTCTCTCTCTATATATATATATATAAGGTACAGGGGAAAAATCAAGTCTACTATATATATATATATATATATATATATATATATATATATATAGTAGACTTGATTTTTCCCCTGTACCTTCACCAAGAGTAAGAAAAAACCCACATGCATCTATTCCCATTATTTACTCGAGCGTGTTTCAAGAAATTTATGACTATTTTCAATTTCTAACAAAAAATACTACTGATATTCTTTCAAAATTACAGAATATCAGACTACCTATACTTATTTATTGTCCGTCGTTACTTATCACTATTAAACATACACTTAAACTCATTACAGAATTTCTGGTTTACATTAACAAACTGAATAAATTCTTTCGGACATTGATTCAAAATGGCGTCACTTACTTATCAATCTCCTCATGAAAATTCATTTCAGTTGTGAATCTTTAATTGTTACACGTATACTTCCTTTTTATAGTTTATACTTTTATGCTTTAAACCCTTCGGCAATTTCATCCATAACTCTTTTAAGGCTTATAACTGAATTTAAAACAACTCACAGCGTAAAACAAACACAGGTCCACGGTTAAAAAAACATCCAATTGCTAATAGAAATCTTATGGACACTCGTAATAGCCTTTTTCCACTACGCTGGCCAGTAATAAAAAACACACAAAACAGGTAAATTGTTTCACTTTTAACCATCCATACTTATCGAACATTATTCAAATAATCGCAAAACCTCAGAATATATTATTATTATTATTATTATTTTTCTTTCATATGATTTTTTTTCTTTTATACTTCTCAAAAACTTTGATACTTTGGGTGATTTTTATTTCAGGTAATTTTTTATCTTTTCCTTTTCTTTTCATTTTAACTTTTACCTATTATAACCATCCGCTCTCTACGTCTCACTCTCTTTCTCTCTTTATTTATTTACTTATAACAAAAAAAAATCTCTTCTCATAGTGAAGAAGAAATCCTTCTAGACTGTGGCAATTTTTACTCTTATCTTCACTAGATGGATTTGGAACCCAAAAAACTCTCTCTCTTCATTTCTTTATTTACTTACTACAATAAACAAAAAGGTTAATTTAATTTGGTTTATTTTTACTTATTCATTTTTTAGTTTCAAAATATATTTAACTTTACAGTGTAGTATCTGTTGCTTAATCTCTTCTCTGTCAGTGAAGTACTATACTTATTTTTTTCTCTCCTCTGTTAGTGAAGAAGAAATCCTTTTTTTTCCCCCAGGAGATGAATTTTAAACACATTAAAAACCACCATTGTTTCTTATGGTTGGTAAATTCATTCTACTACCAAAAATTGTATCAGTTTACAAGGATTTTTCCTTCACTGAACTTGGAAACATTCAAGAATATTGTTGGATCATATTTACTTTTTTTGTGTGTGTGGGGGAGAGTTTTTTATTTTTACAAATAACCTGCTACTTACAATTGTAGTGGAGGGCGCAGTAACACAAAACATAGAAAAATCTATTTTGTTTGATTCAAAACATTGATAAATCCTATTTTAATCACTTAAATTACTTACATGGTTCTTTTCAACTTCTTTTTTTTACAAATTAATACTATAATCTCTCTCGCCTCCACACGAGGTCACATTTAGACAAAAAGTCAGTTTTTAATGTGGGTAAAAATCCATCTCCCCAAATAGGGACACTCAGGATTCGGACTAAAATAAAAATTGCTGCAGTCTAGAAGGATTGCTCTCAATGGCAAGATTGCAACAACTAACCATGACAAGAGTTATTACCCCATGTATTACATTAATTGCTTCAGCTGCTGTTTTACATTAACATTGTGGGGTCTGTGTTTGCGCTGGTCAGTCATAAGCACCAAATAATTCAACGGTTACAGATTTTGCAAGGAATTTCTTGAGTTATTCGACTTTCCCGGGCAGGCACGGGTCAGCTAGTATATATATATATATATATATATATATATATATATATATATAATCTTTGGTTTGGTAGAAAGAAAACCAAGTGTTTAATTATTAAATAATAAGAGCATAATATTTATTTTCTTAATTACAGAAGATCAGAATATATCAAACATGATACCATCGGTTCTGAGCTGTTATGGGTTAAGAAGACAAAACAATGTAACATAAACAATCTACCGTAAGCTTTCGTCAGCCATGTTTAAAATTTCTTTTTAACCCGTAACAGCTTGAAATCGATGGTATCATGTTTGATAGGTTCTGATCTTCTGTAACAGAATTAACAAAATAAATATATATATACTAGAAGAATACTCGTCCCAGCTCAGATAAAATGAATTCCCTGAACAGAACAGTTTTGCACCACTTTTATGCAAGACTCTACAATCTCTGCTTTTTAGCAGAATTCTGCTTTTTCTTAATTACAAAAAAGCAGAAATCCACTTTATTTTTTAACTTAGAAGAAGCGGGATTTCCGCTTAAATCTGCTTTTTTTATAAAGAAATCTGATTTCTGTCTTGATGTTCTTTTCTTTCTTTTTCTTTTTCGCTTTACCTTTCTTTCTCTTTTCTTGTTTTTTCTCTCTTCCTCACATTTTATTTTGTCTTACTCCCTTTTCCCTCTTTTTGGAAATGTTAATTTTGACAAACTTCAAACAATTTATGATGGGGAGAGTAGGGGAGGTAGAAGACTTTTGATTCATCAAATTATTCTTGCTCCCACCCCACCCCACACAAATACGTACTTGGGATCTTTCTCTTGCTAACAGCCAGGTTTTTTTTCTTATTTATTTGTTGGACTAAACATATTCATGTTTTAAACTTTTATTACGTACAAAAGTAAAATTTGAACATTCGTTTTAGACAACAATCTAAATTCAACCGAATTTAACGAATTTAAAAGCAAACATAAACTTAAAACAGTTGATATTTTCAGTATGAAAAAAAATATTTTGTAGATTAACATCCTTTGCTACCCCCCTCCCAATGAGAGTCTACTTTTTTTAGGCGATTATGTGTGAACACTCTGAACAACTTGAAGAAAACAAACAATTCTTTTAGAGTTTAAAGGGGAGGGATAAGTATTTCATAAGAATTTATTGTAAAATGATCCCCCATTTCTGATCCATTCTAGCATTTTAGGGCAGTTAACCAATTTTTTCCTTCTTAGCTATGGGAGATAAATTCTGTATTTTTTTTTTGGGGGAGGGGAAAGAGAACTTTTTTAAGATGATTACGTGTGAATTTACAAGATTTTTCCTTTGTAGGTGAGCTTGCCACTTGGACTTTATGTTAGTAATAGGGTTAAGGGGGGTGTTGGGGAGGGCCTTTCCATCTGAACATAGGGTTAGTGCTGGGGTTAAGGTAGGGTTTTTAGGGGGCTTGTCACTCAGACATGGTTAAGAAAAGGGTTTTTAGAGAGTTTATCACTTAAGCCTAGTTTTTCAACATGACCCCCCTCCCCCCTCAAAAAAAAAAAAATCTGCACAGAATTTATCTCCCATAGAAAACCATTTTATGGTTAACTGCCCTAAAAAACTTGAATGACTCGGAAAAGTGGGATCATTCTACATTAAATGTCAAGTTGAGAAAATTGCAACGAATATCCTCAACTGGCTAGATTTTACTTCAATACATCATTACACCACACACAGATGCCCAATAGAATCTTCCCTTGGTCGACAGCAGTAACGCTCTGCTGGTTAGTAATGGCAAAAGTTCCCTGAATTTAAAAAGACAAAGATAAAGACAGTAAAAATAAAATGTTATAAAATCTTGCTACAAGCTTTCAAATTTGAAGTTATTACTCCCAGAAAACATTGTGTATCTTTGTTAGTGCATCTATGAATTTCTTTTCTTTCTCACTTTTGTGTTTTAGGTTTTTGAAGGCGAACGAATTGGAACCTGATAGATTTGTAAGTGAATTATTTGCTTCTTTGGCTAACATCGAAGAGCCGAAACCGACTGTGATGTGTAAATTGATCCAAGCCCTGATGTTCCGTATCCACCCGCTACCCCTCACTGTTTCTAACCAGGTGCGCAAAGTACAAGCTATCATTCATGAACCCACCGGCACATCGGACACCCCCATCAGATTTATGGCAGGACTCAGTGCGTCCCTCTTTTTAGATGCAAGTTTGGAAAATGTACAGGACATCTTTCGATTGAGAATTCGGGTAGGTTTTGCCATAATAACTTATTAAAGTTTTTATTTTTTTATTTAGGGTTCCTTCTCTTCAGGGATGTGAATTCTCCATTTTTTTTAATCCAGAAAAATCGGATTTCCGTTTAAATCACTGGAGCCTGCCATGGATGTGAGTTCTGCAATTTTAGTCGAAATCCACTTGTTTGTTTAAATAAGAAAAAGCTGATTTCTGCCAAATTGTTAGTCTTCCATCCTTATTGTTTTGTTGCTATTTGACTGGATATTTTTCTTTCTTCTTCTCTCTTGCTTTCTCTTTTCCTGTTTTTTCTCTCTTCCTCTTTCTGTCTTGTCTTGCCTTACCTTGACTTCCTTTTCCATCTTATGACAATTCTCTCTGAAAACTAAAATTTTTTATTTTGCTGTGAAAGCTAAGACTTCAAACTATTCATGATAAGGGTAGGGGAGTTAAATGACTTTTTGAAAATTATATTTGCTTAATTAATTCCTATTTCAGTCACGTAAATTATTTAAAGTTGAAAGAACACACACAATGCCAGCTCTCAGTATATTCACCTTTTTTTGGTCCGGATTATTTTCTTCTCTTTACAAACAAAAGATAAGACATTCGTTCTTAGTAGCAGCAGCAGTACTAGCCTGAGTTCAACTAAGTGGCAGCCCAAAGGAAAATAATGTTGCAAACAACACATGCAAAAAATGTTAATTGAGTGGCGTTCAAAAAAGACCTGTCCCTCGAGCAAAACACCCACTCCTTTTATTCAGCTCTTTTGGACTGCCAAAAGCGCCTAGTTTACATAATCACGACCATCACCTTGGAATCAAACAGTACCAGGTTCACTCCCGCGCACAGCCACTGTTTGCTTGCAGCGAGCGCATGCTAGTTGTGACCGCTTATCCGTTGGTCTCTCTGCACTGTCACACACTTTTTTGTTTCATCAAAGAATGACTTCCTGTCTTCTACATGCACATTTCGTGTCTTTCTCCTAATTTTGATTTTTTCTCAGTTGAAAGAAGGTAAATGAAGTCCGTTACGTTTAAAACTTTGAAACCAAACACTAAAAATCAATCTGAAAAATGACTTGTCGTCGTCAGCTCAATTAATCTGATGATTAACTTATTTGTGGTTTTGCTATTTCCCGAATTGACATTTAAAAAAATTATTTTAAACTCGCAGGCTTTGCCTACTTGGTATAGCTTCACAATTTAATTTCTGTTTATTACTTGAAATCATTGAAATGAAACTAATCGATAAGAAACAAAGACAAAACTCTCTCTCTTTCTCCCGATGAAAAAGACGAATCGATAAGAAAGCTCTCTCCCTTCATTCTGTTTTAATAATAATAATGGAATATTTTTTGTGTCTATATTAAAAGTGAAAGCAATTCTTTCCTTTCTTTTTTACGATTATCAGATATTATTGAGAATAAGCTTCTTCTTTGCTCATAAAAATGAAATTTGCATAGGTGATTATTTAAGCGAGCCGGACATCCATACGTTCACTTTTATTATATAGATGTGTTTTTACTATTTATCACTAGCACGTCATCTAGGTTGCTATTAGTTGTTTTTGTACTGTTTTCTCTCTACACACACCACACAGAGGATGGGGTGTTGATCCCCCGGTTTGGGAAATTCATCTCGACTTTTTTAGTCATTGGCTACTCACATCCATAGATGTTTTATGATCGGATAAATCTACAGGTTCCTTATTATCATAGATATCACCATCACGGTTTTTGATCACTCCTGGAGGAGGAACCCCTCCCTGGTTTCCGACACCTTATTGGTGATTGTCATTCAGATTTTTTTTGCTATAGTCGCCACGCTAGGCACTGTGGGATATGTTTAGGCTAAAATGTCAGATTTTCTTAATAACTTTGTTGCAGGCTTAGTGATTTAATTTCTATCTGTTTTATAATCTTATTTTATCTAACTATATACCCCTCCCCCTCTCTCATTCTGCCATCTAGTTCTCACATTCCATGGGCGATGTTTCTGACAAAGAGGGAAGAATTGCTGTCTTCTGGCCTGGCTGTTTTGAATGGGTGGTATATGGAGGTTTTCTAATCCTCTCATAGTATTCATCATCATTCAACTGTATGCCTACCCACCTTGTTAACCCTTTTCCTCGAGTGATTCTTGGCCTTGATAAGTACAAAAACAAAATCTGAATGCTGTTTGGTCAGTTGTACAAAAATATTAAGATTTGTACGTTCAATCTGCACAATACCAATGAAAATGCTATTTCAAACTGATGTGTAACTTAACTGTTTTGGATTCCTTCTCCTGAACCAACGTGCTGCTAGCTGGGTCATTCCCCACAGGAGTATGTGCATCTTTATCTAGGATCTTATATCATCACAAATGTCGCCACGATAATGTAACTCCTATCAGCCCTCTCTCTGTAAACAGAAAGAGTTGTTGCTTGATCTTAATGTAATTTATTTTTTGTCTATATAAAGAATTATTATGAATTTGCTAGGTGTAAGGGGTCGACATGTGAGCTATATTTAGTTTTATGCAAAGGGGGTAAAAAAGGGTGGAAGCCCTTCTTGAAGATTCAGATACCTTGGATTTTTGTGAAATTTTAACAATAAGTATTAAACATTAATTAGTATTAAACATCAATTAATAAATATTCCCCAATTTTCAGTTTCTTTGGAGTACTTTAAAAGGTTTTTAGGGGGCATAATGAGGACACTAACTCCCATTTCAAAATCCAAATATTTCAGATTTGCATTAAATTTTATCAATAGTCATTAGACATCAATTAAGCAAGATTCCCTGAATTTGATTAAGCTTAAGGCTTAAATTTTAGACATTTTCTTGAATCAAAATCATGTAATGGATTTTGCACAAAATGTGAATAAGGATTCTAGAAACGAGTTGTATCATTATATTTTGATTTCAATCTTTGTAAGGGGACAGGAAAGTGGTGCAAAACTGTACTTTTCGAGTAATTAATTTTACCTGGTTCGGGTATACTTCTAGTTCTAATATATATAGTTTATATATGTATTGTATTGGTGCACTATTAACTCTGGAGGATGGGGGAGGTTGAACCGGCTTCCTTCTTTTGTCTCATGTGAGTTAAGGAAGAAGTTTCTAGGGGATATTGAATTCACAAGCAGTTCCCATAAGCCTCATGTATATCCTTATCAGAGGAGATGATTTTGACAACGTTATATTTTACAGAAATGTGTCGTCATCCTCTCACATACAGCGCTTAGTATTGCCAAATGGTCATCCATCTGGTACTAACTAGGCTCAACATCACTTAACTTTTGTGATCTAACAAGAACTGGTGCATCATATATATATGTATATATATATATATATATATATATATATATAAATTTCAAAATTTCTTTTAATTTTTACAATACTTTTGCCTATTTGATTTTGACGAGTTAGGAACAATAACTGGACAGCTGATTTTGGGTTTTATTACTTTTGTGAAATGGGTTATGAGTAGTAAGACATAAATATGAAGAAATAAATGGATGAAAATGATTCTTTGTAGATCAACAATAATAATGATTTATTAACAATTTTACAACTGGAAGAATTACTATGAAATGAGGTTTTAATTGTCTGTCGTTAATCTGATTTCAGTAACGTCCTCCATTGAATTTTCTCGCCTTATTGTGGTCTGGTCAAATGCAGGGGCAGGTAACTCTGGGCAGATAAATCGTGCTTCAAAATGTCTTTTGGCAACGGATATAACTTTAGGGTACAAGACTTATTTCCCTTTAAACATTATTTCTGCGATAGACTTTGTTATCCATCTAACAATTACCTTATTTGTTTTCTTAGCAAATTTTAGTATGAATAAAATAGGGTTTAACTTAAAAAATATTGGACCTGAAATATTTTTTTAAATAGATTCGAAATATGTTTGCATCACATGATTAAATTCAACCAATGTGAAATCCATCTTATATATCAAACCATAATTGACCCTGGGGGCAAACCCAGGCAATCATACTTAAGTAACCTTCTGCACTTAACTCTGAAAACATTATTTTCTATCAGTACATTATATGTGTGTGTTCTTGCGGACACCTGTCGAGTTTCACTGCATATAGATAGGTATCCCAAACCAAAATTTTATTTTCATCATATCTAAAATCTTTTAATGTGGATACATAAATATATGCAAAACATGAACAATGGTATCAAATTTATTTTGGTAGTGCAAGTAGTCACCAAATTATGACCATTCAAAGTTTGTTAGAAATTATAAAATTTGCCGTCTCGTGTGCTATTGGTTCAGAAGCCAATTTTCACAGTGTATAACTAAAAATGCATGCTTTGAACAAGTTAAAAATCCTTACAAATATAATGTGATATCATGGTATATAAAAAATAAGTACAAGAAAGAGACAATAACACAATTTTGACTGTTAATATAAAATTCATTTTAACAGCTAACACATTGAATCTTCTTAATATGATTCATAGCACTGTAGAGATCAAGCTATTTTTCTTTTACTAGTAAATCACTAAAAATTACTCAGATTTTGACCATGTAAAAACAGATAGAAAGACAATTTGATAATAGGGCAAAAATTTAATTCACTACAGTTTTCAACTTAAATTTCTTTTGTGAAAGAGAACTTATAAATCTATATTAAGCCCACCATATTGATGAGTGGCCATTTTTCTTTAAGATGGGACTGTTTTTACATGCATATTACAATATGGTACACATTAAGTTGAAAAACATCAACATTAAAACATAAATAGATCCTCACTGAAAATAGTAACCTGACTTGATGTAACCTGGAAATAAAAACTATTAATGACACAAGAGAAAAAATTATACATTTATAGAGAAAAGATCAAATTGTGTTTATATGCAAATTTTATCAAAATAGCCCAAAAATAAATGATTACAATTTGAAATAAAATGGAATTTTATTACACATTTTCCCACACTAAACTTGCTTTGTTTGTGATACCTAATATAATAAAAAATACATTTTAGCTCTTATAAGTTTTCAGTTAATCATAGTAAGTTTTTGTTTCTTTTCTTTATTTAGGTCAAGTATCCAGATTTGCATGTGCAACTGATCCGACCCAAACTAAACGATTTCCGAAAGTTAGGTCCTCTCCGTTCACATCTGCTCACAGAAGTCATTCTCTCTCATTGGCTTTGGTCGGGTAAGGAACTTTACTTTCTACTTATTCATTTTCAAGTTTTTTCAACATGTGCAAAGATGACTGTTTTCGAATAACTAGCCATATTCTGTTTTTTATTTTGTTTTATTCGGCAATTAGTGATTGCCATGTTCTTGCTTGTTTCTTTAGGTATTCAGTAAAACTAGTGGGACCTGTGGAAATTCCATAATATTATCTTTCACCTGTTGTATATTGCTGCCATGCTTAAAAACATATCAATTCTTTGTTCATCTTGCATGAATGCGGATCCATAATATTATTGTATCACGTTTGCTCAAACGGAAACATACTTATCTGATTATGGGGTTCTGTCCAAAACTCTTGAAGGTGTTTGGGACATATTTCCATTCTATAGACTTCCAACGACTATGCAGACTCTACAATATTATTGTAGCGTCTTTGTACAGAACAGATACTGCAGTTTGATCCTAGCTCGAAAGTGAAAAAGTGTATTTTAGTTTGTTTCAAGTTTGACACAACATGGACATCAGATGAAAGTTTTTTAAATTACTGATTTTGTATTGCATTTTCAGGAATCGGGCGATCCTATTTTAAAAAAGAGGTGGAGTATGATAATATACGTACGAACATGAGATTGCACTAGCATATTATATAGATAACATAACATTATGATCAAAGTTTATTTGATTTCAACACAGGAGAATAGATTTTTGATCAACGAATAAACACTTCTCAAATTTACTCTTTATAAACCTAAGAAATGATTATACACAAGTTAAAGGATGAAATCCAGTCTATCTGACCTATGATATTAATTTTATTCTCACTCTCTTTACCCGACATTATATTGAAGAGATCTAGTTACAAAATCGTCAAAGATATACAAAAAAAATTTACTTCACAAAAGTGCAAAAAATAGTTAATAAAGGAAGACTTATAAAGTTTTGTATTTGTTTCTTTTTTATATAATTAACTTATATTAACTTTATATAATTTAACAATCTTTAAAACTAATAATTTTTGATTTTTCACTATTGAATTTCATAAGATTTGTCAGTAATCTGTAATTTTTTTCATTAAAAAATGTAAAAGAAAAAGGACAGAAAACCAATAGAAAATAATTAAATAGAAAGGAATGAGGACTAATAAAATAAAATTAATTGGAAGTATAGAAGACTAATAAAATGGAATTAAATTGGAAGTATTGAAGACTAATAAAATGGAATTAAATTAGAAGTATTGAAGACTAATAAAATGGAATTAAATTGGAAGTATTGAAGACTAATAAAATGGAATTAAATTGGAAGTATTGGAGACTAATAAAATGGAATTAAATTGGAAGTATTGAAGACTAATAAAATGGAATTAAATTGGAAGTATTGAAGACTAATAAAATGGAATTAAATTGGAAGTATTGGAGACTAATAAAATGGAATTAAATTGGAAGTATTGAAGACTAATAAAATGGAATTAAATTGGAAAGTATTGAAGACTAATAAAATGGAATTAAATTGGAAAGTATTGAAGACTAATAAAATGGAATTAAATTGGAAGTATTGAAGACTAATAAAATGGAATTAAATTGGAAGTATTGAAGACTAATAAAATGGAATTAAATTGGAAGTATTGAAGACTAATAAAATGGAATTAAATTGGAAGTATTGAAGACTAATAAAATGGAATTAAATTGGAAGTATTGAAGACTAATAAAATGGAATTAAATTGGAAGTATTGAAGACTAATAAAATGGAATTAAATTGGAAGTATTGGAGACTAATAAAATGGAATTAAATTGGAAGTATTGAAGACTAATAAAATGGAATTAAATTGGAAGTATTGGAGACTAATAAAATGGAATTAAATTGGAAGTATTGGAGACTAATAAAATGGAATTAAATTGGAAGTATTGGAGACTAATAAAATGGAATTAAATTGGAAGTATTGAAGACTAATAAAATGGAATTAAATTGGAAGTATTGAAGACTAATAAAATGGAATTAAATTGGAAGTATTGAAGACTAATAAAATGGAATTAAATTGGAAGTATTGAAGACTAATAAAATGGAATTAAATTGGAAGTATTGAAGACTAATAAAATGGAATTAAATTGGAAGTATTGGAGACTAATAAAATGGAATTAAATTGGAAGTATTGAAGACTAATAAAATGGAATTAAATTGGAAGTATTGGAGACTAATAAAATGGAATTAAATTGGAAGTATTGAAGACTAATAAAATGGAATTAAATTGGAAGTATTGAAGACTAATAAAATGGAATTAAATTGGAAGTATTGAAGACTAATAAAATGGAATTAAATTGGAAGTATTGGAGACTAATAAAATGGAATTAAATTGGAAGTATTGAAGACTAATAAAATGGAATTAAATTGGAAGTATTGAAGACTAATAAAATGGAATTAAATTGGAAGTATTGGAGACTAATAAAATGGAATTAAATTGGAAGTATTGAAGACTAATAAAATGGAATTAAATTGGAAGTATTGGAGAC
Organism: Sepiola atlantica; assembly: GCA_963556195.1. Taxonomy (NCBI): domain Eukaryota; kingdom Metazoa; phylum Mollusca; class Cephalopoda; order Sepiida; family Sepiolidae; genus Sepiola; species Sepiola atlantica. The sequence continues at coordinate 65,204,437 of OY744528.1, read as the reverse complement.
TAATAAAATGGAATTAAATTGGAAGTATTGAAGACTAATAAAATGGAATTAAATTGGAAGTATTGGAGACTAATAAAATGGAATTAAATTGGAAGTATTGGAGACTAATAAAATGGAATTAAATTGGAAGTATTGAAGACTAATAAAATGGAATTAAATTGGAAGTATTGGAGACTAATAAAATGGAATTAAATTGGAAGTATTGGAGACTAATAAAATGGAATTAAATTGGAAGTATTGAAGACTAATAAAATGGAATTAAATTGGAAGTATTGAAGACTAATAAAATGGAATTAAATAGAAAGGAAATAAAATCAAATAAAATAGAAAAGATCAGACTAATAAAAAAAATTTAATAACTAAATTCAGTTATGTATTTGTTTTGAGAAAATTAAATACTCCTTGAAGTTCTGAAACGGTTTTAAAAAGACGGCAATGCTTAAATCATGATAGCTTTTGTTTTATCCAATGTTCACATAGCAAGCCAGCAGCATATTTCATATCAGTTGTGGTTAGTCTCTGCAATAATTCTGACAAACTAGGGAAGACAGGCTCAGTCCTAGAAAGTACCTCCTCCTTTGGGAGTGGGGGTTGGTTTATTGCTGATTTCTGACTATGTGTCACATCTTACTATAGTGGGAAGCGAGTCAGCAGCTTGAAAGCGAGAAAATAATTAAAGTAAATATTTACTTTCATAACTATTTTTTCTAGTTTTTGTTCAAACAAGTCATATTGCTACTGAAGCGTAAGGGGCTACTGTGATAGGGACCAGATTTATAGGAGTGAGGAGTTGGGCAGCAAGATGATTGTTCATATTAGATTTAAATTTCTGCATGTTGGAACCGTCAGGGCAGAAGGGAAGGAATTCCAAAGGCAAGCAGTCTGAGGAAAGAAACTGGAGTAGAAAATCTTCTGGAATCTGGGAAAGGGGTGTGATTTTGCTGCTAGTTGGGTGGGTCGGGGTATTTACATTTTTTTTTGCACCCTGTCTTAGAGGGAGAGGCTAGTGGTTGATGCACCAGCCCAGATGTGACAACAATACTCCATGCACGGGCGAATGGTGGCTTTATAAAGATATAGCATAGTGGCAGGTATGAGAAGCTTTCTCGTCCGGTAGAGAAAGTTAACTTTCTTGGCGTCATAGTTGGCAGAATCTTCTACGTACTTTTTCCACTTCATGTCAGTAGAACGGGATGTCCTGACTCCATACTGTAGGGGCTGTAGAGAACAGAGGTTTAGCATTTTTAAGGTGTTGAACTGTCGCTAGATTGATTAATGATTCAAAGATTTTAGCGAAGTGCAAATTTTTCATGTTTTAATTTTTTTTATCTTACCGACATGTATGAATTTAATATTTTGTTGTCTTTTTTAGAACCATGTCCCGTGGAAATCTCACTTGTTTTATGTACCCCATCAGATACACAACTGGTGCCACAGACTGATGAAGATGCTAATAGCATCGAGTTGTGTAAATCTGTCCTTGTGCTGGTGGCTACGAAACCAATAAAACGATAGAATCATCTTCGACCGGTCTTATCAAGTCATCATCAAAATAAAATATTTTCCATTCAAAATTGTATTTTCTTTTTTCACTTCACCACTTATCAAGGCTAAAAGGCACTCAAGGATAAAGGTTAATGAGATGGATAAATTGTCAATTGAATGATGAGGAATATTATGAGAGGATTGAATATGATTTATAGAATAAACAAAATTTTGTTACTTATGAGGACGGTTTATGGCAAATATTTGCTGACATCGGATTTGAAGATGACCATGTTGTAGCATAAAATTCTGTTCACATAAATTCTGTCGTGTTAAGCATAAGGAGGAAGGAAGGAATGTTCGTTGCAGTTGTAGTAGAAAGACAAGTTTTTGCTGTGAATGCTTTACAAGGAGGAATCAAATAGAGAAAGACTAGCAATGTCTCTTCTCTGAGAAAGGGGCTGTAGAGAACAGGAATCTTCCCCCACTAGATTGTAAAGTTGATTTGTTGCTCTGTCAAGGTGTTAGGCATCGAGTGGGTAGATTTCCTAGTATATGATTTACTGAGTTGAGAATAACAGGAAATGTGGATCGTGAAGAGGTTAACCAAGATCAACGTTTTAATCCCGAGTTGAAAATTTCTTTGGATGTGGGAATGTACTAGAAACAGATATGATGTCAAATGGCTCAAAGAGAGAGTGATAGAAAAGTCAGTCCGTTGGGAAGCACGCGAGGCGTTCGAACATGGAATGACATAGGTCGATAACATATTAATAATTTCAATCTCTCTTTCTGTCTCCCCCCCCCCCCACTGGTCACTGATTTAGAACGAAGATCACATTGAATAAATGATTGCTGTCCTCCATCAGTTTTGAGTCCGTTAGTTTTTTGAAAGTATAATAAGCTTTAATTACAAGACATCATTTCAGATGCAGATGTGTACAAGGAGAACGTCGAGTTGCGATGTTATGAATGACCATTGTGAACTTTAATGTTTATGAAATGATTACGGCCACTTTGTTGCTACATGTATGACACAAGGTTGAGAATGTAACAAAGGCAAGCAAGAGTACTCTGAGCGGCACCTCCCCAGATGTGACAGCAGTACTCCATCTTAAGATGTACCTAACACTTATATAGGTAGAGATCAGAAGTCAGGTATTTTCTTCAGCGGTAAAATGATCCAACCATTTTTCCAACACGCTCAACAGCAGATGTCTTCCATTCATGTTTTGTTTATTAAATTGTGGAATTAACATTGAGCTGTAAGCCCTGATCAAATTAATATATGGGGCCAGGAGTCACCTCATATTGTCCAGACAGAATTTAACAAATTTCAAAGCAAAAACGAAGTTAAAACATATTCTCAGTATGAAAAAAAGTTAAAAAAAATTTTTTTTTTAACTTTGTTTACCTTAAACAAGGCAAGTTGTCACTGTAGATATAAAGGGCTACTGAGAATTAGGGTGAAAGTTATGGGGGTCATCCTAAATTGGAAGCTGTGCAACGAGATGCTTGTTAGGTTTCTATGTCATTGATGTTCATTTACTGCTAGAATATCCAGGGAGTTTATTAGGAGAAAAGCCCCAGATATTTGTGAATGCTAGCCTCAAGGGCGGAGGTGAAGATGTTTTCAAGTGGGTGTCTGGTTTAAGTTTGTTTCTTTTTCTTTGTATTGTCATTTTGGTTTTAGATAGAGTGGGGAGGGCAAAGTGGGTGCTTGTTTGAGGACAGTAAGCTCACACCTCCAGACGATTAGTCGATACTTGATTCATGAGGGTTGTGGCCTCTGGAAAGCCCACTGGGGATAACTGTAAGGTCCCTTTCCATGCATGACATGGCACGTACAGTTACCCACAATATTATACAACTGTTGATGGAGCAGAGTTAAGGCTCCTGCACTACCAGTCGGAAACAGCAGCCAGACAAGCTGTCTACCCTGTACCCTCAACCCATTAGAACAAGAACGACCCAGACTAGTCATGTGAGACTTAGTGATAAAAAATTTTCCCCAAGTTGCCCAGATAGAAAGAGAGATGGCGTTCATTAGAGTAACACTCTTTGCTACCGGTTGCTAGGGTTAGTGGTAGGGTAAGTAATTACGATTTTTTTTTAATGACCTTTTATCATGAAAATCCCCCCCCCCCAATCCAGAGTGCCCCCTTTGGGAATTGTATTTTCCCCACATTAAAAACCGATCTTGTGTATAACTCTTTCTTCATGGGGAGGCAAGTAAATAGGGACACTATGAGAACGAATTCTTTTGAAAACAAATATTCTGTCTTCTTAAAGTAAAAATAATTATCAACTAAATATTCTTTAAATCAATAAAAAGAAATGTCAATTTTTTAAATGTATTTATTTAAAATTGTACTGTTTTAGTTGACGGGAGACATAATTTTATTTTGAAACAATTCATTTTAAAATCGATAAAGTCAGAATTTTTTTTAGTTTAGCAAGATCAGATTAATCACCACATACCACCTTTGCTGGTCATTCGATTTCATTTTTTAAATGTGTGTGAAAAGTGATAACGTATGTACTAACATGAAATGCTTTAATGTATTATTATATAGATAAAAAATAATAATTCAATGTGTATTTGTTGATAAAAGAAATACACACACATACTAATTGTATTAATATAGAAATTTATAAATTGATATAGTTTGCTTGAAGCATTGTTTATAATATGTGTATAGAGGGGTCATAGAAGACTACGACAATGGAAATATGCCGGTGTTGAGAAAAGACAAAAACGAAGTGATTTTGTTTTCTTAAATTTTATTTTTTTTGTTTATACTTGATTTAGTCACAACTTTACAGTGTGACCATGTTCCATAATATATTTCGAGGTAAGACCTCTTAATCAAATGGTGGGTGTTTCAAATCTCTTGAAACTCAGTTTCTATATATAGAAATTCATGTTTACAAATTTTTCTTGGAATCTTTGGGATTCTCATGAGATAGGTCAATTCTGTCATTACATAATGATTATTTAAAAAAAAAATTTTCTCCAATGAATTTGGGTTGTTTTTTAATTTTTAGGATTTAGAAAAGGATTGTTTTTGTTGAATGTTTTTTTTTGATATAAGAGATAAATCCTATGCTTTTTTTTTTTGAAAGAGAGACAGGTCTACTTTTTTTTTAGGTGATTATGTGTGGTTTTACGATCTTGCCACTAGGACTTTGGGTTAATAGTAAAAAAAAATTGTTTAATGGCCTGGAAATGGGGGATCATTTTACATTAAAATTTTGTAGGGTGTTCACACATAATCGCCTAAAAAAAAAGAGTAGAATTTTATTGGTCGACTGATAGTGTTAATCTACAAATTTACCAAAACGTCTTTCTCGTTACAGTCTCATTTTTTACAGTATAAAAATAATGTAAAACTTATTCAGCAAAAGTTAAAAAAAAAAAAAAAAAAAAAAATTTAGAAAATTCCGAAACACTGTAGAAATATACAAAACGAAATTGATTCAGTCAAGAAAGTTCAAAAGTACCAAAACTAAAACTAACTTTACATGGGAGCAAAGTTTTCCGCCTGATCATCAGTGTTTAAAAACAAAAATGGAGTATGTCCGTCAATGTAAACATATTCACAAGCTAACAGCAGCCACCAGTTCAAACTCTGCTGTTATGATTGTTGCGGTTCTAAGAGGGGCGACGGTCCATTCAATATGTGAAATATGTTAAAAGCAAGGTGAACTTCAGTGCATCCATGACTCAATTGTAAATGGAATACAAATAAAGCTAAAAGTGCATTTTGTTAAACTTTGTCATCATATTTGGGATGGAATGTAGCATTATTCTATTGCGATTCCTTTTCAACTGCAACATTTAAACGCATCATAGTAAACAGCCATTGTATTGTTGACATGCAATAGTAGCTAAATTACTTGTGACTTTTTGATGTTGTAGTCGTAATTGTATTTTTTGTCAGCAATAGTAGTTGTAGTGGTGTAGCATCCGCTGTGTGTAGAGTTCGTCTGCCCCTCTTTCTTTTTCTTTATAACAGCTGTTATCATAGTAGTTATGGTGCCTTGATTGTAGCAAATCAAAACAATACACACAGATATTGCTTGGAGGTTTCCAGTTGTAGATTTTATTCTTTACAAGTTGTTAAGTAATATTACACAAGTTCAAACTGCACTGTCAGTCTTCCAGGGATGTGAGTTTTCCGCTTTTTAGCAGAATTCTGCTTTTTTAATCCAGGAAAACGAATTTCCGCTTCTTTTTTTTATAAGAAAAAGCTGATTTTAAAAAATCGCCATTTCTTCGCTATTTGACTTGATTATATTTCTCTTTCTCTCTTTTTCTTTCTCTTTCTTCCCCTCTCTGTAGTTTTCTTTCTCTTTTTCCGTTTCTTCTCTCTTCCTCTCTCTATGAATACTGAAAATGCTGATTTTGCTGTGAAGGCTTAGACTTCAAACGATTCTGATGAGGGTAAAAGAATTACATGAGTTTTGTTTCATCATAGACTGACTTCCTGTCTCCTTCCTCTCCACATGCATACTCGTTGTCTTTCTCTTAATTTTGACTTTCTTGCTTACCAAGATTCATATTTCACTAATTAAACATTTTTTGAATGCCTAAAAAATAAAAATTTTTTTTATTCATTTTGAAATTGCATCATGTTTGGTTTTCAAATTTTAATATAAAATATTCATATACAGGGATGCTTCAAAAATGTGATCTATTTCCTTATTTGTCAAATTATTTAAAATATGTTTTTACTACTTATCACTAGCACATCATCCAAGTTGTTTTTAGTTGTATTTTGCGTTCCCTCCACACAGGGAGGCCGTGGCACACCAGATTAGAGAATTCATCTTGATTTCAGCTACTTACATCCTTGGCTTTCCTTTTGTATGCTTCCTGTAGCAGGACGGAGAAGGAAGGCCTAATTGTACGTGAAACAGTATTCACCTGGAGTGGGTTGAGCCAGCTCCATCGATCCTGGCCACTGCCTCCCTCACTAAGGCCAACCAAGCCTGACAATTTGAAGTCAATAATTGGGTTCTCTCTTGCCACTCAGTCTTCTAACGGTGAACTCCATAGATTCAGGGGCCAGGTTGTGTTCCAGGTTCAGCTTTACCCGTAATCAGCCAGCTTTTTCTTTGTCCACCACAACGCTTTTTCCAAACCTGTATGAGAGATGCGGCAATTGCTTTGTAGATAAACTCTTCTGATTAATGGCGAAGGACATGACCTAGCCAGCGTATACATCTCGTGTAGATGACTTGTCAGAGGTAATTGTCGGAGAGAAGGAGGCTTATGAAAAACATGTCTGATTACATTCTGACGAAAAACACCAAAGAGAGACTTAACTTGTTAGTTACCACGTAGCATTCCAGACTTCCTGTTTGTGATGTCACTTCCTTCAAATTCGATTTCTAGTGAAAAGTTTCTGTTCTTGTGTCAATTAATTTCTAATAGAAGTTTCCTTTTTCTGCATAAGCACACCTCCCACCCACAATATTCATACAAAATAAGTTTTAAGCTTGTAATAGACGGCAGTTGTGAGTAGATAAAAAATCCTTACCTCGTCATGATTTTTTTCCACAATGCTAAATCTTCGTTTGATCTGTAGTAAAGCATGCGAAAAAGGAATTTCCAACTTGATGTCTTTTTTGGTTGGTGCCGTTTGTTCGCGAAAGAAAAGCAGACGTTTTTTTTTTTTAATGTTTTCTTGAGTTTGAAGGTTCAATCCCTAGTGCAGGTGATATAAGAGTACAACTATGTATTACTTAAGACTTTTATCCGACCACGACTGACGGAACGAAAGCAATTTACCTCCATTCGAAATTCTGCACAGATTCCCGAGTTCGACATAAAGATTCTTGAGTTTGACTAGACACAGCTAAAGAAGGTTGAAGATTATGTCGGTTGTAGCATTGTGAGAATAACATCCAAGTTGAGAACAGTAATTCGAATAATTCAAATAATACAGCAAGTCTCAGTTACATCTAACAGATAAGAAGGTAAAATCTTTCTCTTGTTTCTGAATTGTGAAGGTAAGCGGGCGTGTTTGAAACAGCAGTCCCACTGTTGGGGATAGATTGAGGGGAAGCCCCATGGCGCATCATGTAACATCATGGTATATGTGTATACTGTGAAGAAAAAGAATTGTTTAATCACAAATGATTGTGTGCTGTCATTATTAATAAATTTTACAACCGCTAAAATCAACATGTACCACGACCACGGTGGCTGATAACAATAAAAAATAAGAGAGAGTAGCAATATTAGAAACGGGTGTGGAAAAATAAAGTTTGATTTGGATTTTTGTACATAAGTTTAAAATTACGTAAGAAGATGGAAAATTCCATTGAAAGTAAGTATAGAACGATACAGACGTGTATAGGAAGTTGAATCATGGGCAGAAGTCCGAAATGACACGTGGGGGGACATCTGATTGTGTTCAGTCGCAGTTTTTCGAAGCTCCGGTTTGGGTTACTCCACCACCACACCATCCTAGGGGGCTGGGGTGGCGATTGAAAGCTTATATGTAAACTTACAGTACTATACGAGAATGAAGGAATAATAATTCAAGGGACATAAGCCACTGAGTAACACTGTTGTTGGAGTTCTTTCTTTTATGTTGCACATAATTGCAGCTACCAGGTGAAAGAGAATGATGGAGATTTTGGCCACCACATCGATTGCCACATCACTACAGAAACCCAACCAGTGAATTCTGTTAACGAAGTGGACGAACCATGGGAATGGAGGAGAACACCTCATTGTATTACAAGAAAACGAACTACTGCTATGTGTTATCAACACAACAATATTCCAGCTGTTTATGTCTGAATAATCTGACAAGAATTGGTCCGTCTTTGTGCTACAATTAGATGAAATGAGCTCGAATGTCTGATATTGAGTTGTATTCGTCAGAAAGTAAATATCTGTTATTTTCACGGAAGATTAAAGCTATCCAAACAATTCTTTGTGGTGAAAAACGATGTTAGCTGGTGGAATGTTGCACATGTCACGAAATCCAACCAACCAACTGTTTAGAAAAGGCGGGAATGCTGATTTAAGTGACTGCATCCACATTGATACGTTATTCAAAGCCGTCTAGACATTCGACCTCTTTCCTGTTAGCAAAAAGTAAAATTACGCTCCTGATTAGTTTACAAATAATGGAAATGAACCTTTGAAAAAGTCCTTTTCAAGTTCGACCACGTAATAAAGGTCATATAATTCTCTCTCTCTCTCTCTCTCTCTCTCTCTCTCTCTCTCTCTCTCTCTCTCTGTACAAAAAAACAAACGGAACTTCCATGAACAATGTTTCTTTCCTAGAACATTTCATCTGTGGAACAAGATTCCACAAGTCTACCTCCTAACCGACTACAGCATGGTCGTCTTCAAGTCTAATGCAAACAAATACTTGTCGAGCTATCCTCTTGAAAAATCAAGACCTCTTAAGTAATCCTCTGACATTTCTATTCAATGTTTAAAATCCTCTTGTGATGGTGTTCGTCGTCCAACCGGCAATCCTTTTACCCCTTATCCTTAAGTGACCCTTAGGCCGTGATAAGCGGTGATCCATCAGTATAAAAGGGTCATCGAAACATCACACTATATGGCAATGGTTTACAAAATTAACACTGCAAATGAGAGAAAAAACCGGCAAATCGAATGTGCACACAATCAAGGCAATGACTGAATCCTTGGAAAATAACTTGTAATAGAATGTGACCAAGAATGTATTGTCACATTTAATGCTACCAATGCTCCTTTCTTTAATAACTATAAGAAACTTTTCTAACCACCTATTGTCATGGCCGATAGCATCCTTCCCAAGAGTCCAACGTTTAAACTCCTCGATCTGACATTCTCAGGAAACATGAAATAGAATAAGCACATAGAAGGTGCTGTCAAGTCTTCTGCAAAGAAGGTAGGCTCCCTCTATCTAGAAAACTTCTCACACCTGCCACTATCCTATGTCTCTTTAAAGCCACCATTCGCCCGTGCATGAAGTATTGTTGTTACATATTGGCTGGTGCACCAACCACTTACCTAATAGGTCTTGCACCGTCTGTCAAGCCCCAGCCTCTGTCGCATCGCCACAGCGTTAGATCCCTAGTCAATTAGTGGATCGTGTTTTCAGAAACAAAAAAAATAGCTTCATTCAAATTAATAGATTGTTATATTTTGTTAGATATAAACTTTTCTCTTTGCTTACTAATTCCAAAGACGAAGTAGGAATGACTAAGCCCTCATAGTAATAAGTCTTCATTCTTCGACCCATTATACTGTTATTACATACAGAAAACTCTTATGAGAGTACATTTTTCGTTTTATATCGAACGTTCGCACACTACACATTAATGACTACATCGAATAGCGACTGTACGGCTATTAAATACACAACACTATATGATTACGTTTTCCGATTGTAAATATTACAAAAAAACAAACAAATATATTCTTTCTTGACAGCATTCTTAGATTATACATAAAACAACTGTTTCAAAATTACTTTGTTTGCTAAACAAACTTCCAATCTATTCAGTACATTGGAACAACGTGCGACCGCCGTCGTCTCGCCGCGTCGGATTGGAAGCAGTTAAAAAGATGTGATTGTGACTATGACAACAGGTTCTCGCATGCGTATTCAAAGAATAATTCGCTTACACTGAATACCCCACTGTCAACTTCTGTTTACATATGACTTATTAACCCAGTTTTGTATGCCGACTTAAACGATTACAAAACAACATTTTATTTATTCATCTACTTTTATTACTATAAATAGAGAATCCTGCTTAGACTATTGGACAGAAGTTCATTGTAAAATCTTATTTACAAAAATGAAAAGGTCCTAACAAACACTACCTTCCTTCCAGTGTTTGTGTATAGAAACACTTAATTCCGACGTCGCCTAGCAGCGTGAGTTTAGCAGCAGTTTATAATTAATCGATTGTCGCCATGTGTTCGCACATGCGTACGCAGAGAATGATTATGTTACACTGATTTTTCGCATTGTCAGCTTAAGAAAAAAAATTTATTAACTCGGTTTTGTATGTATACATGTATGCCGATGTAAAAAATTAAATACAACATTCTATTTTTTACTACTACTACTACTACTACTACTGATAGAGTCTTGCTTTAAACACTGAATCATCATAAAATTTTATTTGCAAAAAGGTCATAAAATAGTATATTTCTTCTAGTGTTTGTGTATAGAAACTTAAATTTAAATTATCAGACCCCGCACCCCCCCCAAAAAAAAACGAAAACCGAACTTCGATGGACGTTGATGCGAGAATATTAATTATTAGTTATAAAATAATACCATGTTTAAATGTTAATTATTATACATTTCATAATTGAAGAACATACTACTTAATACTTATATAAATTTAAAAATTCGGGTTCAAGAGTGGGACCTTGAGTTTTATAGGTTTCTCAATTTTGCCGGCAACAACGGCATACGGATGATGCTAGTAGAATATAATAATGAATTCCACCTTGTTTTGCGGCTGACAATAAAGGAAAATTCACTCCCGAATTATGAACGGACCGAAATCTGGAATAAAAGAAGATACAAAATATATTAATTGTTGAAGGTGGAGCCTATATCGAAATGGGAAGAGGTTGATAGGATCAAGTCACTGACCAATGGGAGCGAGGAGAGTGGGACACTAAACTTTGTCCTCGGAGAATAGGGAGGATCAACTCCAGAATTGAATGAAGCACTAGGACAACTGTGTTGACCAATGAGAATGATTGGGGCCACAATTGGTTGCGAGAAACGTTAATTAATGAGATTTAGATGGGGGAATTGGTAAAAAGACTAAATAATTAACTAGCTCCCATTCCAGTCAAATCCATGCTCCCGTTTGAGATCGGTTTCCATATGAGCAGAAGATGTTCGCATCTCAGAAAGACTCTTCCAGTAACACTGGAATTCATGCCGCCGAGAACCTCACCCCCAACAGCTTTGGCCCTGTGTCTGGCTCATCACGTCGAGAAGTAAGTCTCTGACAAAAGAACTTATAATTTTTACCGTGAATTTCGCAGTCCGGGAAGAGTTTTGGTTCATACTATTGTATAGAAATTCCGTACATAAACTGATCGAGTGTTACGTTAAAACTGTGTTGACACTTCAGTTTTTGAGACCTTGTTTTACCTGTCAGTCAAATCATCACTCGACAACTTCCGTAATCGAAGTACACAGCATGGGACGGAGGATACGAGCTGTGTGGGTCGTTAACCGAAAACTGGGTATGATCACGGAGCAGAAGCTGGCTCGTCTAGCTCAAAACTCGTACATATTTGCTATTTACAAATGTTTTATATTTAGTGTGTGACCTCGGATATTTGCAGGCGCTAAAAACACAGATGCCTCAAATTAGTAACACCGATTTGTTTCAATTTAGTTCATCTTTTAAGTCTTTAATTTTTTCATTGCTGTATTTCTCTCTTTCTTGCTTTTCTTTTTTATGCTCTCTTTCTTTCTTTCTGATTATTTCTCTGCTTTTCTTTCCCATATTCTCTCTTTCTATCTGCCTTTATATATATTTGTTTTAATTTCTTTTTTATTTATCTCTCCCTATCTTTCTTTCCCCTTGCTTTCTCTCTGTCTATCTCACTTTCTCTGTGTCTTTATTTGTTTCTTTCTCAATTTCCCTCTCTCTCGGTCTTTTCCTTTCTTTCTTTCTTTCTTTCTTTTTTTCTTTCTTTCTCTCTCAATGTATCTATTTCTGTCCTATTCTCTATTCCTTTCTTTCTCCATTTCTTTCTTTATTAATCATGCTTCAGACAAAATTGTGTTTTGCCAAAAGATCTCGAAGAAGATGAACATGGAACCCAGACAAAGGTTAGATTTAATTTGTGATGAGGCTGCAGTCAAAGCTATGCACTCCAATTTCATACACACGCTTATTCCACACGCGTGCACACACAAACACATACACACAGACACACACAAACGCATAAACAATTCTCTTATCTTCTCGTTATGGCATTTGTATGTAAATCACTCGTTTGCACACGTACACATGCATATGTATGCGTATTTGTATGCGTGTGCGTGTGCGTGTGCATATTTTTAAAATTACTTTTAGTTTTATAATTGTTTGTGTGCATCAAGATGCATATATACACACATATTGACAATGTGTGCATATGCATATTGACGTTCATACATATCCATATACAAAAATAAAATTAATCAAATCTGCACGCAAGCATAATATATGTTATACATAACACACACACCCACACACACACATATATATATATATATATATATATATATATATATATATATATGATGAAAATTATGGAAATAATATTCCAACGTGATGAGAAATTAAAAAAAGAAAAAACAAAATTAATTATATATTCATCAAAGTTTAGTCTTTATTTCAAGACTTTCTCAATATAATTGAATCAAAGAAATTACATACAAGTACAAACGCACTACATATTTTCAAATGTTGTACTTGTATTTTATTTCTTTAAATCAATCATCTTCAGAAAGTCTAGAAATAAAGACGGGACGTTGATGAATATAGAAATAATTTTGTTTTTTTTCATATATATATATATATATATATATATATATATATATATATATATATATATATATATATATATAATAATGGTAATAATCCAGGTAAAAAATATCCACAGGGTGGTAATCCAGAGAATTTTAACCGGGTTTATAAAAATTGTTCAATATCAAAATAGAGCTTTATATATGATAATTTTATTTACACAGACATGTACAAAATCTGTGACACTGGCATGTCGATGTTATCGATCAACAGTTACTATAAACTGAGATCTCATCAGGCAGAGTTAGAATCCGATCTTAACCTCAGATCATATTTGGAGAGAATCTCTCAGATTTTGTACATGTCTGTGTAAATAAAATTATCATATATATATATATATATATATATATATATATATATATATATATATATATATATATATATATATATATATATATATATATTTATTTATTTATTTAAGTAAACAATATTATAGCCTTACGTCAATCAACCAACGTTTCGATGGTATCGCATCTTGTCAATAGCAGAATGAAAATAAAATCAAAAGTGAAAATTTAGAGCCTCGCGTTGGAAAACATCAACTGAAGCCAGATTTTAGGAGAGAAGGAAAGGGGCTTAGAAGTTGTGTTAGAAGAGGTAGAGAAGCCGACTAAATTCCATTTTGGTCAAGTCTGCGTCAGCTATACGCTTGCCAAATGAGTTTGCACTTACGAACCTCAGCTTCCTGGCATATCTTTATTCGGGTGGCCATTAGTTCTACGTCTGTTTGATAGAACAGGTGGGGGGCGCCACAACATTTTCAAGTCAATAGACAAACAGAGCGAGAGATAATACATATATATATTCTATGAAAAAACGCTGCGAAAGGCTGAGATAATTAAGAACCACCAATATTTAAAAGTGTCGTCACAGTATTCTGGATTAGTGTGGGTTCTATATATAAATATATAAATATATGTTGGTTTTCAAATTTTTATATAAAATATTCATACACATGAATGCTTCATAAGATGTGATCAATTTTGTTATGTAAATACGCGCCAGCCAGCGCAAGCACATCGTCCGGAGTTTACTTTACTTTAAACTGTCGTCTCTAGCACCTTGGCGTTGAAAGAAAAGAATGGTCTTACTCTGAGAATGATACATTTATATATATATATATATATATATATATATATATATATATATATATATATATATATATATATATATATATATATATATATATATATCTATATATATATATATATATATATATATATATATATATATATATATATATATATATATATTATTGTGTTAAAAATATATTTGATAATGAATTCCCCCTATGCTTTTTTGGTAAGTATGATTGTAGAAAACACATCACAGGAACATATTAATTATAGATAATTGTAACTTTTTAAGATCCATCGTTAATATTGTAGTTTTTATTAGTTTGATAAAGGAGATAGGATCTCTTAAAATTCTCACTCCTCAACAGGAAGAGAGAGAAAAAAAAGAGAGAACTATATATTTAACAATATATTAAGTATGTTTCTAAAAATGTTCAAAAATTACCGGACGGATTTTATAAACAAAACAGTGAGTTATAATTATATGCACCTGATCTATTTGTGGTTTTTGTTTCATACAAAGTAGATTTTTTGTTTATTTTCGGCAGTCTTGTACTCTCGCTTTTTCCCTATGTTGTCTTTTAGTCCTCACATTTCATGAATCATGTTTCTGACAAAAGAGGGAGAATTGCTGTTTTCTGGTTCGGCTGTTTTGACTGGGTGATATTCATCATCATTCAACTATCAATCTATCGATCTTATTAACCCAATTGAAAATAATAAACAGCTAGGAAATTTCCCCAAAACGTATGATACTATATCTTTTAATTTTTATTTCTGAGAAGGACGTATACTGTCGAAAATTAGATTAAAAATTGACTTATTATTTAAAAAAATTAAAATTTCATATAAATATATATATATATATATATATATATATATATATATATATATATATATATAATGTTATATATATATATGTTATATATATATATATATATATATATATATATGTTTGTATATATTTACTAGAGAAAATCAGATATATACATACACACGCATATTTGACAGATTTAAATAATTTTCAAATCATGTTCCAAATAGAGAGCATAAACACATGTATTATAGTTGTTTACAGCTGTTTCAATGCCGTGTTTATTTTAAGTCATATAACATATATAATATATATGCGTGTGTATGTATATATCTGCTTTTTTCTAGTAAATATACCCCCCCACACACACACATATATATATATATATATATATATATATATATATAAAGTTAGGTATGTGTATATGTTTATATATTTGTATGTACCGTATTCACTCCTAAACTAATTAACCGATCATTATGAATTTTGGAATACAGCTGCTATGCGTAAAGGGTTGTAATGTTGGCTATATTTAGTTTAATTTATTTTTATGCAAATGGGGTAAAATGAGGTTAGAAGCTCTTGGTGAATATTTCACATTTGTTTTGAATTTAATCCGTAGTCATTAGACACGAATGAAGCAAGATTTCCTGAATTTCAATGCTTTCATAAGCTTTAATTTTAGACATTTACTAGAATCAAAATCATGTAATGGATTTTGATCAAAATTGGAATAAGGATTTTAGACATAACGTTTTAGTAGTATTATACCTTTATTTTAATCTAAAACTGGTGAAGACTGTTCTGTACGAAGAATTAATTTTACCTGTCTTGGGATGGGTATTCATCTAGTTATATACATATATACGTGTATATATATATACATATATATATATATATATATATATATATATATATATATATATATATATATATATATATATATATATATATATATGAATATATATGTATATATATATATATATATATATATATATATATATATATATATATATATATATATAGTGTGTGTGGTTTGTTCTTTTAAGAATCCTTTGTGGCTGATTTGTTTTATCGATTTCACATAAATATGTTTTATATGGAAAAATGACAATATTAAAAATAACCACACAAAACAATATCGTAGAAATCATTAATTGACTCCCTAGTTTTCCCCGGTTTCTTCGACGGGCTAAAATGGCAGGTTGCACGTAAAACTGTTGCACTAAAATGAAATAGATTACATATCAATGCATTTACGAGTGTTTTTATTTGTTCAATTTCATTTCACTTTCGTCATTTTCCTATTGGCACACACTCACCGTCATTAGAAAATTATAGGTTTAATGTTAACGTAAGTTTTTATAACCTATTGGAGATGTTTATTTACTCCTCGCGGAGTTAGGCACAAGGCCAGTTTTATCTTACTCCCACAAGTAAGATGTGACCCAAGATCGGGTCGAGCAAGTGGGGTTAAAAGCCAGCGCTCGAGAGGTGAGCACTCTGGCCATTTAAAAATTGCCTGGGCAGCCCCGTCGGCATTCCCCGGTAGGGGCGCCTCAGACAGTAAGCAATAAACTTACTCCTCCCCAAAGAGGGGAGGCGAAGCCTGGGAGGGTGGACCTCCTAGAACTGCACAGAACAGGCGTGCAGTATCCATCGGAACAGATACTACACTTTGATCTTAGCCAAAAGGCCGAGACCAGTCGAATTGGAGATGTGTGGTATACATTATTTAGAAAAACAAACTCCACCAAAGATGAATTAAGAACACTGCAATAGTCATCGTTATTTATATCAAGACTAGAATACCCGGGAAGTTTAGAATTAATTCCCCGAACAGAACAATTTTGCATCAATTTTATGCCATCTTACGAAGATTCAAATCAAGATATCATCATACTAAACCTTATTTCTAGATTTCTTATTCCAATTTTGATCAAAATCCATCACATGATTTTGATTCTAAAAAATGTCTAAAGTGTAAGGCTTGCGAATAAATTAAAATTCAGTCAATCCTGCTTAATTGGTGTCTAATGACTAACAATCAAATTTAATGCAGATCTGAAATATTTGAATTTTCAAATGGGAGGTTATGATTATATAAGCCCCCCCCCCCCTACAAAACTGTAAAATAATTCAAAGAAACTGAAATTTGGTGAGTATTTATTAATTGATGTCTGATACCTATTGTTAAACATTTTACAAAAAATCGGAGGTATCTGGATTTTTACGAAGGGTTTCTATACCCTATTTATCCCCTTTCTATAAAATACAATTAAAATAAATATAGTACACATTAGGACCCCTTACGCCTTGCAGCTGTGTTCCAAAATGCATAATAATTGGTAAATTATTTTAGGAGTGAATCCTGTAGATTTTACTATGTACAAAGGAGTCAGCGATTATCAAGGTACAGAGGCAATTCGAGGATAAGAGTTAATGCGTTTGTCAAGTGGACGGTGAGATCACACGGTGAGGATTGGTAACGATGGTTGAAACTGGTCAGATTTTGATTATTTAAGAGGATGACACAACAAGAATTTGTTAACATTGGACTTGAAAACGACCATGTTGTATTCAGCTGAGAATACAAATATATAAACATATACACATATCTAACTTTATATAAAAAGTGATAAGTGTTAACTAATTCATGTGTTTAAAGTGGTAAGATGGAACCGCTTGTTTTATACAGGTAAAATGATGTTTCAAGACAAGAGGGACTATTTTCACTCGTAAGTCCATTATTAGACATGTCGCGAGCTGTATAAATTATACGACAAGCAAATGAAAAAATAATAGAAATTCATAAGATAACCAATAACATACGATAAGGTAGTGGTTAAAATATAACAGCATTTATCGAGATAAATGTGTTTGAATGCGTATATGCGAGTCGCGTTTGCGTCACTATAAGAGTTTCTATATGAGTGAAATGTCCCGCGTGCTCGCTTTCGGTGAGCAAAATATTGGTTGGGTACTGAGATCTATGTGTGATAGTGTTAGGACAACTAACGAAAACGAATTACGTCCCTTGAACCAATTCGGGAGTTAAGAGTTATCGCCCTTGGAAATGGAGTCCTGGCCAGAGAGAAGATAAACAAAGATCACGATCTCAGACTGTTCATATCAAAATTGCGCTCAGCGGAAAAATAATTCATCATTTCATTCTGTGTTCAGTTTTAATAAATCTGTTAAACGCTTCCCTTGATAGTTCATCCATTTTCTTTACGAGTTATTATTTATTATAACCTAAATTACGAGGTTATAAAAGTTGGCGACGAGGAATAAGATCAATTTACATTTGTCAAAAAAAAAAATGAAATGTACAATTCAGCAATTACTACAACAACAATTACGTTTGATGGAATTATTTTCAGAGAGATTTTCCACGCCTACATCGTCGATTTCAGAAACAAATCTTGGGACTGCTACAGATTTAATTTCGCGGACAATAACCGAATTTCATTACGACTCAATGGCAAATTCGACGTTCGAAACATGTTTTGCGCGTTTCGAGGACATTTTTCGAATGGATTTCAAGGATCAAGCTGACGACTGGAAGGTAAGACTTCTGCTACGGAAGCGTGGGACGTCGGAGCATGATCGGTATGCAAATTACATATTACCAAAACATTCTCGTGACTGCAGTTTCGGCAGCACAGTAGAAATCCTCATTCAGATTTTTGATGAGCGTATTTCATTATTCAATATGCGGTTTAATTGCCTTAGCATAACGAAATCTTCCTCGACCGACTTTCAACGTATGCAGGCCTTGTAAACAAAGAATGTGAACGTTTTAAAATGTCTTCCATCACAGACGCTCAGTTCAAATGTTTGATTTTTGTGTGTGGTTTGAGATCGGCGGAGGAGGCAGATATTCGCACACGGATTTTGTCAAAAATAGAACAAAATCCAGACATAACATTGCAACAAGTTGCCGTGGAATGCCAGCGTCTAGTAAATCTAAAACATGATTCAACTATGGTACAACAAGCATCAGCATCCACGGTAAACACAGTCCAAAAAAAACGTCGGCCCACCTCACCGAATTCAAAATCTGTCCAGCCCCCAACAGCTTGTTGGAATTGTGGCAACTGGCATTTTGTGCGAAACTGCACCTTCAAGACACACCGCTGTCGCAGCTGCAACCGACTCGGACATAAAGAGGGATTTTGCACCCCTCCAGGACGAAAACCAACCCATAATAGGCAAACCTCACATAACAGGCAACGACAGCAGCACAGAACAAAAACAAACAGTCTGATAGCAACTTTTCTCTCAAACCAAAAATCCAAACGAAAATATGTTGCAGTACAATTGAATGGCCATCCTATTCAACTGCAAATCGATACAGCATCAGATATAACTATTATATCACAAAAACTATGGGAAGCCATAGGTCAGACTTCATTGACACCAACAAGTCAGGTAGCACAGAGTGCTTCTAGAGATTGTGTTCACATCACGGTTCAATTACCCACTACCATCAAAATGAAAGAAAAAACGGTGTCAGGTATTGTATACATAGCAAACTCATGCCATAATTTGCTGGGACTTGATGTTATCGAGTTACTAGGTCTTCTCGACATTCCACTCAACCAGATATGTGAGGTGGTGTCCAGATGGTCACCTCAGAGCAGCATTATCGACCAGTCCAAAGACATCATGAAACAATTTTCTCCAGTCTTCACAAACAAATTGGGACGTTGCACTCAGGCAGAGGCCACACTGTTCCTGAAACCATTTTCTAAGCCTGTTTTTCGACCCAAACGCCCAGTGCCAGACGCTGCATTGCCACTGGTGGACCAGGAACTAAAACAACTTGAGGAAATGAAGGTCATCATACCAGTAACATATTCACGGTGGGCAGCACCCATCGTGGTTGTAAAGAAAGCTGATGGTTCAATTCGGTTGTGTGCTGATTTTTCAACGGGGCTCAACGCAGCACTAGAGGATCATCAATACCCATTGCCAATCCCCGATGATCTCTTCACCGTACTTAATGGTGGCACCTGCTTTGCAAAATTGGACCTAGCAGAGGCTTATTTGCAAGTCGAAGTGGCAGAAACCTCCAGGGGGCTGCTTACACACCGTGGAATATTCCAATTCACTCGTTTACCTTTTGGGGTAAAAACAGCCCCTGCCATATTTCAACAGATTATGGACACAATGCTCACTGGCATGGAAGGTACAGCTGCATACTTGAATGACATCATTGTTGTTGGGCAATCCAACCAGGAGTTGACAAAACGGATCAGCAAGGTCCTAACCCGCATCCAAGACTTTGGTCTCCATCTCCGACCTAAAAAGTGCCATTTTTATTTACCGTCTATTAAATACTTGGGATTTATGTTTGATTGTCAGTGTCGTCGTCCAGATCCTGCTAATGTGACAGCCATTCAACACATGCCCCCCCCCCTCCAACGGACGTTAGCGGTCTACGCTCATTTCTGGGACTGGTGAGCTACTACGGTAGTTTCTTGCCTTCACTCCATCAAATCAAATCACCGCTCAACAAACTGTTGATAAAAGACACAAAATCGTCCTGGCCCGAGGACTGTCAAAAATCATTTGACAAAATGAAAGCACTCATTACCTCGGACCTACTGCTCACACATTTTGATCCAAATAAGAAAATTGTGGTAGCAGCAGATGCATCAAATCATGGCGTTGCAGCCGTAATCTCGCATATATTCGCAGATGGAACTGAGAAAGCAATCATGCATGCAGCCAGATCCCTGACACCCGCTGAACGCAATTACAGTCTAGTGGAAAAATAAGCACTGGCACTGATTTTTGCTGTGAAGAAATTCCATAAGATGTTGTTCGGGCGTCACTTTACACTTCTGACAGAGCATAAGCCACTACTGTCAATATTTGGCTAATAAAAGGGCATTCCGGTATATTCAGCCAGCCGATTACAACGGTGGGCAATCATTCTACTGGGGTACGATTTCGCTATACAGTACCACCGGACAACAGAATTCGGCCAAGCTGATATGCCTTGTCACGGCTCATTAGTGCACAATTAGCTCCAGAAGACGACACTGTCATCGCTGCCATCAACATCGAGGACGATTTTCAACGCACGCTCACAGATTGTATCCGGACAATTCCAGTGACAAGGAATGATATAAAGCGAGAATCACAACAAGATCCAACGA
Source organism: Sepiola atlantica (assembly GCA_963556195.1). NCBI lineage: Eukaryota > Metazoa > Mollusca > Cephalopoda > Sepiida > Sepiolidae > Sepiola > Sepiola atlantica. The sequence continues at coordinate 65,183,312 of OY744528.1, read as the reverse complement.
TACAAAAAGTGTGCAGATTTCCCTACCATACATGGCCTCCTAACCTTACGGGAGACCTACAACAGTTCAAACGGCGCAGTGGCTCTCTTTCTGTCATTGATGGTTGTTTGATGTTTGCAGATCGTGTTGCTATTCCCACTAAACTCAGACAAGCAGTCCTTAAGCAACTACATTCGGGCCATCCAGGCATTAACCGAATGAGCATACTGTTAAACGTTGTATCCAGTGTATGGAAGCGCAGAAGAATCCACCTCAGATTGTTGATTCCCGCTGGACATACCCAGAGCGACCATGGTCCAGAATACACATAGACTTTGCTGGCCCTATCAATGGCCTTAGTATTCTGGTGGTTGTTGATGCCCATTCCAAATGGCCAGAAGTTTTTCCAATGAAACAGACTGACACTCAGTCTACAATAACATTATTTACGTGGCTATTTAGTCAACACGGCTTACCCGAGACTTTAATCTCAGACAACGGAACACAATTTACGTCTGAGTCATTCCAACTATTCTGCAAATCGTGTTGCATCACACACGTTCGGTCGCCACCGTATCATCCTCAATCCAACGGACAAGCCGAACGATTTGACACATTCAAAAGGGCACTACTAAAAGCAAGAGGGGAAGGAACAACAGAGGAGATACTACATGCTTTCCTCCTTTCATATAGAATAACACTAAATGGGGCTGTGAGGAATGGTCTATCACCAGCAGAAGCACTCATGGGACGAAAACTCCGTACCACACTGGACGCTTTACGTCCCCAGCCACAAAGACAACAACCAAGCTCTAACAAAACAAAAGCCTTTTCAGTTGGCACACCAGTGTTTGCTCGGAATTACAGACATGGCCGGCCAAACTGGGTACCAGGCATCATCCGCAAAATAAATGGACAATTCCTGTATGATGTTCAAGTCGGGAGTCAATTCTGGGCATGGCACAAAAACCAGTTGCGTATCAGATACTCTGTAGACAACTTAGTGGACAACAGAACAACCATTCCGTTTGATTTGTTAATGGACACATTTGAACTGCCATGTCCATCACCTCCCATGCAGACAAGTACAAGTGATAATTGTCAAAGACCTCACAGGAGTTGGCCAAAGCGAGTCGCACTAGAGTCAAGCACCTCCAAGTTGACCCCAGGTGCGCTCGATACAGTTAAGGACTAAAACGGGGAGATGTTAGGACAACTAACGAAAACGAATTACGTCCCTTGAACCAATTCGGGAGTTAAAAGTTATCGCCCTTGGAAATGGAGTCCTGGCCAGAGAGAAGATAAACAAAGATCACGATCTCAGACTGTTAATATCAAAATCGCGTCCAGCGGCAAAATAATTCATTATTTCATTCTGCATTCAGTTTTAATAAATCTGTTAAACGTTTCTCTTGATAGTTCATCCATTTTCTTTACGAGTTATTATTTATTATAACCTAAATTACGAGGGTATATAAGATAGATGCTTAGCTGTGCTTCTGGATCGCTCGAACTTTTTTATACGAATGATGTCAAAGGGTTTTTGATCAACTGGATGCTGCTGTTTGTTGTTGTTCCATTCCATGTGGCTGGTTTATGTTTGCAATGCTGGTGCTTGGCATCTGCTGAGATTTGCGCATACATAACGAATATAGCAGGTAAATGTTCTTCAACAGAGATTTTAGCTGAAATCAAAGCTGGCGGGAAATGCATTAATTGTCATGACGCATCGGTGAAAATCTGTTTGCAACTTAGTTATTCGTTCGATTGTCTTAGTTTTTATAGATGATTACATCGAACGTTCTAGTTTTACTTTCACGCCTAACACACCGATTGACTAATTGTTGCGTAATCGTTTTGTTTGCACATGCGCATTGCCATTTTAGTTAATATAGTCAGACTGATATGAATGCAGTACCGTCATACACGACATATATGCAGTACACGTTATTTAAAAAAATAGAAGAAATGCAATCTACCGATGAAACATTCAAAAACATTTCAAAGGTCAACCTTTATTTTATACTTAATTTCATTCGTTTCTGATATCCTCTTTTTGTCGGATAGCGGCTTTTGTAGTAGCATTCCATTACCGGTCTGTTCTCTTTTGTGGTCCATTTCTTTCTATGGATTTTTGGTCTGTTCTTTTCATTCTTGCTTTCTTGTGTTTGACCCGTGTCCTTGTAATACCTGGAATTTGGTGGGTTACTTAGCTGTTTTTTGTCCGTGGTTTTGTTCCTGAAATTAAAGGAGCCACCATTCGCAGGATGCGGACCGGGTCCACCATGTTGGCCATTTGTTTGCACATGCGCATTGCCATTTTTGTTCATATAGTCAGACTGATATGAATGCAGTTCGGACTCTTATTTCATACTTAACACAAAAGGGCACTGTGTACAAAATTCACTTAAATAATAAGACCCCCCCCCCCAAAAAAAAACTTCAAACAAAACTGGCGTGAATCACTAGCGTCTGTGTTCCAAAATTCATAATGATCTGTTCATTAGTTTAAGAGTAAATTCTATGCATAGAAATATATAAATATATTTCAATGTGGATTATTGCCAAATAATAGAACCGTTAGAAAGCCATACAATGCTAGTTTTTTAAATTTATTTTGATCTTAAATTTTTCGGCGATATACGCCCACCACTCAAAGTAAAAAGATATTGTTTCATACCATTTTTAAGCCTGTGTGATCGACTTCAACCAAAAAATCGTATATCGCCGAGAAATTTAAGATCAAAATTAAAACAATGCATTGTATGGCATTCTAACGGTTTCATTTTTTTTATTAACACGAACATTCCCCAATTTCTAATAAATATTATATTCGGAGTTTGGATCGCGAAACACCGCACACAAAAACGTATCCAAACAAATCGCAACTTCAAAATGAATACGAATATATAAAATGGCCAGTATTTTAAAAGAGAAAAATCAATGAATAATGATTCAAACGAATGAATCATATCTAAATGAATAAACGCGAAAGTTGGGTTCATTTCTCGCACGAACGGTAAAGTCAAAACGCTCTACTTCCAATCAATTCAACTTATTTAATCAATGCACCATCTTCTTTATATACCCTTTATATAAATGTGATATCAGATTCGCAAGGTGAACTAATTTGCATATTGGTTTTGTAAAAGTTAATTTTATTAATTAACTATTATCTGTTATTGTTTATTAAGTCAATGATTTTTAAAATTTTAATATAACAAATGCTCTTTTCGCAAATTGTTTTATTTTCTGGACAAATAGTTAGCATTTGTCTTCACGCGTTTTCTAATGTCGTTCAAGTGTTTCAAACATCGGATGCCCTCAAGAAAAAGCGACCGACTCGATTTTTGTAAATTGCCAGTGAAAAGACAAATTTCTTTTTTCTCTCTTTTCTTTTCTTTTGGTAAACATTTAAAAGGTAAATAAATGTTTCGAAATTACCAAAATGTTAACGTTTCGTGTTTGAAAAGTTTATTATTTGAAACTAGCAGGGCTACCCGGTATTGCCCGGGGAATAGTAATTTATTTTTATCAATAACAATTGATTTCCTACTGTTGTCACACGCGAGGTAAATCTTAATGTACGAACCGAAAACAACTAATCGAAGTGAAACTTGCACCCCAAACCCCAACACCAACAACAAAAAAACAAACAAATACGCGAGTTACATCTTACTAAAAGAAGAAATACCCGAGTAAAGTAAAAAAAAACATAGTTTTATAAGAAAATAAACTAATCTCTCTCTCTCTCTTTCTCTCTCTTCTGTTATTTTGTTATTGTTTTTATCATTGTTTGAAGCAGCAATAGTTTTGCCAATAGAAAAAGAGTAAATGAGATGCTGACGACAGATACTACACGTTGAATTATTTATTTGCACAAAATATAAACATTTAAATTACGAACAAATTAGCACAAGGCGATCAAAAGTGTGGGGAAAAGGGGGGGGGGTCGTTGGTCATCCTTGGTCAACAGTTATAAAAAATGTATATCTTATTCTTAACTAGAATCATCTCAGTCACCACAATACCACATTTACTCTTGGGGGGGCATCCTGTAAGGAGATGATGAGTTGATGAAAGGGGTTATCCTTTTATCTTCTCGTAAAGAAACGGAACAACGAAAAGTATTTCTGTAACTATAACAAAAAGGGGTTTTATTAACTCAAGGTTACCTATACCGTTTGGTATAAATAGATGAGAGTGGGACGGTGTCCGTCTGAGGAAGAGGAAGAATATAAGAGTTCTTAGGGCTGCCCGTGGCGACGGCGGCAGGAGAGAGAGAGCGTTTCCTCGTTCCTCGCTGGTACTCTCTGCGATGTGTCCAAGCTGGTGCCAGGAGGTCGTCTTATCTTTTTCCTCGAACCCTAAAGGAACATAAATAGTCCCTTAGGGAACTAACGATATTACTGCGCCCTGTGATTTGATTGGACAAGCCAGCTCACAGGGACAGTGATTACGAATTCAAAAGTAGTCCCTATTAGTGACTGCTACAATCCTACTTAGTAGAAAAAAAGTTTTTTTCATAAATACATTTATTTACAGAAATTCATTGAATGAGAATGGGTAGTGCTATCTTAGGGAAAGGACCAAGAAACTATAAAATAAAAATGTGTTTATAACTCGGCATTTATAAATGAATGACCCCCTTTTAAAGAAAAACTGATATAATTTATTATTTTATTATCTTTTAGTGGGGATAAGTAAGTGTAGTATCGGTTCTGTTGTCATATGACCGTCCTCCCAGAAATTATCCCCTTTTTTTAATCCTCCCAGGTCTTACATCCTCCTATGAGGGAGGGTTTATGTAGTATATTTTGTCATGATACTATATTCACAGGTATTACTTTCTGCTTTTATGGGGAGATCCTCCCAGGTATTTCCTCCTCTATTTTGGAAGGGGTATTGTAATACATGTACTGTTGTCATGATACCATCCTACCAAAATGACCTCCTCCTTTGAGGATTAGTGTAGTATATGTTCGTTAATACCTCAACCTTTGTGGTTCAGTGTATTTAGTTCATCATCATGATTTCACCCTCTCAGCGTAGCAAAAGTATGCGACCGGGGGGGGGGGAGCATATATTTGCTAGTATATAATAAAAGTGAACGTACGTGTGTCCGGCCCGATTCGCGGTATAAAGAAGAGGAGGTAGGAGGAGAGAAAGGAATAAGAAAGCGAACAAACTGTAGTAAGCAGAATAGCGGCGGCTGCTGCTGCTTCTTCCAAAGCTTGATACCCGTCAACAATTCAGAATTCAGTTTTTAAGCTGTCGGCGTCGGCGTCGGCGTCGGCTGCTGCTTCTGCTTCGAATACTCAATATAACCGAATAAATATATATTTTTGAATGCTTGATTGAATTGTTCGTAAAACGAAACATTTTTCTGTCATTTTTGATGGAATGCATTAGAGAGAGAGAGAAATAGAGAGAGAGAGAGAAAGAGAAAGAGAGAGAGAGAGAGAGAGAGAGAGAGAGAGGGGAGAGAAGAGAGAAGAGAGAAGAGAGAAGAGGTAGCAATAGCAGTAGTTTTGTCTTTTCTTTCTTATCGATTCTTTTCGTTTCATTGATTTCAAATAGTAAATCGGAATTAAATCGCAAAGCGATAGCGAGCGGGCGAAGTCAACTAGTTTAAAGTAAAACAAGGTTTATTTGTATACTAGTCGGGTTACCTGGCGTTTCTCGGTTCGAATGTGCAGTAGCACCATATGCAACAATATAGTAAGGAAGGTTTAGTTTAACAGCGATTTTGATGCTGTCTGTCTGAGCTATTTAGATATATGTTGATACTCTTACACTAATGCTTATAAATAGATGAATTTCAATGTGCAAGATGTGGGCAAAGAGACCCCCACGCAAAAGTGTTCTGACCGGACAATGTATCAATCACCTCGCGAGTGAGAACAAGCTAGCGCAAAAGAAAAAATGATCGTAATTATATAACTGCTACATGTTCGTTCTTTGATGTGTTTGCTTCGCTGGCTGTACAGTAGTTCGTGAAAATCTTTCCTTATGTGTGTGCTGCCTACCAAGAGTCTTTCAGGCCCGAAAAAGGCCCTGGGCTGGATTGTGATGTACCCACGTGTGTTGTCTGTGAAAGAAAAAGAAAAAATAAGAAAAAGACTAAGTGTTTTTTGTTTTGTTTTCTATGCCACGTGCTTGAATTCGAAGTGAATATTTTTTGTACTGTGATTAGTTAAAAGACAACTGTTGCAGGGGTCCGGTCACCGTGGGGGTGATTGGTCTTACAACTAAGAAAGTGGACACAGGCAAATAACGACAATGGCAAAGAAGAGAGGGAAAACGCAGATGAACAGATTAAATGAACAGAAGTTTATTTACCATAAAGGTAGTAATGTGAGTAGTAATCGATTACATGATTTTGATTCTAGAAAATGTATAAACTTTAAGGCTAAAGCTTAAGAAGCCTTAAGAAGGAATTCAAATTACTGAAATATTGATTAATTAGTGTCTAATGACTATGGATAAAATTTAATGAAATATTTGCATTTTCAAATGCGAGGTTATATGTCCCCTCCCAAACCCTTACAATACTCGTAAGACATTGACTTTTAGGGAATACTTATTAATTTGATGTCCAATATCTATTATTAAAATTTCACAAAAATCGGAGCAATCAGAATTTTCACGAAGGGATTCCACTCCCTCTTTGCACCCTTTGCATGAAACTAAATTAAACTAAACATAGCCCACGTTACCCACCATAACGCATAGAAGATGCTTCAAAATTCATATTGATTGGTTCATTAGTTTAGGAGTGAATCCTGTATATATATATATATATATATATATATTAACATATACACATACTTAACTTAATATAAGTAGAGATGTGAAATAATCAACGTTTGTTTCCCTTGGGCCTTTTTCTTAAAGACTTTCATAACACAAAATTCATGCTAAAATATAACTTAGTCCGGGGATTGAGTTATGTTTGAAAAGAATTTGTAATCGTTACAATTAGCTGTAATTTATAATTAGCTAAACAAGTCTCCCGTCTCTCTCTCTCTCTCTCTCTCTCTCTCTCTTAGCTATCTATGTATTTCTCTGGGAACTCTCACTCCATGTTGATTCAACCACTCACTAATATTTCTTAATGTCTCCGTGAATGTTTAGAGAAAGAATAACTCTCTTTCTTTTCAATGTCGTCTTCTAATTTACATATATGTATGTAAATTAGATAGCAAAATAATAAGTCTCTTTACTTCTATATAGAATAATAATAATGATAACGAATACTAATATTCTTTCTAGGCCCAACACTGTTTCTTATCTATATTAATGATCTTCCAGAGAATATTATTCAGAAAATTAACATCTATGCTGATGATACCACTCTCAATTCTGGTGTTGATTCTCACCCATCTCCCTCGGATCATTCGAAATATGCGGCTGATCTAGAAGTTGACCTGGGTTCAATTGTGCATTGGGGTACGAAATTGCTCGTTTCATCTAATCCAGTTAAGATTCAGCCCGTGTCTTTCAATCGAAGGCGTGTCCTTGTTCTTCCTGAGATTATCATGGATGGCTCTGCTCTTGAGGAGAAATCGACTCTGAAACTTCTTGGTCTTTCTCTCTCATTAAATCTTTCTTGGAGTTCATACATTAGATCTATTGCTCTTTCTGCTTCTCGTAAAGTCGGTTCTCTCTATCACTCCAAACACTTTCTCACACCTTAGGCTATTCTCTATCTCTACAAATTTACAATCAGACCATGTATGGAGTACTGTTGTCATATTTGGGCTGGTGAATCTATGTCCCATTTGAGGGTTCTTAATAAAGTGCAGAAACGTATCTGTAATTTGATTGGCCGCGCCCTTTCTTCTTCTCTGCACCTTCTCTCTCACAGATGTGATGTTGCTAGTCTAAATCTTTTCTATACATACTATTATGGCATGTGTTCTTCAGAATTGTGTGATTTATTCCCCGCTTCTTTTGTTCCAGCCCGTTTGACTCGTTGGTCTAGTGGTCTCCATCAATTCGATGTTTTGATACCTCATTGTAATACAGCTTCTTATTCCAATAACTTCTTTCCAAGAATCACAGGCGCGTGGAACTCTCTTCTTGCTGACTGTTTTCCTACTACCCATATTCTTGTTTTCTTTCAAGGCCAATAGGCATTTCCTGTCTTTGCCATAGCCATATTTGTTCTTGTTAGCTCCTTACATCAAGTGGCTTTATACTTTGTCTGGGGCGATTTCCAGGAAAATACTTCTATGTAATAATAACAACGTACGGAAATGTTCAAGTTGACGATAGAAGAAGTGAATAGAACAAGGAAAATAATTTTCTATTTAGAGTTCCGTACTTTCTGCGGTGGAACACTTGTGGATCGGATTGCTGAACCAATCTAGATGCAGATTTAACTAGGATCATCCAAGACTCACTTTCCGAAATAAAGAGACTCGTCAGATACGTCCTAAGATGGAGTACTGCTGACACATCTAGGATGGTGTAGCTCAGAGCACTCTTTCTTCCCATGACAGAGTTCAACATCGATTTCGCAAACTGGTAGAGATGATACCTTCTCTTCCCTACACCCTCTTTCTCACAGAAGAGACCTATCGACGAAACAAAATACTACCTCTGCCCTGTTGACTACAACATAGACGTCGTCAAGTCCAATGTCAACAATTACTTGTCAAGCCGTCCTCTTAAGTAATTAAATCCTGCCCTTTTTTTATCTACTTTTCAGTAGATAAAATTTTATTCCAGGACAAGAAATACAATTTCAAACCAACAATAAATAAACAATCATGGCTGCCATTGTGAAGAAAAACCAAAACAAGTCAAATTATTTATAAAACAATAATGTCAGAGAAAGAGAAGCAAAGAGACAGATACAGACATAGGTAGATAGAGAGGGGGGGAGAAAGAAAGAGAGAGTCAACAGATGACGATTAGAACGGAAGTGACGCCGCCGTCACTGACATAGCGTTGCCACGAACGAGAGCCAGGGAGACGCGTTGGAACAACCAGGCTAGCTCACGGGGCTCATGCCTAGACGTTGAAATCCTCCGTCCAATGTCCTGAAAAAATTTAACAGTCTCGGGGCCAAGCACACCCGACGTTTCCACTGAAATTGGTTGGAAGACGAAACGGTCAGTGAGCGAGCTGTATTTTCCGCGCTTCCTTGTTTCGGCGAGCAGAGCCGCCGTGCCGGGTTTCACCGCGGATTCCGCAATCCTTGCTGGTGAAAAGGAGTCAGAACAAGTGGCGTCCCAGATCAGCGGCTTTCCGGCTCGGAAAACAAACACAGTCATCCCGTCAGGCCTGAGACCGTCGCCCCTGTCCAGGCCGACTGGTTCAAGGACCGATGCAAAACCTGCCGAGTCGAGACCTCGCCTGACTACGTCGTTAAGGGCGGAGTGGCGAGGCAGGCGACCGGCACTAAATCGACAAGAGAGAGGATGCAGGGCAAACTCGTCAACGACCTGACCACAGCGACACCGGTGTGGGTGGCACAAACGGAGTCCCAGCCGTTGTGAGACGGTGATCCGGATAGTGTCATTGTCCAAGAGGGTTCCAAATGTCGCCGAAGGGATGGCACTGAGCCAAGCACCGCTGTAAGGTGAACCGACGCTCTCAGGCAGGCAGCTCTATGCTGGTTACTGCTACTGACGAGTTCGGCAAACACGGATTGACATTGAATGTCGTTCCAGGACGACTGATGTATGAGATCGGGTGGTTGCTGAAGGTTTGTCGACGTCCATGTTGACAAAACGGCTGTCAAAAGATCTGAAGACGGGGATTCGAGATATGAGGACAGAATCTCGTCAACGAGACCTGCCGAAGCGTGAGTCGAGGAAGCATAAGCCGGCAGCGCATTATCGGTTGCAGAGCGCAAACCAAGGCCACCGAACCGAAACGGCAAAGTGGCCTGGCGCCAACCGGTGTCGTCAAAATTTACATTACAAATTTCACTGGCCGAGCGACGTAAAATTTTGTCGAAATTTTCCAGAAGTTCGACTTTGTTGTAACATGGAGCACTTCTCAGTGTGAATAGAAGTCTGGGCATTGCAAAACAGTTTTGCAGCAGGAACATGCCGCATGAGCGTCGATCATGTTGAGGCGTTCTGCCATAGACTCTAGCTTTGTAGACTTGTCTTATTGGGATGCAGCTACACCTTTAGAGCTGATAGGCGACCCAAGAATTATTGTGTTGTCCCGTTCAGTTATTGAGACGGATCCCAGGGCGAGTCGTAGGCTTTCACCTTATTGTTTCCAATCTTCTCATGATATTATTCATCACCCAATTTACAATCTTATTAAACTTTATCCTCGAGTGGCCTTAATAATTGAAAAACAATTATTGTTATTTGGTATCTATAATAGACTTATGCACGTTAATATTCGAGATATATTTACTGCACATTCTAATGGAGAACTAGACCTACCCGGTTTTGACAATTCGTCTAATATATATATGAGTCACTGACCAAATATATGACCTTTGACCTTCTAGTTACGCGTCGTCTTTGGTGTCCGTTTACATGGATAACGCCATGCCACGTGTCGCATCCCTTTGTGACGTCATACAAGATTTTCCCGGTCTTTTTACACGTCTCTCAGAGTGGATCACCCCTTTATGATGTCATGGAGAGGGTCGGGCGCGCACAATGTAGCAAGGTTAAACGCAACACAGGCTATCTGTCTGTCTACCTTTCTCTCTCACTCGGACGCGGCAGTTTGCATCTTCCTCATTCTGCGTTTACGAATGGTCCAAGTTATCTACGTTAATACACCTCCTTATAAACGGACATCGGCGTCCGAGTGTTTTGTCTATAATCGATCAAGAGCCTGGGGTCCTAACGACGACTGGTGCAAAATAAGTAGTTATGGGACGATTCCAAAATTTTTCCTGATTCCGATACAATTAACAATTTTGTTTTGAATTCTCGATTCCGATTCCGAGTCTTTTAAAAATTCTAAATATTTAGTTATAGAGTTTTTAAAAATTTTCGGATTACCGTAAAACCCGTGAAATGTGTGCATATATTTTCGTAAAAGTAAAGTACACGTAATAGAATTTCGAAATGTCCATTTTTCAATATTTAACGCGGTACTTCTTCAGATTAGGACCCGAGCTAAGTTTTACCAGCGACCCTGACTATTACCCTAACCCTAACTCTAACGCTAACCCTGACCATAACCCTAATCTTAACGGCAGGGTCAAAGTTAGCTCGGGTCCTAATCTGGAGAAGCACATTTAACGCTACAGTGTACCAATGTCGATAGATTTGTACTAAACGATGATCTCACCTCAAAACACAGAAAAACAGCGCCATTATTTCTCAACTGAACTTTAAATTGATTTCTTGATGTGTTAAGTGTGTTTAGTCACAGAATACGCTCGTTTCTACACATTTTAAAAACAGACAGACATTCTCTAGTGACCGTTTATAGCCGCGGAAGTGTGTATATGTTTATATATTTGTGTGTACAGAATTCACTCCTAAACTAATTAATCGACCATTATAAATTTTAAAACACACCAGTGAGGCGTTAGAGTGGGTAATGTAGGCTATAATTAGTTTAATTTAGTTTCATGAAAAGGGTGCATAGAGAGGGTTGAAGTCCTTAGTGAGAATTCAGATGACTCCGATTTTTGTGACATTTTAAAAATAGGTATTAGACATCATTTAATGAATATTCGCCAAGTTTAAGTTTCTTTGGAGTAATTTAAAAGGGACTTAATATGGACACAGCGTTCCATTTGAAAATTCAAATATTTTAGATTTGCATTACATTTGATCCATAGTCATTAGACACCAATTAAGCAAGATTCCCCGAATTTCTTAGGCTTAAGCCTTAAATTTTTAGAAATTTTCTAGAATCAAATATTTAAACATAAGGTTTAGTATTATACCATCTTGGTTTTAATTTTCCTAAAGGGACATTAAAGTGGCGCAAAGCTGTTTTGTCCGAGGAATTGATATTACACGTTCTGGGAGGGGTATTCTTCACGTTTATTCATAAAATTACTATTTAATTAGTTATAGTTCGATACTATTGATTTCACGGCAGTCAAAATATCGGCTTGCCTTTCATCGAGCTCAAAGCACATAATACACGAATCTTAGTTGCCATGACAGATTCACATGTCTTGTATTGTATGCTTTCGCCCTGACGACAGACGAACCACAATTTGCGGCTCTACATTGACACCTATGGAATTGAACTAATAATTAATTGTATTAACGTATTATAAATCCTCAGTGTGGCGAAACATGATGGGCGTTTCAAGCTAAGTATGGTAGTCAACTATTTTCACCTATAGGTGATCTGTCACGGACGGGTGGTCTGCAAACACAAAGTACAGTCAAACCTTTACATTTGAATTTAATTTGTTCCGGGACCGAAGCGGAACTGTGAACTGAACTCTCCATCCCGTCGTGAGTGCTGCCGTATAGCGGGCTAACCACGAAACTTCGACGTCATATGTTGGATTTTCCATCGGGTGTAGAGTCGATAATTTGATCGAATTTCATGTCGTATACTGGAAAAATTCGCATGTAGAGGCCATCGTAAGCAAAGGTTTGACTGTATATAAAACACGAGGAGGTGGTTATTTCGCAATTTTCCATAACTCAATTTTCGGAATGTTTTCACATGTAATCTAGCACTCTGTTATAAAAGTGTTACTGAAAAATAATCAAAGACTCATAGCTAATATTTGCAAAATGACATATTTGTTATAATCACTGAAAGTTTACCGATCAATGGCAATAGCTTTTCAATTAAAACAGCAAAAATAAATGTTTATTAGTGAAAATAAGGAATACATAAATAAAATAAAGATGAATAACGGTTATATTTAACAATTAATTGATAAAATTAAATATATAATAATATATAGTTCAATACATATAATGAACAAATACCTTATTTACCAACATAACCACCATGGACCTTTATAACTTCAAAATATCGTGTATTGAGTGAATCAGTCAATTTCTCAATAGTGGCTGGTGGCACTGCCATTGCTGCAATATTAATGGGTTTTCATGTTCGTTTTAGACGAAAATTAATGTCCATTGGCATAAACATCTCGTTTGATGATAGACTAAAAGCTTTCTAGTGGGTTTAATCTGAGGAAGCATGGAAGCCAGATCACCAACTTTGTACCTTTGATTCAACACATCGCGACGTGTGTTTACTTTTGGAAAAGACGCCATCTTGAAAAAATCGTAGCAGCAGCAGGAGTCGCTGAGAAAGAACAGACGCCATTTTTTTGAGAAAATCGGCAGCAGGTGTAGTCGCCATTTTTTGTGCAATGAGTTTGTGAAAAAAGTGGCCAGCTTATATTTTTCCTTTTTTCCTTTAAGGAATACAAATGCCATTCGCCGACTATGCAAATAACCTTTCAAGGCACCTTTCAACTATGTTGTACGGCGAGAGATCTCCCCGGAAATTATTTGTCGAAATTAATCCTTTCCACAAGACCGGCAACAGTGACTTAACACAAATTTCATGAAATCTCCCGTTTTTGACTGAACCCCCCCATCCCAATTCAACCGGAGGGTTAAGAGACCCCCACATCCGACTGGGTGGACCAGTCGTCGAGCCAGGAAGCAGACAGCAGCAGCAGCAAAGATACAAACAACCCTTCTCAGGGCTACTATAATAATGCGATTTACTCTCTCAGTTCCTGCTTCTGACTCCTGCACCAGCACCCTGCAGCCCTGGCCCCTGCACCAGCACCCTGCAGCCCTGGCCCCTGCACCAGCACCCTGCAGCTCTGATTCATGCACCAGCATTCTCCTGCACCAGCATCCTGTAGTCCTGGCTCCTGTACCAGCGGCTCCAACTCCTTTCCCTTTTTTAAACAGCCCTTATCAGGGCTAACAAACAGCCCTTACCAGGGCTACCCAGACAACTACTGCGGGATTCTTTCCTTTTTTCCCCGCCAGCAACAGCAAGGGTACCTTGTCAACATCCATCGACAGCTACTCAGCCTTTTCTCTCCAACGACGCCACTCCCGTCTTTCCAGTTTCTCCTGTTCCAGTGACGTCATCTCAATTCCCATCACTACTTGTTATTACCATTTTTTATGGTAAATAAACATACTCATTTTTTAACTGTTCACCTGTGTTTGTCCTCTCTTCTTTGTCATTGCCGTTTAACATATCCTTGCCTGTGTCTCCTTTCTTAGTTGTGAGGCCGATCAACCCCAACGGTTGATCCCGCAACAAGAAATAGTGGCTTCGGCTTTACTCATATCCACTTATATATTTTTTACTTAAACAATGTTTTAGAAAAAAACACACCAAAAATACACATTAAAACCCCTAAGTTATGTTGGGCAAATGCGGTAGTGTAGTATCTTTTCTGTTATCATGATACCATATTCGCAGGGATTACCTTCTCCTTTTATGGAGGGTTTCTCCTAGGTATTACCTCCTCTATTTTTGCGAGAGCATTGTTGTCATAATATCATCCGAACATGCATTACCACCTCCTTTTATTTGGAGCGTAGTGTAGTATATTTTCATTTGTCATGACACATTCCTCCAAGGCATTACCTCATCTTTTTTAGGGGGAGTACAGTATATGTTCGTTACCTTCTTTTTGGGGAAGGGGAGGTAGTGTACTCTATATATATATATATATATATATATATATATATATATATATATATATATATATATATATATAAATATTAATTATTTATTACTTATTCATGCTTACGCAATCTTCAGTGCAGGAAGCTATTTCCCGACGGTCGACGTGCGCGAACTCCAACTACAAATCGCCACTGATTCGCAGTCAGGAGAGTTACCAGTAGGCCACCAGACATTAGAATATTAGTAGGAATTAAACTTTGTAAATACCAAGTCGGCGAGTATTCACGGTGAAGAGTGACCTAACAACAACAAATCGTGCTGGACCTCGCAATGAAGCTAGTAGTACTGCTTATTATTAAATTCACTCAGAGTGCCCAACCTTAGTAAAGGGGGCACAGTTTAAGTACGAGTAACTCTAAGCAAAGTTGTTTCCAACTGGAAGCGGTGTCCGTTCGAAATTGGTTCCGATAATAAAAATTTCCTGTTTTGGTTAGTCGAATAGGTGTTATGTTTTATACGAAAATATAATGTAAGTTTTGTACTGAATTTTATTTTAAATAATTTATTTGACAAACATAAATAATAAGTGTCAAAAGTTTATTTTAAATAATTTATTTGACAAAAATATATAATCACAGTTACTAAAAATAAATAATCACAGATTAGTTTTTTTACACAGGTTGATTTTCTTTCGGAAAATAAAATGCAATGTTTTTTGCTAATGAAATAATTTTGATTTGAGGGAGGGAAAATAATAAAATAGGGTGTTTTATTTTCTTAGGGAAAAATAATAATTTTTCAGAAATCATAGTACTGTCGGATCGCATATATCATATGGCCGAAGTAATTTACTTTTACTTGGCGACACCAGAGAAACTCCTGCGGTTAGTACGTCTTGTACGATATAATTCATTAGCATATATATAGAGTTAATACAGAAGAAATAAAACCAGAAAATTGAACTACAGAATACCAGAAAATACAAAGAAAATTAAACTAAAGAATACCGGAAGTTGTTACGTACGAAGTTTATTATCGGGTACGGATCGCGGCCTGACACCGTAGCAGCGCTGCAGAAACTGCTCTTAGAGTCACTCGTACTTGAACTATATCAGGGGGCTATACAATAATATTTATAAATAAATAATGATTTGTCTTTATCTACATACGTATACGTTTCATCATTTCGGAAATCGTCAGTGTAGAGATTATTATTCATACTGGTCGCAGTACTTGAAACCCCGGAACAAGAGTCATGTTTTTAACTCAAATTCCGACACTTTAGCCCACGCGGCCACTATAAACAACCTGGTAAATCATCGAGAGATTAAACCTATTAAAATCAGCTATCGTCAAGAGTGTTCGACTACCGAAGGAACATGAATCAATATATATATATATATACAGGGCTTTACGGAGACCTCCAAAAAGGTGCGCGCTCCAGGAGCACGCTCCTTTTTGCTGGAGCGAAGGAGAGGAGGGCTCATTTTATATTCAACGGGAGTTGAGCGGGAGCAACTCCATTTGGGACTAAAGAGCGGTGGTTTTATCGCTCCGCGCTCCTCGCTCCTCGCTCCAAAATGATTTGATTTTTTTTTAAACATTAGTTTTTTATTCAGCAATATAAAGGAAAAGTAAAGAAAGTCTCAGAGTTTACTCTGAATTATTTTTTAAAATTATATCTCTGGTAGAGGGAGGGGGCTCATGCGGAAGACGATTTAATTGTAATGTTTTTAACAATCTTTTTTTTTTATTGTTTTATTCGTTACCCCCCCCCCCCCCAAACCCCGTCGACTTGCTATCAAGCGATGAGACAGATCAAAGGCGTCATTAAAGTGTGTATTGCAGTCAGTGACTTGAGCGTTCTATTTCTTTGGAAAGATTAAACATTTGAGTTAGGGGTACGAACGATTTTGACACCATCTGAGTGTAGGTCGGGAGGGTGGCGAGAGAGAGAATTCAAAATGTTTACTAGCTGACCTGAGATAATTACTAAGGCCCTTTTTATAAGTACACTGCTATCTTTCTGTTGAATAAAAACTCCGAAAATTAGCTCTCTAGATAGGGGAGATAAGTTGCCCAATCAAGGTTTCAGAGTACAGTCTACCCTACTATTTAATTCATATAACTTGGGGGGGGGGATATATGTGGATTCATACCGTTCCTAAGTGTATTAGTGAAAGTTATGTTGTTTTTCTTCTCTTAGACTAGATAGTCTGCTTGACTGGATAGAAGTATGTATGTATAATACACAATTTAGGAAAACTCGACAAAGGAAAACGCAGCAACGGAAAATTCGTCAATGGAAAATTCGGCAACGGAAAACTCGGCAATTTTGGCCAAGTATGAAAATTCGGCAATTATCGAATAAATATCGATTGAAAATAGATTTTAGAACCGTTTTTACAGGAGATATACTTGTAAATACGGGGCTACCTCCTCCCCAGTGAAGAATATTTTTTATATTATTTTTTTGGTACTTGTGCAGTTTACGAACCGGGCTATTTTTTAGATAAGATTTTCAAGTTAAATAAAATTTTTACGATATCTTTTGTTTATTAAATTGTTAGGTGAAAGTACAGAATAGTTAACAAAGCCCCCCTCACTCCATGTTAAGAATGGCTTTCTAAATAATGTTATTTCAATCCGGTTCGTAATTACGTTACGAAATTAAAGGTTTGGATCGGGTTATTTTTTACATAAAATTTTCTAGTTAAATTCAATTTTTACGATATCTTCTGTTTATTAAATTGTTACGTGAAAGTACAGAATAGTTAACAAAGCACCATCCCCCATTCTCCCCATGTAAAAAATCGTTGTCTAAATAATGTTATTATTTCAAGCCGGTTCGTAATCAAGTTACGAGATTAAATCCATCATAATTCATTTAGATTTCTTCGTAAACAAGTCAGCCATTTTAATTGACAAACCATAAATTACTTCGTGTATGTGCAAAACTTGAAAGGAATTTATAAACTATCGAGTAGAAAGTCATTTAAACTGGCTTTAAATTCTTAGAAAATTTCCATGTATTTAAAAAAGCAAAATTGTTTTCTTGTTCTCAGGAAACGAAAATTTACGTATAATCCTATACTTCGTCCGACATGTTCTCTCTAAAAATATTAGCGAGATTTTGTCAAATATTATCTTACGGTCTTACACTTAAAGTGACATCTCAACCCATATTGACGAGATCCTTTGACGCCCACCCCTATTCTTCGACCACTCATTGGCAGAATAGAACGTTTATGAAAGAAGGTATATTTTCATTATGGAGCGCTGAAAAAGAGCCGCACATTTTTTATAGGAGTTGGAGCAGGAGCAGCTTCTTTTTGAAAATGGGGAGCGTGAGATGAGCCAGCTCCAATTTTGGGCATTGGAGCAGGAGCGGGAGCAGCTCCAAAAGTAGTGGAGCGCGTAAAGCCCTATATATATATATATATATATATATATATATATATATATATATATATATATATATATATATATATATATATATATATAAGAAATTGAAGTTGAGCCTTGTTCGGGCAGTTAGAAATAGACTGTCACGTAGCTATATGCCATGTTCCGACAACGTTCGTTGAACACTCTCGATAAATCTACTGTCGGTGCCTGCTTTGTTCAGGTATAAATAGAACTACATTCCCTTTCTCTATATGGTAATTTCTCGTGGCCGTGTGGTTAGAACGCTTGGGTGATTCTGTAACTGGGTTCAAATCTCGCGATCGTCTGAAAATATCATCTCTTATACTGGTGATAGCAAAAGCTTGAAACGCCGGCGTATGTAGGTAAAAATAATTCAATATTTAATATATATATATATATATATATATATATATATATATATATATATATATATAAGAAATTGAAGTTGGGCCCTGTTCGCGGAGCTAAAAATATATCGACGAAGAAAAAGGTTTTGTCAGAGAAAACGAAGACACAGAAATAAAAAAAAAAATGACTGATCACCTATCCTTTAGAAAAAAGAATATAAGTAAAACTGTTTCTTAGATTACAAATACATCCATGAACAATAAATAATGAGAAAATTGATCACGGAAAGAAAAAAGAAAAAAAGATAATGAACAATAGAAAATGGTTACACTCACCTACGAGAACAAAATGAACGCACAAAAGACGATAGACACTTCTAAAACCTTGATTTGCGCCACGTTCAGAACACACACTCACAATAAAAAAAGATAAAACCATTGACGTAAACATTGAAAAGATAAACAGGAAAAAGAATGGACATTTATTTAAAAAAATTTAATTTAATTTTATATATATATATATATATATATATATATATATATATATATATATATATATATATATATATATATATATATATATATACGTATGTATATATATATTTATATATATATCTATATATATGTATATATCTTTACGTATATGTATATATATTTATGTATATGTATATATGTATATATATAATCTATATATATGTATATATATTTATGTATATGTATATATATATGCATATATATATTTATGTATATTTATATATATTTATGGATATATATATTTATGTATATTTATATATATTTATGGATATATATATATATATATATATATATATATATTTGTATTCCAATTATCATTGGGAAATCTATCCAAAACCATAATTTTCATTAGTTCTTACAATCACTTTATTTCCGTATTTTGATGAAAGTTTATTTCTCTTCTTTCATCTTACACTCAAAAATGATCTTTATTTTACTTACACATTTTCATGGCACATCTTGATAAATGTACTTTTTGTCCAGTCTTGTCAATCATCAGAGAGTAGTAGTATATATGGTTGAATTGTGAAAAACATATTACATCAAAAATCCATGCTATACTGACCTCTTAAAACACGACAACACCAGGCACACTATTAAGAAAAAAGAACTTATCTATCCACACAAAAAAGCCCAGATAACATAGTTTTCCATTTATATATATATCATATATTATATCATCCCCTGGAATGTAAAACATATCTAGCATCCTCTTTAGAAAAGAGAAAAGTAGATCAAACAAAGGGAACTAAATCTGTATTCGTCAATACTTAATTACTCAATTTAAAAAGTCAACTAAACAAATGAAAATAACTATGTATTGACAAATACACAATCACTCTCTGTTGTTCTTTAAGATGGCGTCAGTTTGAAAATTCTACCAGTCGCATAAAATTATTTCTGAAACTGTAATACAAAAAGATGTGATACAAGGTCGGAAGGTGCGGAGACAAGACCAGCACACAAGAAGTCGTGCATTTTGGCTCCTTACCCATACCCATATATGAATAGCAGTATTCTATTTTAGGACGGATCTGATTCTTATACATGCAGAAGATTTCTTTAAGAGTGAGGTATGATTGGCGTAAGAAAGTAACCGGATTTCTTCGTCTCTTCGATTAGATCTCAATGTAATTGCAAAGCAATTTTAATGAAGTTATCTGGAGGAAAAACTCAAAATACTATGTAAGCTTTTAGGTTATAATTTATTTGATTTGCACATCGCGTAATCCTCAGACCAAATGAAAATTTAGTCACATTCCTTTAAAAAGGATAAAATCAATTCATATTTGTTTTGAAAACATTTACTCCGGGTGTTGGGAATGATTAGAAGAGGGACACTCACTTGGTTATTGTCTTTAAAGAGTTCCAATTATACAGTTACTTTCCTCTTTTTTATTTTTTGTTCGCCACAAAACAAAGCATATTGCCACTGAAGCATAAGGGGCTACTGTGAAAGGGGCCAGATTTATAGGGGCAACCTGCCTTGGGACTTGGTTAGCAAGATATTTGTTCACATTACATTTAAATTTCTGCATGTTTCTACGGTCGAGGAAACATGGAGCAGAGGAAGAATTCTAAAAGCCATCTGTCTGGGGAAAGAAGCTATTGGAGGAGTAAATCTTCTGGTATCCAAGGACATCTATAGTGAATGGGGGGGGGTGTCCTGCTAGTGAGGTGGGTCGGGACAGTTACGTTAAAGAGGTACAAGTGCTGTAAGTTCATCGGAGCACATTTTGTGGAAGGACTTGTAAAACAAGAATAGGGATGCATCACTGCGGCTATGCGACAGGGGCTGAAGCTTGGCAGATAGTGCGGGAGCTATTAGGTTAGAGATTCGTTTTTGCAAGAGGGTCGTTGGTGCACTAGCCCAAATGTGGCATAACCCATACATAGGCGAATCGTGGCAGATGTGAGAAATTTCTAGCCTAGTAGTGGGAGCCTACCTTCTTTGCACCAGAAGTTAACCATTGATCTTATCTTCGTGATGGTAACCTCTCCGACTTCAGATTACGGAATCGCGAATTTACACGTTTGTTTGGAGGCGCATACCTCACCAGTATTTCAGCACCCACATGCACATGCTTACACACTCAACCACATATTCACACACACGCCCATAAACATACGCACACACACACACGCTTAGAAATATATCTAAGCAACTAAACACGCTTAGCATCCTGTGGTCAGGAACGGATTGGGACGGAAAAACATCCCAGCCATATAAATTTTAAGCGACCCACAAAATAAGCGAGCGTAACAAGTGGGAATTTTTTTTTTATTCTTTAAAAGTAATTAAGGGATTAATTCTAAGCGCCAGAGATGTAAAATCTAAGACGGTTGATGATAAATTTCAGTGTAGAAAATGACCGTTCACACGCGACTTGTGTGCATGACTGTGACATTTATATACATGTATGCTATACCTATTGTACCATATGCATCTGTGAGTAGATTATACTACCGGAGAGTATAATCGACACATACTGCACAATCTTTGCAGAGAGATAGGGCAAAGTCTTTCGTTTATCTGTTTGTCTTCTGTCTATCGGTCTGTCGGGATTTTTTTAAACGTACACAATTCTACTTAGACCATATCTTAACTCCTTCGGGAGAATTCTACAAATATTAATAGCTTCTGTGGTACTGTTTCGGAATAGTCGACCAAAAAATGACAGCCGTGATCGTATCATCTTTTTTTTTATAAACCAGAATAATTTACTGAATTAGCGTGAACAATTTAGGACTTCTGTTAATGTAGGACGTTACAAATGTTACCAAGGTGGCCGTCAATGTTAAGAATAGATTTCTAAATAATCATTTTACTTTAACCATAAAGAATTAAGTGTTAAGAATTGTAATTATAATTATAATTGCCCAATTATTTAAGGATTTATCCAGAACAGGGTACTTTTGCAGTTTTCACATCGGTACAGTGATATTTTTCATATAGGATTTTCTTATATTGGTATGTGAAAGAACAGAATAGATCTTAGTACAGAATAGTTAACATATCCGCCATATGTGTTTGTAAATAATAACGTTATTATTTCAGCACGATCTGTACACTGCAGAAGTACTGAAAACATTAAAAGCGTTATATCGGTTGTTTACAAATGTGAAATCATTCTTTTAGTTTTATCACTGGTCACGGGGCCTGCTAGTCAATAATAAATTAAACATCTAAATGAATAAATGCGAAATTTGGGCCCATTTCTCACACGAACGGTAAAGTCAAAACGCCCTGTTTCAAGTTGATTTAACTTATTAAATACTGTTTATGTATATCGAATATCAGAGTAGCAAGCTTAATTCATTTACATATTGATTTTTAAAAGAGTTAATTTTATTAATTAACTATTATTTCTCATTGTTGTTTAATTCAATGATTGTTTTGATTTTAATATATAACAAATAGTTTTATTTCGCAAAATTGTTTTATTTCCTTGAGAAATAATTTAGCATTTCTGTTCAAATTCAAACGAACCGACTAAGTAAGCGTCCGTCTTGTTTTTTAAGAAGATATCAAGGGCAGATAACTGAAATCTTCTTAAAAAACAAGATGGAGGCTTACCGAACGAGTCGCTGTTATGATACGCAGAATGGAAAAATACTTGTAATTAAAGTTCTAGTGGATAATATTTTCTACTTTTTCGTACAGTGAGTAAGAATATAATGCTTAATAAGTATATATTATTGTTTTTATATAAAAATATTTTTTTTCATATGGCCGCTAATCAGCATAAGCACCAACAAATATCAAACAACCATGTGAATACTTATTTTTGTAAAAGAAATTATTTAAAATAAAAATTAGTACATAATTTTTGCTGATTTTCTTTAACACTGATTTGATTACTTATTTTTAAGCCAAACAGGAAGCCTTTAATATATGGAACCAATTTTGACTTAACATCGTTTAACCCCGCTTTCAAGTCGGGAATTCTTCTGGTTTGCCATCATAACACCCTTAGATCCCCCCTCCTCCCCCCAAAAAAACTGAGGGATAGAAAGAACAACAACAAAACTAGTTTCGAGTGCTTCTACACTGATGTTTACATATTACATTATCAATACCATAAAGACACCAATATGATATACTTACGTACCAGGGAAAAATAAGTATCCTCACCAAAAAGTAGGAAAACATATCGAGTAGAACTTTAATTAAAAGCAAAAAATCAATTTTTCAGTAATCGACATTTAACGTGACTCTCCAATTAAACTTTGGGATATTTATGGAAAACAGGGTAGGTAAGCGCGTTTTTCACGTACACTGTCGGTTCCAGATGGAAATGTCGATGATAGTGTTGGGACGATTAATCGAAATCAGAATCGGGAATTGAAAACATCGGAACTTTTGGGGGTATCGGAATCGGAAAATGTTTTGGCTAATTTCCGATTTCAGAAACGATTCATTTTTTTTTTAAAATTTGAACTTAATTTTCCATTGCTGGTACTAATGATAAATATTTATTGTTTTTAAACTAGAATAAAATCTATAGATCATAATAACATCAAAATACAATGTAAAAAAAAAAAAAAAATGAAACTTTGCATAAATTTTTAGGTAACATTTAAAAGAAGGCAGTTGATTTAGAAGGTTCTAAAAATGTTTACAAATTAAATAAAACAATTTGTCAAGACAAATACTGTCAAATATAATTATTTATTTAATTAAATGTATAAAAAGTGTTTCTTATTGTTTTTTAATTCATTTAGTGTTGGGCTTTTGTCTGTTTTTTTATTGTATGGTGGGTTTTGTCCGGTAGACTTTTGTCCTATGGGCTTTTGTCCGGTCCCCAGCCAGCATTGGCAAACCATAAAAATGCTGGTCAAAAGGTGTAAAAAAACTGTGCTTGAAGATTTTCACATGTTTCTGTCAGAACAATTTGGCTTTGATTTTGATTTTCTTATGTCTGTACAGATTGTAAAAAAAAAAAAAATCTATAAAAGGTAGACCGCTTGGCATTAGAAAGACAATAAAATTTAAAAAAAACAAAAAAAATAAAAACAAAAAAAAACTGTGCTTGAAACAAAAAAAACTGTGCTTGAAGATTTTCACATGTTTCTGTCAGAACACTTTGGCTTAGTCTTTCTTGGATTTTGATTTTCTTATGTCTGTACTGATTGTAAAACAAAAAAAAATTAATCTATAAAAGGTAGACCGGGTGGCGTTAGAAGGACAATAAAATAAAAATAAAAAATAAAATGATTCTTGCATCTGGCATTTTAGTAATTAGATTTCTTTTACACTAACAAGACATGCGAACACCAATAAAAATTTGCCAACTTAAAAATGTAAGTGTATTTTTTAAAACGATTTTAAAGACATTTAAAGTATATTTTAAAATTAATTAATACTATGATTTTTATTAATTTTTGTTTTATATTTGAATTTATATTTGAATTTAATGTGAACGTTTCAATTGTTTTCTTGTAGAAGTAAGATAAATTCTTTGGGCATTTTTAACGAGAGCCAACAGAACGAAAAAGTGTAAAACAAATGTGCAACAAATAAATGTTACCAAAGGCAAGATAAAGTTACGGCGCTTGTTCGTATTTGTCCATAACCCGTTTTTCCCAACTTTTTTACTGACCATGTTTTTCTTTTTTCGGTGTACAATTACCTATCAGGCTGCTAGAGAATTCCGGGGTTTTTGGTAAAAATTTCAAATATTTTAGATTTTAACACGAGGATCAGTTTTCAATATAAATTCAACGTAGACTGACCCCCCTCTTTTTGACCATCTCAATTTAAGAACATTTTTTCTTTGTACAATTACCTATCATGTCGCGAGAGAATTCCGGGTTTTGGGGAATTTTAAAAATGTTTACATTTTGTTGACAATACCTGATACGTAAGTATATAATAATGTTTTTTTTATGGCATTGATAATTTAATATGTAAACGTCAGTGTAGAAGCACCCAGTTTCGCATATAAATTTAACATAAAGTAATCCTACATTGCCGGGTCATTCTAGCGTTTTAGGGCAGTAACCATTTTTTCTTTTTGCTATGGTAGATAAATTCTGTGGGTGATTATTTTGGGGTGTGTACTTTTGAGAAGATCGCGTGTGGTTTTACGACCTTGCCAGTCGGGTTTATGCTAAAAACAAACAATTGTTAACTTCCGTAATAAGTTTGAATTGAGAATCATTTTACGTTAAATTTATATACGAAACTTATCTCCCTCTCTAAATTTGAAAATCATTGATGGGGAGGGGTATTCTCACCGCCACATTTTTCTTGATGTTCACATATAATCTCCTAAAGAAGTAGAATCTCATTTGAGGGGGGGGGATAGGGAAGTTTATAATCTACAGATTTACCAAAGTTTGTTGTTAAAAAGATGTCATTCTCTGAGTAAAAACACATTTTTCAAATTATACCTTCTCCCGATAACTTGCTGTCGGAGAGCGGGACGTTTTGCTAGTTTTTAATAAAAATGTAAGACGTTTTGTGTTAAGTTGAAAAATGACAATTTATATAATTATTTTTTATCTTTAGAATTCGCAGAAAAATAAACAATTTTTTTTTAACATCAGCCAGGACCGACCCACCGGGCATTTGCCCAATGTTCTATATGCCTGTGGCATATATCAAGAAAATTTCAACTACTTATTATCAGTCGGAAGGAGTCGAACTCGTAATAATAATATGAGTAAGATTTGTTTAATCTCCAAAGAATTAACATACAGCTTGAATATTTGAAGAAATTTAAATAAGGAGTTAGACTCTGATATTTTGGAATTGTAGGAGCCAGCGTCGGAATAGGAATCTTTGGAAGTCTAGGAGTCGGAGTCGGACCTTATACCTTCCGACTTCATAGCCCTTTTATTATTACATGTAAATTTAAGGAATTATAGATGCAAGAAACATACTCCTACTACTCCTCCTCTTCTTCTTTTTCCTCCTCCTCTTACTACTACTAATAAGCCTTTACTCACGTATTGAGCACTGTTGAACTAAATATTGAAAATCTATATACAATATATGATAACACCTTATAATAATATATGTGTATATAGATGAAATAATAATTATATATATATTTATTATTTAAAGATTTTTATTATTATATAATATAATAAGTTAAATGATTCATACTCCAAAACAACTCAACAGATTTACAATTGTTTAATAAAAACTGTACAGTAAAGAAAAAATCCAGGTATTTTACCATACAAGAGTAGTTCCTCTATTCAAAATCCTTAGCTTAAAAATAAACAGAAAAATCGGGTTCATCGCATGGAGAAAATAAGGATTATAATCAACCGGATTACAACTATGTTCATCAGTCGCTAAAATATAGTTACAGACGTGAAGAATGTCCAAAGGATCAAACTCCAGGATGTTATTTGTGAAAACAATTTGAAGAAGTTTAGGGAAGCATATTACCGGAGAAACGCACTTTCACTCTGGTGTCAATATCTTTTAATTATTTAAGAAGAAATTGAAATTCAAGGAATATTGCTTCATTTGTGTCTAATGAATATGAATCAAATTTAATTTTAATCTGAAATATTTGAAGTTTCAAATGGGAGATTGTGCCTAAACCCTTTAAAATACTTCAAAGAAACTTAAATTTATACCGATTGTTAAAGTTTCACAAAAATCGGATATAACTGAATTTTCACAAAAGGCTTCTACCTCCTTTTTTTTTTACCTCCTTTGTATAACACTTAATTAAACTAAATATAGCCCACAATTTGACCCATTACGCTTAGCAACCGTGTTCCAAAAATTATAATAATCGGTTAATTAGTTTAGGAGTGAATATTATACATATAAATATATAAATATATAAATATATAACATATATAATTTTATACTGATTGAGATAATATATATTTAATGTTTGAACAGATGTTAAATGTGTACTTAAAAAAATCGATATATTAAAAAAAAAAATTAATAATAAAAACAGTTATCAATTGTCGTGTGCTTAGTTTGAAAGCATAAACATTTCCTTGTGTTGTTTAAAACAATATAAAAAGAGAAAATTCGTTTTTGAAGAACATTAATTGTAAATTTAAATTTGCTTAAATTCGCAGTGTTCTTACAAGAAGGTAATACGGTCCGTCCAAGACTATTTACTTTGTTGTCCGAATATATTTACTGATCAATTTCATTGTTTTTATTCTGAGACATAAAACCAACATTTGGAAACTATTTATGACACATCATCCACACTACCCGATAAATTTAACAAGTCCCAATGAATGAATGGATGCAAACGTTTTATTTTATTTATCACATCTATCGAAAGGCTTCATTGTTATTAAAATCAATAATACAACACGATCTTTTGAAATAGTATATCTTCTTCTTCTATCTATCTTTTCTAATCTAATCTAATATATAAAGTAGAGACGTTTTTTCCCCTGTACCTTCTCGGTATATAGGAAAATAACCATATACAAAACGGGCTACTAAACTCACCGCTATACTACACTTACTCACTCGAGCGTGTTTTAGTAAAGTTGTTATTATTTTTTCCTACCTAACACTCAATATTACATTTGGCCCACCAGTAACGTCTCTCCGAAAAACCAACTCCATATAGGGGGTAGTAAAGACTTTTCCCCCTAACAATTGTGTACTGTGACTACACTCATCGACACCGGGAAGTAATAAACACAGTTTACTTTTCACAAAACAGTCCGTCCTTATTTATTATTTGCCTGGTATTAATTTACTACATAATATAAAACAATACGCAAACAAATAATGACCGCTCCCGTTGAATCCTATGATATTCCGCGAATATCAGATTACGTTTTTCCTATTTCTACCTATGATTTCCACATTTATATTCATTCCGGAATCAAGCGAATGACATTAACGAACACAGTTCCTGCAACATTTATTCTTCAAATATGGCGGCTAAAATTCATTCATTAAATCGACTTCCTAGTTAATTCAATAGCCGCCAAGGTGCTGTTAGACCCCGACACATTTATATTTTCAAAATAATATACCTTTAACCCTTCCCAAATAAATGACATAAACCGTGTCATTGTTGAACTTTACTTTTCGCTTCCAGAAGCTGCCAGTAAACACGCTTACGTTAACTGGCATATTTTCACATACATTTTTCAAGAAGTAACTGCGGCGCAATGGTTAAGAAGGGAGGTTTCATTATCGCCAGTATCGGCGTTCGATCCCATTCTGCTCTAAACCATTTTCTTTTCTTTTTTTTTACTATAAAACATTCACCAACACGGTAGAGGGGGGGGGGAAAGAACAATAGGCGGTTTCTTTTTATTCAATAGGTAGTACTTTCTCCCGCGCAACGCCGGGCGACGGGTACCGCTAGTATATAATAGAAATAAAAGACCCAGACACAGCCATTCGTATGCTTAATTGTCGTAACTATTTTGTAAACAGTTTAGAATAAATTATTGTTTTATATTATTCATTTGTCCTATTTCTTATATGTATATATATGTATGCAATACTTTTGCCGACATTAACAGTAATTAATTAAAGTGATTTGATAAAACACATTTTATAAAATATTATGTTCATTATTTTTCAAGGTAATTTAAATGAAAACTATTTGTTTAAAAAATTACGATATAATTATATCAAAGATATTTAATGTAAGTTATACATTTAAATAATATACTTAGAACAGTCGGCGGATAACGGGTACGTTTTTGCTTGTATTAAACAAATATCGTCGTTATCGGCCACCCAATTTTGAATTGAATTGAATTTATCAAATCATTTTACTTTCAAATTTAGAATATTTATTTCGATTAAAAAAATGTTTTATAAAACATTGCCACTAATTTCGTTCGTTTTCAGCCTTCTGTGAATTTCTAGCATTCTTTGAAGGGGTCCAGTTTGTTTAATTCAAAATCTGGGAAAATGAATCAACGGCAGAATTCAAGAAATGGACAGCATTTTTTTGTTATATCTCTCTCTATATATTGGGAAGCCAAACAAGGGTGTCAAGACAATAACTTCAAGTTAAAAACTTTCCTCTATTTATCATAGATAATTTAAAGAATTGTTTTCGAAATACTCAGCTCAAAATTCATGTAATATGTATCTTAAAAACTAGAAAAGTATGAGACAGAAGCTAATACTAAAATATGAGTTAATCAACCTTTATTTCCCTAAGGCTTTCCCCTATATTTTTTTATCACAGAAACTATACATATTCATGCTAAAATATTCGTGTGTTTTGGCATTGAGTAATGGTTGAAAAACCCCCTACCATCTTAATTGTTTTGATTAATCAGGATTTATAAATAACTTACTCAGTGACCCCTCTCTTATTAACCCATTAAATGCTTTTTGTTTCAAATATGACACATTCCAACAAAATACATATTTAATATAATATTCAACGAAAATGTGTCAAACTGTAACTTGTTTAACATCTGCAACGAGCCTGTTGGCAAGTGTGAGTAGGTATTAGTATGATGGTGCATTAGCATACACGCTAAATAGGTAATCAGAATCTTCGATGTCACGGGTGAGTGTTATCGTTGTGTCATCTGCCTAATTCAAGAGCCTAAACTTTTAAATCTGGTCATTATAATGGTCAGTAAAAATTAGTTTATAGTTCTCTAGTGTATTATGATTATTTAGATGCATATGTTGCAGTGTTTTGTTATACATGTAAAATGTTATGCTATTTGTTGCACATTTGCAACATCATCTATTTTTCAATAAACATATATTTTTCAAAAATCATTTGTGCTATTTTTGTATTATCCCTAAGAAACGTTTTTCACTTGATAACATTTTTTCGAACCAATATAAAAGATACAGCATTAAAGGGTTAACTTTTATCTATCATTTTCAACCTCTCTTATTCAATACGTCATCTATCAAACACTGGAAGAGCGGAGTATGCACACTAGTATATATATATATATATATATATATATATATATATATATATATATATACATACATGGAAAATGAAAAAAGAAAACTATTATTTGCGTATTCATCAACGTTTCGTCTTTATTTCAAGATTTCCTCAGGATGATTTGTCTGAACAAATAACACACAAGTACAAATATTAGAAACAGTAGTAGTAGTACATATATATTCATGCATAAATATTAAATTATATTTACCTACATACGACCTCGTTTTAAGCTTATTTTCTCATCCGTGCAGGGAAGCGATACTTTCAGACGGTCACAAGGCGCGAACTGGGTTTATAAAGTGAACCCAGACTCCGCACGCTTTCGCTCTACCATCAAGGCCATATGAGATTATCACGTGACACTGGAGAAATTAAGTTATATTCATGCAAAATACAGCGGGCCGTAAACACAAGACAAGAATAGTAATTTGCTTGAAGCATTGGTAGGAATTGTAATAAATGTATTAAGAAAGCAACGTAGAGAGCCGGATTGACGAGAAGCTGGAAAGAACAAAAATAAACAATCGAAGGACAGGACTTACAACTATCTATTTATTTTTCTTTTCAATCTCATATAAACAGCAAGTATGGTGTTAGCTGTGTGTGATGTCCGGATGATGATTAGAAATCATTTGATATTTCGAGAAAATCTTTCTTTTGTAAAAAATGAAAACCAAAGAAAAGTCCGACTGACTAAGATGGATGCCAGAAAGTAGGGATGGAAACAGGCCAGTCCCGCAGATACTGATAGAGACGCTGCAGCAATTAATAAATCAATCAATTTAAAATTAAAAAAACTTATATCCTACACATAGATATAGTGTTCAAAAATAAATGTGCAATATTAACTTCATTAACTGGGCATTATATGACCAGTAATAAACTGTTTGTTTGTAATAGTATAATTTTATTTATATATTTTATTTGTTTATGTATTTTTTAATATAAAATCTTATATTTTTATTAATTAAATTTTCTTTTGATTATCATATATTCAAGTAATAGTATTAATTGTAGGTTTTCTAGAATTAAATTATAGAATTAATGAAATTTGTTACTTATTACAAGGATTTATAGCCTACATTAAAGTTTTATGTAGGCCTCGGTGAAGCTAATTAAATTTAAATTTTAACCATAAAACAATGAAGATGGAAGGCGGATAACTATAACTGAGACTTAATTAGGTATTACCTGAGAATTAATTAGGTATTACCTGAGAATTAATTAGGTATTACCTGAGAATTAATTAGGTATTACCTGAGAATTAATTCATAGATTAAGCCGATAAAAGTTTACACTTATTGTAATTTAATCAGAGGATAGAAAAACACCGACAATGTAATATTAAATATTATCAGCAACATTTAACTTTGAAAAAATTTATACACAAAATAAAAACCAAAAGATAAAGAGTCTTTTTTGAGATGAGAACGTAGAGTTAGGGTAGACGCCGTAAAAACACGTCAAAAATAAAACAGCTGTTATATTGGAAATGAATATTTGAAAAAGAATACTCAAATTGTTTAGGAGTCCAAATGTTGTTGTTAAGAAGCCGATTTTAAGACGGCTGTTGGTAAAGTCCGATTCATCCTGTCTGTGCAGTAGTCTGATAGTGGAATGATCCGTTTCACAGGGTTTAGAATGAAGTTTGCCAGTCAGAGTTCGATGTATATCAAAGTGTGCATTACGAAAAGCTTGGTAGGGAAATTTAGCATTTTTAGGATTTCTGTGAATCGAGTTAGTTAAAAAAAATCTGAGATGGTTAACATCATCTGAAAGCATCATTGTTACGTTTTTATTATCCTGTGTAACGCCATTTATTTTTTAAATTTCAGATTTCATGTTTCGGGAGATGAACCCCGCTTATAGCTTTTCTATTTTCTAGGGACAATGAAAGATGCAAAAAGCCTCAACAATAAAGAAAATTAGGAATTTAAGGAACACTAGACACAGGTTACGTAGGAATTCCAGCCCCCAAAAGAAAGCCATTTTTACCCTGGACTTCCTCATGTATAGAAACTACCAGCAATCGCATACTCGGTCACTTGACTTATTTATTTAATGGTTTATCCAATAATTCGAAACATCAATAGGTTCTGAAGTATATGACGTTGGCCATGACGTGTGTCTTGTACACTGACAAGTCCAATACGACCCTTGTTGAACCTGGCGATGGTTAGGTCAATTTCGGAGATGAGCGCCACCAACGTCTACGATGACAACAACAGTGTGCGGGAGTCATGTTATGGACTAGTATTATAAGAAACAGACTTTTGACCCAATCCGAGTACTTAAAAGGGTTAAACTGACCGCTTGCGCCTACTACAAATATTTTGAAAGCGGCCCTGAAGCATTGGATAGACTAAATATCACTGTCACTTCTAAGGACTATCGTTTTTATACATGTCAACGCTCACTCCCAGAAAGGCATTTCTAGGCTTTTATGACAGGTTGATTGTATGACCTTACCGGATCACCACCATGTCAAAGATCACTAAACGAGATTTATATGCCAATGGATGTCACTTTACATCAAAAGATATATTATGAGTGACCATCAAATCTGTAGTAGAGGCAGACTGAATGAGGAATACCACGGATTACATCCGGCAATTTGTTTTACCAGTCACGAAACCGTGGTATCATGAGACGATCTAAACTTCTGTAAAATCATAAATAAATAAATATTACGTACTGATGGAATAATCCAGCACTCTATTGGATTTCTTTACACCTAGCAAATAATTATATCTCTGTCTGTCTGTCTCTCTGTCTCTGTCTGTCTGTCTGTCTGTCTGTCTGTCGGTCTCTCTCTCTCTCTCTCTCTCTCTCTCTCTCTCTCTCTCTATATATATATATATATATATATATATATATATATATATATATATAATTAAGTAAATTTATATAAACATCAGCACTTCAAAAAAAAAAATTGGTTCTCTGTAGGCAAAAAGGTTAGACTTATTTAGAGAACTCTACAAAAATTGCCTGCCTCTAATATATTTTCTATTCTGCTTTGCTCTACTTTGCAGGAACAGTTTTTTTTCTTTTCTCTAAAAGTAACTTTGTTTAATTATTAAATCATTTATTTTAATCGTTATTTGTCGACGTACACTTTTGAAAATGTATCAATCGAAAGGCGCCCCGAGATTTAGCTTT
This sequence comes from Sepiola atlantica, assembly GCA_963556195.1. Taxonomy (NCBI): domain Eukaryota; kingdom Metazoa; phylum Mollusca; class Cephalopoda; order Sepiida; family Sepiolidae; genus Sepiola; species Sepiola atlantica. The sequence goes on along the minus strand of OY744528.1, from coordinate 65,150,371 downwards.
ATGGGGACTGTTTTCTTTTTACTATTATTAATTTTTTTCTTTAACTCTAAGGTTTTAGTCGAATTGTCTTTTGGCTATTAGATTACAAAAAAGGTTTTGTTCTTTCTCCCTTCTTACTACGTAATATTGCCCCCCTCAATTTACTATACTTATTTCCCGTGTGCAATCCACTCTGAAATGACTATGCTATGACTTTTTCTTATTAAAACGCGAATTAAATTTTGTAGAATAAAAAATCTTTTTATATATTAATGAAGCATATGAATAATGAAGAAATATTATCTCTCTCTATAAAACTCAATGTCTGTCTGCGTGTGCCCCATAGAAAAAACGGTTAGAGAATCTACATAAAATCTAAAAGTGTATTATCATGTAAAATTATCCGGGTAAGATAATGGAAATATTCCTGAATCTCTAAGTGCACCCCTAAAAGAGCCTATGGATCAGATATCGTCAAGGGTGGGTCCAGTTTTTCAGCCATCATTTGGATGAAAATACTATCATTTTAGTGTATTCCTCCCGATCGGCATTTTCTTTCTAAATTGTTTAACGTTTCTTAACTATGGAAAGGGGACAAGAAACTCGGAAAGGATAGTTTTACTAGTGCTCTGGAGGCATCCTTAATTTTATTTGGGTGGTTTCAGTAACGCGCTAAACGGTAGCAATAAATGTAAGATTTCAGTTTTACATTTGGTAAGTGGTATATAGTGATACAAAAGAGTTCAAGATCCTAGATAGAGCAGGTGTGTTTAAATGCAGCGGTGCCTGGAAGAAATAACTTCTCTATCGTTTGTCAACTCAGTGCTGCCCGGAAGCAATAATAGTAATAATACAGTATGGTATTTAGTAAGTTGTATAAGTTAATTCAAAGTGCTCAATATAATAGATAGAACATTTGTGTTTACTCAGCATTGCCTGTGAGTCATCAATATCCCAGATAGAGCGATCCTACATAGAGACAGATTTTTAAACGCCGCGTTGCTCGGTAGAAAGATTTTCACTGTATCTTGTTATACTATTGGATATCAAAAAGGTAATTTGCGTTATTCGGGAGTCAGTGTTCAATATCCTAGATAGAGTAGGTGTGTACAATAATACAGTAGTACATTTTTTAATGTGGTATATATTGATGGAGAACGGGGAAGGCAAGAAACTCAACGTTGCCTGGGAATACACTAAAATAAATATAGGTTTCTTTATATTATTAAGGGGGGATAAGAAACTTGGCGTTGCCCGGAAATAAATTAAAACAAATATAGATTTTATTATATTTTTGAGAAAGAGGGCGGGGAAGAAACTCGGTGTTGCTCGGGAGAAATGACTTTAAAACTAAAAGCTCAGATGAATGACTTACATCATTATTATTTTCAATACATTAAAACAAGAGAGAGGAATCGGCTGGGCAAAGGGTGGTGGAGAGTAGTGTGGAAAAACGGGGAAGGAAGAAGAGAGAAAAATAAAGAGACGAATTGAGATAGGTAGAGACATAGGAGTTTTAATATAATAATGTTACACACACATTTTAACCTCTTCTATTTTGTTTTTGTATGGCCCCCAGGTAACGCCGGGTAGATCTGCTAGTATATTTATAAAGCATATGAATAATAAATAAATATAATATAGTAATAAAGTATATAATTAAATTAAGAAATTTAGTTAAAAAATTAATTAAAAATATAAATAAATATAACAGTAAATCAACATCATTAAATCCTAATAAGATTTAAAAAAAAATCTCGTTCATTATTAAAAGGGTTTAGGGTTAGGGTTAGGGTTTAGGGTTAGGGTTAGGGTTTAGGGTTAGGGTTAGGGTTAGGGTTAGGGTTAGGGTTTAGGGTTAGGGTTAGGGTTAGGGTTTAGGGTTAGGGTTTAGAGTTAGGGTTAGGGTTAGGGTTTAGGGTTTAGGGTTAGGGTTAGGGTTAGGGTTAGGGTTTAGGGTTTAGGGTTAGGGTTAGGGTTTTTTATTTAAAATTATTTTACTTCATATAATAAAAAAAAGAAATTGTTAATTGTTACCCCAAAACAAACCAGTCTTGCATTTTTTTATGTTGTAAAAAAATCACTTCCGGTTGAATTACCTCCCTTTATTTTCAGTAGAAGGACAGAAAATCTGCTGCTTCATATATACTACAGAAGTGCCGTATAAAATAATGCTCGCTTCACATCACTTTATTTCGTATGCGTATATATGATTTGCAAGCCTCAGATTTAGCCGGTGCGAGTAACTCTGCGCCGTGGAGACGTCTCTGAAAGGGTTATGTCTTGGGCACAGCACTACACCAGCTCTCCGAACTTAACGATCGTTACATTTCTCTTAAACGAAAGCGATTGATACGTCATCTGGCTTGACGGGTCTTCGGCGGCGTCATTAGGTATCAATATGCATCATTAATTCCCTCCAGAGAATTAATTAACTGGCTGAGACTATCAGCTGGAAAATAAAGGAAATATCATTACTTTATATAAAAATATAATTTGATGCATTTTAGATTTCGAAGAAACACATAGAAACTCGAAAGTCGTTGAGTTGGTCTTCGCGCGACCCATCACATGCGAAGTCGAGATCATAACTGCTTAGAAATCTGTAATAAAATAGAGAGATAGATAGATAGATAGAGAGAGAGAGAGAGAGAGAAAGAGAAAGAGAAAGAGAAAGATACACACAATATACATGAAAAAAAAAGAAACATAGAAAATACAGTAATTGTTGCTCTCAATTTTAACATATCTCAGGTGACAGGGATTTTATCTTTAACCCGCCAGCCGACAGTTTTAGATTGTTGATATTTAATTTGTCATCTAACTCGCACCCGGCGACCCGATTGTTTTGATATAAACAACATAGCCGTCTGATCCTGGCTGACATTTTGAAGTGCAATAATGTCGGCCTTGCGTACCTCCCCCAGAGGGCAATCCAAGCCAGGTAAAAGGGCTTTTAAATGTGGGGAACCCCAACTCCTATAAAAAGGTCGCTATCCTTGATACACACAACTAAAATATAAAATATTGTTGAATAAATGTTATACTATAGTAATTATCATGATAATAATAATAATAATAATAATAATAATAATAGACGCCACGAAAATTATGGACAGAGGGTTGAGAAGGGAAAGCGCAAACCAGACCTCCACTGGAAGAGCGCGGACATCTCTGGGACCTTAGGGAGGCTTGTTGCCACTCGAGCCCCAGAGGGGACCAATGGCCCTTATCAGCGGGAAATCGTTGGTAGGTGGCTGTTGCGATTACCGCAAGGTCATCAGCGGTGATGAACGAAAAGAGGTGGAGCATACTGGAAGTCTGAGGAGACTTGTCACTCAGACTCCAGGGAATACCACAGGATGTCGGCAGTGGGCGATCACTGACGATGACCAGTGTGATAACTCCTAGTGAGTAAATAATAATAATAATAATAATAATAATAATAATAATAATAATAATAATAATAATAATAATAATAATAAATAATTAGTCACGTGAGAGAAAATGTTTCCGTTATTTTTTTAGGAGCCGATGAACATTTAAAGTTTCGAGCGTACCGATTGAAGACGTCTTGTTAGTAGATATACACATGTTATTTTAATTGTGAATTTTAATGTTAACTAATACCTAGTTCCTGAGAGTTATGTTCGGGGTGGGGAGATAATATATATATATATATATATATATATATATATAATTTCTTAATTTCTTAAATTCATTTATTTATTTTTTATTTATTAATTTATTTATCAATTTATTCATTGATTTTATTTTCTTCGTAAGTGTGTCTTCATGTATGTGTGATAGTTCCCCTTGACCTTCATATTAAATGAGAGAAACACTATCCCTGTGACAAAATCACAGGTAAACTAAGTCTGGGCCTGGTGTTGCCACAAACATCAAACTATGATAAATGTCTACAAATACAAATAAACGCCGTGAGACTCATAAAAAAGATCTGAGTGTCAGTATGGGCAGGTTCTCCTTCTATGGCAAACATGGGGGACCCGGTCCGCATGCTGCGAATATTTGCTCCTTTAATTTCAGGAACAAGATCACGGAAAAAAACAGGTAAGTAACCAATCAAATTCCAGATATGACAAGGACACAGACTAAACACAAGAAATCAGGAATGAAGAGAACAAACCAAAAAGCCATAGAAAGAAATGGACCACGAAAGAAAACAGACTGGTAATGGAATTCTACTACAAAAGCCGCTACCCCACAGAAAAAGAATACCGGAAACGGATGAAAGATCTATGGGACATTTCTACTGACTACCATACAACGGAACAAAGGATAGCAGATCAAGCAAGACATATACTCAAGAAAGGGTGGTTCACGGAGATGGAATTAATGGAAATCAAACAAAAGATAAATGGCGTGACAGATAAAGAAACACCACTTGACGAAAACCCCTAGGAAGAATACGGGCAAAACATAATCACAGAAACTGAAGAGAGCGAAGACTACGAAACCATAGAACTCACTGAGGAAGAAGCAAGAGAAATGGAAAACATCAAACGATTCATGACCAAAATCAAAACAAAAAAAACTCCCATCCCTAAGGAACGAAAATTGGAAGAAGTTAAAAATTGAAACAGAGAAAGTAAACAGAGTACTCGCGTACATCCCAACATACACTATTACAGATCTAAACAACTTGATATATGCGGGGGCAAAATCAATAAGTATGAAACTAAAAAGGGAAAAGAAGACTGACCAAAAGAATGGACAGACGAAATCTGGATGGGAGATCAGACTGGAAACCCAGATCACCAAACTTCAAAAGGAAGCTAAAACCGTAAATAGGATGAAGGAGAACAGTAAACGATGGAAGAGCAGAAATCCGAATCGCAAGGAAAGACTAAATAAGAAACGCTAAATGTAAAAAAGGAAGGAAGAAAAATGTGTGTGTGAATGAATGCTATATACAGCGAGTTGTAACTCTGTCGGTTTTTTCTTTCTTGGTGAAGTATATCTCCAAACAGAAATAGTTTGTTGTAAGAAAAAGAAGAAATAACGAAAAGTCGGAATCGAATTAAAACGATATTTCATAATCGTGTTTAATTTCGTTATATGTTCGTAAATTATTTTCTGAGTATATTCCAATGATCCTTTATTTTTGAATATCTGTAAATAGGTGAACATCGGAAATAAAGATGAAAAAAAGTAAAAAGATATTTAATGTGACGCTGGAATATAATTGTTGTTGTGATATGAATTATATTATTATAGAAATGTGAAAAAAAATCAGTAAGTACTTTAATATGAAAAATGTAAGATGGTTCTGTGTTTTTTTTATAATGGCAAACTGCTATTCCCGTATTCGATCATTTTAAAATACGCCCAGAAACGAGAACGAATACTTGAAGGGAGTATTTATATTTAAAATCTAATGTAGTATATAGACACTAGTAGGATGAAAATATGAAATAATAGCGGCGATTTAGCTAAAAAGCCAGCCTATTAAGAACAGTCCCCGGTGACACTGGGTAGTGGGAGTAGATATTAGCGTGAGAGCGAAAACGCCTGCGATCCCCTTTGCAAACAACTGTGTTGAGAGAAGCAGCTTGCACGGTAAAAATATGAACATTTTTGAAAGGGAACGAAACGAACACAATTTTCTAGAAGCTCGCACAAAGCATTGGCCTAAGTGGTCGGTAGAACAAATTAGTATATGAAGGTTTTGGTTAGGAAGCTATGATGGCCCATTAAATAGGAGACAATTGATTTTACTTTATTATATAGAAGAGATATATACGTTACCATTCCGGATAACAGAATACTTATTTAAGATTCAATAGAATAGTCCTATAGTTGTGGAGATTTATTCAACTAGATATAGATATTTGTTGTTTTTCTTTCGGCAGGAGTGGTATCCCATCGTCATAGACTTGGGTCTATGACCTCCTTATTAAAATCATTACGTTCGTAGCGTGAAATTAGCTAAGACTTAAACACAGACTCATATTAGTATTAATATATATACATATTAATGCGGATATATACATATTAGTATAGATATATACATATATACGAGATTATATTTATCTTGGTTCTTATCTTTTACAATCTCTCTGTTTTCCTCTCTCTCACACAACTTCACCTACACGAACCAGCTCGAAGATCTACACGCACACGCATGCACCCGACCCACGCGTTGGCCCATTGCTAATGTCGGAGGCCAATAGAGCTATCTCGACTCCGCCAGCCGATGACATCATCGACCTACCAGCGCGCAGCCATTACTTCGATACCACCTCAGAATAACTGCATCATATCTTTCTGTTGCGCTGGTCGAGGATTGCAGTTTTTATGCATTGACTTTCGCCTTATCTCCGACATCGAATCAATTCTTCATTCAAAGCAAATGATTAAATCGACCCTATTGCACGCTTTATTGTACCATGCCCATATAACTATAACTAACACAAGCGCATTTGCCTTAATTTCGTGGCGAGCGTGATAGAGTACGGGTAAGATATCTGATTTCTAGTCCAAATTGTCGGATTTCGAATCAACGTAAAACATTCACCATGCTTAGCCAGACTGAATATCAGTGAAATGGCAAAACAGCTATCTCTGGGTGACTACATATATATATATATATATATATATATATATATATATATATATATATATATATATATATATAGCAATAGATAAAGTGAAAGAATAGAATAAGGTGCAAATCAAATTTTATTACAGTTCAATGTTCAGACAAAGTTCTTTAAAGTCCTTAACTCATGAGTTTTCAAAGAAAATCTTCTCCTTCGATAGCAAACGAATTTCCCGCCTGGATAACTTTTTGCATTTTTGGACCACCATTATTTTTTAATCAACCTCTTTGATATCTTGCCTGGAGCTATATTAAACTTGTTGACGTGAATGAACTGTATAGGTTTACCAAAAAGTATGTTTTGGGCCGATATATTTGATGCTTTATATACCTTTATGTATTTTTATATATATATTTTTTTATATATTTTCAAAGTGTAATTTTTATTACCTGCAGTAATGTCATTGCGGTAATGGTCCTCTGAGGAGAAGATTTTCGTTGAAAACTCATGAGTTAAGAACTTTGCCTGAACATTGAACTGTAATTATATTTGATTCGCACTTTATTCTATTCTTTCACTTTATCTAATGCTATTAATGCTCTATCCAGTATATTGAGCTTTATTTTTATCCGGATGTTCACTAATTAAAGATATTAGTTGCCTCTTATATCTTTTGGTGTAGTAACCATATATATATATATATATATATATATATATATATATATATATATATATATATATATATATATATATAGTAAGTTATGAAAATATATTTATGGCAATTAAGCTACACAGAGGCTCCCGCGTTTCATCCCCAAGGGAATCTTCAGGCTAAAATGCATGTATTTAGTTTTGCCGGGTGTTTTTATATACACGGCTAGCTAGTTAACCAATCAGATTCTTTGTTGTTCTCTTAGCTAACGGTTGGGCTTCTCACGAACAAAGGTCCGGTTAGTTTTACTTATATATATATGAGATTAAAAATTGAAAAAACGGAAGATCTGTGAGCTAGACGTTTCTCCCAACTGTTACGTATGTGAAACGTTGAGCGTACAGATCTTCCGCTTTTTTCCATTTTGAATCTCATACCGTCGGATGTTTTATCCTTTCATCTATTCATATATATATATATATATATATATATATATATATATATATATATATATATATATATATATATATATATATATATATATATATATATGAAGCGGCGGTCTAGTGTTTATATAAATAGATATTTGAGATGTCATTTACGAGCGCTTCTCCCGCTGGCTTAATTGAGAGAGCTGACGACTATCAACTTAATTGTTGATAGTTCGATCCCTGGCTAGGGAGATACGCTAGTACAGGCGCGATAATGAGCTATGATACAGCGAAACAGTCTTCTGTAGATGACTAAATAAACTAGTTGTTGGGTGATGTCATCTGCTTCTTCTTAGCGTAATGCAAAGCTCTTTGTAAATAAACAAATTAAGCACGGCGAGGCGGTGGTCAAGTGTTTATATAAATAGACATTTGCGATGTAATTTTCTCTTGTATATTCAACTAAGTGTCGTTATCCCTTAAATTGAGACAATTTCAAAAACAATATTTTTCTCATCAGAGGGAAAACATTTCGTGATATAATAAGATGCTTCAAATACTGTTTCAAAATTAATCGAAAAAAATTGAATGAGTTTGGAAAAAGTTAAAAAATTTTTTTTTTCGATTTAAACAAAATCTTTGGAAAAAAAATCTTTACAAAGATGCATTTTTCTTTGATAGATTCATTAACATAGCGTTCAAATTCCAACCATTAAAGTATTCCATATGTGAAGTAAAGATACAGTCGTTGTGGTAAATACCACGAGAAAAAAATTATTGTCAATAGCAGAAATTTTTAAAAATCGGCATTCTCCGAAAGGCTTCCCGTGTCTCGGCTAAAAGTGTAGTTTAAATATGTCTCTGTATTGGAAAACAGCAACCGTTTGGCCAGGGGCCGCACACCCGGAAGTCAATGATCACCGACCGGAACAGACAACAAACAGAACAGTCCAAAAAGACGAATCTAGAAATATAAAACGAAACCAAATAGAGAAAAACTTAAAATAATGGTTAAGGGGACGTAACTCTGCAAGATATTCGTATCTTATATATTATTCATACTCAAAATAGACTGAATTCTATTCTTATAATTATCATTTCTATTTAAAATAAAGTTTTAAAAAAAAATCTGTCTTTAATAAGAAAAAATAATAATTATTATTATCGAATTGAAATAGGACAGAGTAATAAACGAGGTCCCTAGTTCAACAAAAGGGATAGGATTTACATTAAGTAAATGGTTTTAAAAGCTGTATGAGGTTTTAACAAGGCATAGCAGAATTGATAGAAATTTATACAGTTTATAAAACTTTATGTTATTGAAACTAGATTTAATAGGAGTTTAAAACCGTAAAGGAATTATAAAACTGTGTTTACTTCAATTATATTTTTCTAGGATTATTTTTTCTATTTAAAAAATGATAATTTTTTATTAAATAAGAACAGTAAAAGACTACTCTAAACGGTGTCTACATTTGAGTTTAAAAGTTGATAAAGCAGTTGATAAAGCAGTTGATAAAGCAGGATGAAAGGAAAGGTGAGAGATAGTATTGTGTCATGTATGCTGAATATTAACAGCGGGTAGGGGCGGTGTTATACCAAAGAGAAAGATTCAAAACACAAGATATTCATATAATTTTGTTATATAGGTGAGATAGGGAGAAAAGCAAAAAGAACTTAAGGCATAGAAACAGTAAGAAAAAAGGGAAAATTGGATAAGAGAGTTAAACGCTAGGGAATGGGCAAAGTGAAATGAATAAACTAGTATGTTAATTTTGAAACACTATTTATGTTTGTTTCTTATACATATTCTTTATATATTTCCCAAATAGAAACATAAAAAATAAAATATAAAATTTACAAAATAATAACAATAATAATAATAGAATATTATAATAAGAATAAAGGTTAACAATATCATACAAATACAAGTTAAAACTAAATATAAGTAAAATAAAAAAGTGTTACATGGATCGGTAATATATCAGTATAATCCACCAAATATATGGTTAATGTAAACAGAATTTGTAATACAAGTTAAAAGTTACATTACAAGATACTCTTACACACACACACACACACACACACACACACACACACACACACACACATATATATATATATATATATATATATATATATATATATATATATATAAGTCAGGTTCATATTATATTCCAATAACCACGTTTTTATTTTATTATTGTATTTTTTTCACATTAAAAAAAAACATAACATTTCTGCGAGATATATTTTTTACGGTCCGTTTCATTTGTCTTGAGCCAAACAACATTTTTATGTCAATATCGTCTCTGCAACCTTACAAAATCATCAGAAAAATCCACAAAGAGTAAAAAGTTCTTGGATTAAAGTATCTTGAAAAAAACCTACACTATAGAGTGGTTCATTTTTAGGTGAAACCAAACAAAAAACAAAGAAAAGAGAAAACTCGAATTGATAGTATATGCTAATACATATATTCTCATTAATTATATATATATATATATATATATATATATATATATATATACAGAGTGTGTAAAAGTAAGTAAACAGTAATGTAAGATCAGTGAAATTAGTGACATATATTGAAATAAAACGACATATCTTAAAATAAAAATTCATGCACTCTTATTGATTTTGTTTAATTAAAATGCAGGTACTTTTAATAATTTCCTTTCAATAAAAATGCATGCACTTTTAATCATTTCCTTCTATTCTCTCAGTTAAATTTGCAATGTAATTCGAGTACCTGAGGGAGTAGGGCTTTTTATTACATGCGTTTCTTATTACATATTTATGCAAAATTCGTTCGTTAGTATAATGAATACAGTGAATAATATGTACGTGTTTTCTCTTTTTTATCACTGTATTCCTACTTTTGCACTATCCTTATATATATATATATATATATATATATATATATATATATATATATATATATATATATATATATAAATATTAAATTATTTATACCTACAGACGCTAGCGTTTCAAGCTTATTGCTCTCATCAGTGCAGGGAAGTAACAATTTCAGACGGTCGAGAGGCGCGAACCCGGTACACAGAGTCAGCCATATCCACTCGGCTACGGAAACTGCCACGTAATCTAGGGAAATTAAGATCTATATGTACCTAGAAGCGGGCACAGATAGAAGACTAGTCGAGAGTGTTCGACGAACGTATTCGGAACTTTGCATTAGAGCTTTTTGACAGTCTATTTTTAACTTCCTCGAGAGTGCTCAACTTTAATTTCTTAAAGGGGCTTAGTATAATATTTATAAATAAATATTAAATTATTTATACCTACAGACGCTAGCGTTTCAAGCTTATTGCTCTCATCAGTGCAGGGAAGTAACAATTTCAGACGGTCGAGAGGCGCGAACCCGGTACACAGAGTCAGCCATATCCACTCGGCCCACGGAAACTGCCATGTAATTTAGGGAAATTAAGATCTATATGTACCTAGAAGCGGGCACAGATAGAAGACTAGTCGAGAGTGTTTGACGAACGTATTCGGAACTTTGCATGCCCGAAAATCCATGTACGGACACACACACGTGTACGTACACATATATAAATATATATAAGAACACAATGATAAAAGAGCCAAAAAATCACAATGAAAGATAGACATACTTTAAATATATCTGACAGATGTCCTTTACGATGAGGACCTTGTCAAAACGTATTATTTAATATGGTAATAAAAGGAAATGTTCAAAGAATTCGTCGCAAGGAAAGTAACTTAATATCAGGAAGTCACTTAATATAGTTTTCAGTCAATATATGGCATCACCTCCCAAATCCTTCAGCATTCTAAAACAATGAAAATATATTTAATGGTTAATTCCAAAGGACCGACTTATAATGCATTATTTACAGGTAAGGGCCCCCCCTCATGGAAAAATATATATATATAAATAAATAAGACAAAAAAAAACTGGACAGTATTTACTATTTGGTATTTAATCAGTTTTTGTGAAATTATTAATAAATCGTTTTGAGTTTCACTTTCTCCCTGCGTTTATTTCGTTTCACTTTTCCATCTTACGGCAACCACATCGCATTGCTATAGCCTCGGACGACTAATCTGCACTTACATTTATCAGCAATGCTTCAAGCAAACTACAATCTCCTTTTATATATATATATATATATATTAGTTAGCAAATAGTTTTCTCTGATAAAAGAATAGAATGACGATTTTCGCTCATCTCCGGCCTTTGTCTGAGATGAGTGTTTCAGATGAGACTACAACTGAATTGATTAGGTTCTGCTAAATATTCGTTTATTCTTTTCCACACTGGCGAAACATGACTGCCAAGAACCATTCACCCTCCTTCGATTCTACACAGTCTGCCCGAGATCTTCTACTGTGCGTATCCCTTCTACTGACAGTCAGAAACGGATCCAGACTGTCCAGTTACTGCTAACGAACTACTCGTCATACAAATACGGTTTTTCTTTTTAGGGTGATCACAATACTGTTTCTTACCAATGACTGTATATTTGGCTAATTCTCCGAATTCGTTGTCTGTCGTCAATAAAATTTTATTTATGTTTGTATAGATCGACTTTGTCATTCTTTTTGATATTGCCGTTCCCTATAAAAAATCCAATAGTTCCAATCAAATTATTCTATTCAAAACAAGACGGGAGAATTGGATAGAACACCGGAAGTTTGAAAATAATTTCTGTTATGGTAATCTACGACCCGACTTAAAAAATGGTTTAATTTGTTTTACGGCATATCAACACGCTTCGAGTGACTTTGTAGCAGTCACATATATTGATGTATTATTTTCTTTTGATATAAATAGACAGGTACCCCTGGGTAATTGGTCCATTGATCAATCGGATACCTTGGCGTAGGAATACAGTTTGTTGGACTAGTTCTTGCGGTGCACACGTATGTTGTTTCCCGCCTACCCAGTTAGATTTCGAGAGTCGCACGAAGCAGACGCTCTGTTGTTTGTTCTTCTAACTCACCAGCACAAGATACGTGGCGCCCCCCCCCCTTTTGTAAAGATTGACTATTCCTTTACAGCACTGCCGAAATAAAAGATATTTTCTGTTAACCTTTAATGTCGTCTGTTGTCGTCTACTTATTTCATCTATGAGTCTAATTGTTTCAAACATGGGGTCAGATGGACGTTCTATCACAACCAAACGTTAAGTATAATGAAGATGGATAATCCTTTACCTCACCCCACCATTCATCGTAACCATTATACTTAGTACTGAATTCAATCAGTTTGGTAAAAACTTTTTATCTTTCAAGTTGTTATATCTGCAAATATTTATTTATGTTTTAAATTTCTGTGTAATTCGTTAACTACAGTTGTAACGGCAGCGCAGGACAAAAAAAATGAGGAACATGAGTAGGACAAGTGAAGAATTGGTAAAAATACAGAATAGTTAACACTCGATAATTTATAATAAAAAAAATCAATAAAAAAAACAACAGATAATTTATATAAAACGCATTAGAATAAATTCTCTACCGAATCCGCACAGTTTTAACGTGTGGAAACAGTTTGTAGGAGTTTTCATACTATTTAAAATTCTTACAAATTGCTTGCACACGAAGCAAGAAATGCACGCGAACATCGTCGGATGCGGAAGATGCAGGAACACGTCGCCAGGAATAGGAGATGCAGGAAGACGTCTTCAGGTGCAGAAGACGTCACCGGGCGCATGGGAGTTAAGCTGGACCAGGAGGATATCTCAGGAAGCAGGATCAGCAAGGGTTTGCTTGATTTGGTTTGTTTTACGGCATATCATAGCATCTATTATGTTCTAAACATTACTCTTAGAAAACATTAACTCTAGAAAATATTACTCCCAGAAAACATTAATCCTAGAAAACATTTACCTTAGGAAATATTAATCCCAGAATAAATTAACATTAGAAAACATTAATCTTAGAAGGAAATTTTACAGTGAGAGTTAGCATTATTCTTAGAAAACATTATTCTATAGGAAACATTACTCCTAGAAGGAAATTTAACAGTTTGAGTGGGAACATTATTATTAGAAAACATTACTCTTCAATAACATTACTCTTAAAAAACATTTCCCCTAGAAAAATTACTATTAGAAGGAAATTTAACAGTTAGAGTGGGAACATTAGTCTTAGAAAACATTACTCATAGAGAACATTACTCTTAGAAGGGAATTTTAAAGAGAGTACGGGCATTACTATCAGTAAACATGACTGCCAGAAAACATTACTCCTCAAAGACATCATCTTCAGAAAAGATTACTCTTAGAAGAAAATTCTATAGTAAGAGTGGGAACATTACTCTTAGAAAGCATTACTCCCTGAAAACATTACTCTTAGAAAATATTTCTCCTAGAATATCTTACTCTTAGAAAGAAAGTGTACAGAGAGGGCGTGGCATTTCTTTCAGAAAACACTACTCCAAGAAAATAGTACTCTTAGAATGGAATCTTAAAGTGTGAATGTGAATACACTCGTAAAAACATTACTCCTAGAGCACAGTACTCCTAGCAAACAGTACTCCTAGAAGGAGATCTTACAGTTAAAATGAGAACATTATTTTAGAAAACATTACTCATAGAATACATTACACGCTTTGGCAGAAATGATCTTCTTTGTTATTAACACGATTGGCCTTCTAGTATCTATTTGGTAGCAAAATAAAAAAAGGAGAAATAAGGTTTTTATTTTTATAAGAATCGGATTAAATAATACGGTGGAGGATGGACTTATAGATATTAAAGTATGGCGTGACCAGTCAATTGATTAAATCGGACCTCTTCCACCTCCCGTCTAACCGAAGTAAGGGATAAAGTTGATTGTTGCAAGTCACCAGGATACGGACTGCTCACCACCAAGGATTCTGTCCTAAGGCATCACGGGTCGCCACCCACGGCCTACAGGTGGCTCCGTTTTTGAGGGAGTTTTATTCCTATGCATGGGATTTCTGTCGGCGAATTCGTGGCCACACCGACAGAACGAGGAGCAGCAAGGCGTCATAGGAAGGGCTGAAGTTCAATCGCAGTAGTTGGTAAAAAATGGCCTGAAGAGTGTAGTTGATTGCAGTTTTGTAGTTTTTAAAAATTGTTCTGAAAAGGACAGCTTGGTTGCTGTTGTTTAATCTGAGTTCGACGACTAGTCACAGTCAGATGCTGGAGGAGGAGATCCCTAACCCACCCTGGCCAGGTTGCGCTTGTTTTGATCAAAATTAGCCTGATCATATTTCCCAAATGCTGTATAACATCCATCTGTATTATCAGATATTAAATGACGCAATAGTAAATTCTTGGCCCACAGAAATACAGTTTACTTTATATGAAGTGCTAGTCAATCGTTTAACAATTAATATGAATCAGTTATCAGAGTTTTATATGCCGATTGTGAAAAGTCTTATCTAAGGGTCGCTTGTGAAAAGCAACAAAAATATCTGCCATCTTTAAAAAGAGTTATTTACAGCGTCCGCTTGTTGGTGGGTGTGGCTTACACTGACGCTTCAACTTTTTAGGAACGGCGTAGTTGTAAACAAAGGAAGCGCAACAATATATATATATAATTGTTGTGTGTGTTTATCTTTTGCATGTTTCTGTGTATGTGGCGTTTCACTCCAGATAAGAACGGCATCTTGTCTTATTCTTGCCGCCGTGAGGACACGAGTACATACCAACACGTAATAATGACTATCTGTTTTTCAATACATTTATCCAGCGTAGATAATCCGATTGTGAACCTGTATTGTGTGTGTGTGTTATTGCACAGGCCATGATCGCCCGTTCGTTCCTTTTTATCACAATTCGGTGCGTGATTTGACACTGGCCTTAACTTCTCCGTCACTGCTATAACAAGATTTTCTTTCCAAACAAAAACACTGTTTTTATTTTGAAAGAATACACTGATAGTTGATTTCGCCACCGAACGACAGACTTGCAAATCGAGACAAATTTATTTTCCAACCGAACACAAACAGTTCATCAGCTCAAGGCATAAACACCCATTTGTTTCCGATAGCGACAGAGCCCTACTTCTCTGTACGGTCTGTTGGAATATATATATATATATATATATATATATATATATATATATATATATATATATATATATATATATATATATATAATGTTGTCAGGGTATGTTAAACAGAAATCAGTAAGGTGCTCGATCATAGAAATGTGAGAGTTAAAATACAGAAATTACTTTTTGTATTTTTCGGTCTATTTTTCATGAGACGTGCATGGTTTGAAATATGTTTTAAGGACCTTTTCTAAGTAGTAAAGGTCTATTCGTGTCAATTAAACTATGGTACATCTCTGGAACCTATAATTTATATTTATATATATATATATATATATATATATATATATATATATATAATATTTGTTTTTTTGTTTATTATCTATGTACGTATACGTTTCTTCCTTTATAATCGGGACTCATCAGCATAGAGATATGACTATTCACTACTGGTCGCGCGATTCGAAACCCCGGGCTCCGAGTATTTTACAACTCAAATATATATATATATATATATATATATATATATATATATATATATATATATATAGAGAGAGAGAGAGAGAGAGAGGGAGAGATGGACAGGAAGAGAAAGAGATACTGTTGTCATCTGCAGTAGACCACAAGTCAGCCCACTTGAAAAGGTTAAGCTGCTTATCCATGGGCATAAAAAACTTACTGCCCATGGGACCCTGTATGTGAAGAGACATTATCTTTTCTAAGACTCAAGTTGCTCAAAACCACAACATGGTATCTCGTATGCAAGAATACATTACTATTTCAAAAACGTCAACCCATTTCATGGGTGGTCTCTCTTCTCTCAGCTAAATATTTATTTTATGCACCCACTAAATATGTAACATTGCACATACTTATAAAATAAAACAAATTCTCAATGTTTCAGTTTAAAAGAAAATCTTTCAGACCATTATATTAAAAAAATGTGACGTATTTTTTAATTTTTAACTTTTTTGGCTGACTCAATTTTTTTTCGGTCAATTTAGGTTTTTGTATTGCCTATTACTATGGTGTTAAGTTATTTTCTTTACTTTAAAAATAAGACAGTAATGAGAGAGTTGTTTTTTGTACATTTCAAGATTAACACTTTTCGCTGACCCCCCCCTCTCCCCTAAAATTAGATTCTACTTTTTTGAGGCGATTACGTGTGAACAACCTGAAAATCTTGTTGAAAAAAGGAAAAACAAAAAAAATATTTTAAAATGTAGAATGGGGGATCAGTTTCGTATATAAATTTAACATAAAATAATCCCACATTTCTGTTTAATTCTAGCGTTTAAGAACAGTTAATAACATGTTTTTTACCACAAAAGCTAAGTCCAAGTGGCTGCCAGTTATGTTTAGGTAAGTTAGAAGACCGTAACGAGTGTTTTGAAAAATAACTTATTGGTGAAAGTATGTTTTGAAAAATACTTTATTAGAATATTTTGAAAAATAATTTATTGGCGAAAAATAATTAATTGGAATGTTTTTAAAAATAATTTATTAGGGAGGAAGAAGGTTTTGAAAAAAATATTGGGGAGATTTCAATGCAGCTATATCAGTGCAAATTTGATCGACAGTGTTTTTGTCTTTATGATTTTGTCGTCACAGAAAGAGTTAATATCAGGTACAAAATTGCCTTAAGAGGAGACAATAAAAATGGAGAATAACCGAAACGAAATTCTTCCAGTAGGAAGTTCAATAGCACCACCTATTTTTGGTAACAGACAGACACAGTATCTTTATTATAATAAGATTCTAGTAGCTGCTTTTTCTATGGTTGGATGCGTTAAACAAGTAGGTAAAACCAAATTGGTGTAAGTGGTTTTATAACAATTTTCTATCTTTTTCTCTCTTTTTCTACACCTTACACCCTCTCCCCCTCTCTATCTCCCCATTTTATCTCTATTTCATTCTTCTTCTTCTTCTTCTTCTTCTTCTTCTTCTTCTTCTTCTTCTTATTATTATTATTATTATTATTATTATTATTATTATTATTATTATCGTTATTCCTCTGGTATTTATGTGAGAAAACACAGTAAACCGATAAGAAAAGAACTGCCCTAATCTAACCCGGTAAATGCTTTCGGCAAACTTTTAGATAAAAATTCGCCTTTTTTCCCTCCCCTTACGTTGTGTTATCTTTCGTCACACAAATGAAAAAAAAAAACACGGCCATTTTTGCCTGTTTTTCTTCATAGTTTTTACGTTTTTGTTCTATTGAATTTGTGGTTTGTTTTTGTTTCCCCCCGGGGCCATTGTTGGCACCTTTCAAAAGATGCTGGAACTACACGAAGACCAAGTGAAATATGACTTCATCGTCAGAATGACTTTTTCTTTTCTTTACGTCATCATAATAATCGCGCCTTTTCGGACGCAGCCTCGTTTTCGTATTGTTTCTATTTGCAGGAAGGATGCACTTTCTCTATTTATATAAAGTTGGGTATGTGTATATGTTCATATATTTGTATGCATAGGATTCAGTCCTAAACTAATTAACCGATTAGTATATATTTTGGAACACATCTACGAAGCGGAAGGAGTCGTAATGCAGGCAATATTTAGTTTAATTTAGTTTTATGCAAATAGTGTAGAAAAGGGTATGGAAGCCATTCATATCAATTGATATACCTCCGATTTTTGAGAAATTTTAACGATAGGTTAATATCTATCAATTAATAATATTCTCCAATTTTCAGTTTGTTTGGAGTATTTTAAAGGGTTTAGAGGGACTACATAACCTCCCATCTACAAAATTCAAAGATATAAAATTTGAACTGAATTTGATCCATAGCCATTAGACAATAATTAAGACATTTTCTAGAATCAAAATAATTTAATGGATTTTGACTACAACTGTAATAAAGATTCTAGACATACGGTTAGTATCATTAAGTCTTTATTTTGATGTTCGTAATGGCACATAAAAGTGGAACAAAATTCATTTTACCCGCCCTGACACTGGTATTCTTCTAGTTTCTGTATAAAAGACTCGTCAAGTCATTTAAAAAAAAACTTATGACACGACAAAAATGTCTTATTCAAACGTATATCTTTACATAAACGCGTACTTTCTCTCTGCGAAAAGAGGTTAGTTTATCGTCGATCATCTGGGGCATTACACGTGAGGAATGCTACCTCTGGAGTGTAATCCTCTCCTTTCGTACTTGTGTCATCCAGCGATAAGAGAGAAGTTAATACCATATATGAATGCTTAAATATATTCCGTCTTCGTACGTATGTTAACAAAAAATAGTCACGGTCGACTTCCAGCGATAGTAACTCACCCATTCACCCGCACGCGGACACCCACATATATTAAAAGGGCATTTAGAAAGTTAATTTGTAATGTTCAGAAAGTAAGATGATGTTGGAGAAGTATATCCAGAGTTACGTCCCATAAACAATATTAAAGTTATCTCCCCTGAATTATACTGGCAGTAAGTGAGAATCAACTCTTCAAATCTGGAATACAATAAAGACTTGTTCATGCGTAGTGCGAGAGTTGAACTCGAAATTTGGTATCGTTCTGCTGTTGGTCTCGAACTAGCCAGACATGACAGGAGTAACTCTGCGTTTTGACATGTTTTTCACGACTCTAACGCGTTTCCAGCCAGCTGTTTTATCTACTAGTTGCCGCTATCGTTCACAAATAGTTTTTTTAGTAGGACCCTTTTTATACTCATTACGGCATTGTCTCGAAAGTAGTTCCAAGATGATATAAATGAAATTTAAATTTTCTTTACTTATATTCACCCCAAACAAGGCACATTGCCACTAAGATGTAATGGGCTACTGTGAATCAGGGGTCAGATCTATAGGGCATCCTAAGTGGGGATTTGTGCAGAAAGACCTTTGTGTACATTACATTTACATTTCTGCATGTTGGTACCGTCGGGAAAACAGAGGGCAGGGAGGGAGTTCCAAAGGCAAGCAGTTCGAGGAAATAAGTTAGTAGAGTAGAAAACTTTCCGGCATCTGGGGATATCTGCAGTGAAGTGGTGGGATTTTGCTGATTGTCAGGTGGGTCGGGGGCATTTACGTTGAGGGGGCACAGTGCAGCAAGTTCATCGAGCCACATTCCAGTGAAGTTCTTGTAAAAAGGCACAAGGAATGCAACATTGCGGCGATGGGACAAAGGCTGGAGCTTCGTAGACAGTGTGGGATCTATTAAATTAGAGACTCTTGTTTAGATACTGTCTAAGGTTGATCCACTAGACAAAGCGCGGCAACAATACTCCGTGCATGGGCGAATGGTAGCTTTGTAGCGATAGAGGATACTGGCAGATGTGAGAAGTTTTCAATCCCGGTAGATGAACCCCACTTTCTTTACAGAAGACTTGGCACTATAATCTATGTATTTGTTACATAGCTCATGTATTCTTTCTAATGGGTTTACATGTTTAATATCGATTGTGTGTAGGACTTTTAACGTAGACTCTCAGAAGAAGCTGGAATTTTGGAAAACTCTTTGAATCAGTGTCTCATACATATGGTTTGAATTTCATTTAAATCAGATATACCTATTTGACATTTTACTTTTTTCCCTCATAACTCCCTCAGAAGGATACATATATACTCGTCAAATTGAGGGGCACGTAGGAATTCAAGACCACTTCAATTGTCTTCCCCGAATAATTATGTAAATAGGATTTAAATCTCATAAAAATAGGATCAATTTGAATTTTTCAGAGGAGTTCTGTCCCCATGTCCTCATAACTCCCTTAGGAGTGCATTTAGAGATTCAGGGCCAACTCCATTGTCTTCCATGAAAAAACTTTACATATAAATACATTTTTAGTTTCATGTAGAGTCTCTAAGCTTTCTTTCTATAGGAAGCATGCACATTAGATAGATAGGTAGATAGATAGATAGAGAGATAGAAAGAAAGAGATAGAGAAAGAGAGGAAGGTTATGGAGTAATTTTGTTCATTTTCATGTGAAATTAATACCTATTAATAGGCTATAAAGTTTACCGTAAATCAACCAATAAAAATGATTACGTACATTTTTATTCGTACCATGAGAATAGAATGACGCCGAGCATAATACTTGACTTCTATCTACAGCCATTTAGGATATTCAGTAGCAAATATTAAGACGATAAATTTATATACATTGAACACACTCTTAAAATTTTACAATATCCCACTTATTTTATACTTAACACAAAAAGAAAAGCTCTCAACATTCACTTGAATCGTAAACATAACATAACCCATTAGCCCTATATTAAACATACATTTAGTCTTATTTACCAAGTTACATTCAATTAAAACAAACTAGGGATCCAGATAAGGCAGGTAACTTCATCCACTATACAGAATATGATTGGCACAACTTCTAAATTCGGCACTACGTCTATATCTAAAGTTGGTATATATTCTATTCCTTGGCAAGATTGCTATAATGTCTATATTGGGGAAACCCAACGTAATTGGGATAAAAGGATTTATGAGCATAGAAGAATGATTGAAACTAATAACACGTTAAACGCCCTATGCTCTCATATGTTTGCCTTTGATCACTCCTTTAACTTTAATAATGCTACACTAGTTAAATCCATTCAACAGAAATCCATACGTAGATTAATCGAGTAATCTATCACAGTCACATCTAAAAACATCATTAAACAGAGAATAAGCTTCTATCATGTCTTTCCTCTCATAGCAAAGATTATAATCAAAGAGAATAATAAATATATAGACACTGGATGAATCCTTAGTTATAAAATAAATGTTCTATATTTCTTTTGCTTCTTCTTTTTAAACTCTCTCTCTCTCTCTCTCTCTCTCTCTCTCTCTCTCTATATATATATATATATATATATCCATTTTTGGTTCATTTTACTTCAGTCGAAGTTCTCAGAAATCAAGGGACCCCTACTTGCGACTAACACTTGATTTCTATATGAGATACATAGATATTCGAATATTCTATAAAGTTCTCTTTTATCTTTTGTCTCTATAACGTTGAGTTAGTAAAGAAGTTAAGTTTCCTCTCCCCAATTGCCCAGTTGATTATGTTATAGTATATCTTTCTTTTGGTCTCTTGGTCTTACCGGATTCCAGGACCAGAATTCATATGGTCTGGTAGAGTATCCAGCTAAGTGTTGCTACTTCAGGTAACATTACTTGGAGAAGATGCTCTATTCCTCGTATGAGCCAATGTCGAGGGGATCTTATTTGAGCTTCGAATACTATGTTATTTTGAATATTTGGTCAGGGTTAACTTGTAGGGTGAAGTATCCTCATGTCAGGTTGTACTGTACAGAGCGACTAAAACACTCAGAGATGGTGTCTAGTAGGTAATTTAAACTTCTCATATATATATATATATATATATATATATATATATATATATATATATATGCTTGTGTGTGTATTATTCATTTTATTTTATGTATATATATGTATACATATATATTTACATTTATTACCCCCTCTTTATTATTATTATTATTATTATTATTATTATTATTATTATTATTATTATTATTATTATTATTATTATTATTATTATTATTATTTGTACTCACTAGGGGCTCTCACACAAGTCATCGTCAGTGGCGTTTCCTGGAGTCTGATTGACAACAAGCATCCCCATATTTTCAGTAATTTCAACCTCTTTTCGATAAACATTGCAAATGACTTTGCTGTATCGTAACAGCCGCTTACCGTTGATTTTTCGCTGGTAACGACCATTTGTCTCCTCTAGGATTTGGGTGGCAATAAGCCTCCCCATTGGCATAAACATCTCGTTTGATGATAGACTAAAAGCTTTCTATTGGGTTTTAATCTGAGAAAGCATGAAGGCCAGATCATCAACTTTGTACTTTTTATGCTCAAAGATTCTAAGAATTCTTGAGTGCATGGGTAGAGTGAGAATGAGCATTTTCGTACATAAAACAAAGTTCCTTAGTAGAGCAAGATTTATGTTATCTAGCCAAAGTTACAGAGATTCTCCCAAGAGATTGCAATAGGCAACAGACGTAATTTGTACTCTTTCGAGTAATCTTTTAGGACAAACAAGTCTATCTGCAATGATCCCCGCCTATGTTGTCGTCTCAAACAATAGTGACTCTCATCTCTGGAATACACCCTATCCTTTTGTCTATCCGGTCCATCAAGGTGTACCCGGGCCTCACCAGTGAAAAGAACCTTACTCATATCCATCTTCATATATTTCTTTGCCCATTCAATTCCCACATTTTTGTGTCTTGATCGAAGTGTTTTAAGTGGAACTATCACAGAAGCCATTGTTAGAAGAATTACATTTCTTGTTGATTTGGGTACGTCAGGACACCCAGCTGCTGTGAAGATTGATTTTATTGATTGTACAGGTTTACCACAGAAATGACGACTAATATTCCTCAAACCCTAGATAGTGACAGTCTTGTATATTTCATCATCTGATTGTTTCTTCCTTGGAGAAGCATCTTTCAGAAATCTTTTACAGTATCCACGTGACGACTTATTTTTCGGACAATTACACCGGGGGGGGGGGGGGTCCTTGAGCCGTTTCCTTTCATATAATTTATTTTTTCTCCTTCAGTTAGTGATTTTGAATGTCCCATTGTTGTTAAGAAGTAAACCAGCTATTATTTCTGGCCACCCCTAAATAAGAAAACAAAACGTTAACGACTGTACAAATTATTCTCAACAATATGTAAATCAATCAAATAGTGTTATTATAATGCGCCAGAATAGCTGAAATTAGTTAACAGAATGATGAATAAATTTAATTTTTATTAGAAAGTTATTATCGCTGGTCGCAATTAATATATATATATATATATATATATATATATATATATATATATACGTAAAATTGATAAAGGGATATATATATATATATATATATATTTGTTATTGTTTATTTATCTATGGACGTATACGTTTCGTCTCTTTTCAATCAAGACTCATCAGCATAGAAGTACGACTATTCACCACCGGTCACACGATTCGAAACCCTGGATTACAAGTATTTTTCAACCCCAATCCAACGTCGCTAACCGATAGGCCAGTTCTGAACAGCCCATAAACAATGATAATTTTAACACATTTAAGGGCGGCGAGGCATACAGGCATTCAACTTCTATAAGTAAAGGAATGATGCATATAAAGCAAGTGACGTCACGCTGTGTTATTACTACCATTTACAGTGCTCTACTTTTTAACGAGGAGCTTCAAATATATATATATATATATATATATATATATATAAGGAAGAATATATATATAAAATAAATTATTTTCAATATTATGTTCTGCTTTTTAGTTAAAACTCGTGTTTGCATAGGTATTATTATTATTATTATTATTATTATTATTATTATTATTATTATTGAATATTGTTTCATGGGTTGAGAACATAGTAAATTTACACGGATAAAATGCGTTCTGTAAAGGATTCAAAACTCAACCTACTTTAGCTGGAGTCGGATTATACAAGTCGTCGAATGGTGTTATATATATATATATATATATATATATATATATATATATATATATATATATATAGGTATAAGATTCTTCTTTCTTGGTCGATATTCGTGTTTGAGTAAAAAATAGAGTTATTAAAATGAAACGATTAATCTATTTACGGGGCTGGTACCGCAGAAAAGTGATCTGCGCCGGATTAAAGGTGTGCCTACAAAATGAAACCGCTTTCAGCTGGCGCCAAGTCGCCAACTGGAGCAAAAGTGAACCAAAGTTCGAATTTCTACTGATAACCCACATTCCTGGCTTTGTGAACAATATATGTTTTTTTATTTTATTTTACATTATTAGACCATGTCTCTTCGACGTGTGTAAGCGGCGACGATATAGTGAACGTGTAATTAATTAATCAAATGATATATATATATATATATATATATATATATATATATATATATATATATATATATATATAACACCCATCAATCCAGCTCTCTTCTTCATCATCTCCAAACTTGATAAACTCACCAAGATAGTCAGCAATATATTCAAACGTTATATATATATATATATATATATATATATATCTGAGATACATAGATATTCGAGTGTTCCATTAAAGTTCTCCTTTATCTCCCAAACGTTGAGCTTGTAAAGAAGTTAAGAACGTAATTTGACCAGTTGATTATATTAAAGTATACATTTATTTTGGTTTCGTCCAGGACATAATTCTTCGTGTCTGGTGAAGTATCTAGCTTGAGGTAACATCAATAAGAGAATGTGCACCATTTCTCGTATAGGCGTGTAGACAAATTGAGATCTTATTTGGGCTTCGAATACTATGTTATTTTGAATATTTGGTCAGGATTTACTTGTAGAGGGAAGTATCCTTATGTAAGGTTTTCCTGACAAACTCTTTTACAGAGAGATCGAAGACACTCGCATATGTTTCTAGTAGGTAAGTCAAACTCATATATATATATATATATATATATATATATATATATATATATATATATATATATATATATATATATATATGTGTGTGTGTGTGTGTGTGTGTGTGTAAAAGAACAACCGGAAAACGTTATTGTATTATTTTATGATATATCGTGCATGTTATCTTCATATATATATATATATATATATATATATATATATATATATATATATATATATACATGATGCAATTATTTATAAATAAATATTATTTTCAAATTGACCCATATACATATGTGTTTCATGCCAAACTTGCAATCATCAATATGGGAGGAGACAATCCCTGCCGGTCGACGGATTAAAACCCCAATACTAAAGTCATTCTTTTCTCAGTAGTCGGAGCGTTAACCAACACGCATTGCCGTGGAAATGGGAGGATAAATTGACGTCTAAATGCCAAATTCAGTGGGCATGTTTGCAAGCTGTGAAACAGAACTCAATAAGCAGGACCTAGAGTATTCCATTATCCAGTTAATTTCACATAAGAATAAACTTTACTATTTTATGTAGATTCTATAACCTTTTTTCTATAGGGCACACGCATATATTGAGTTTTATATATATATACATATGTATATATATATATACATACACACACACACACACACATATATATATATATATATATATATATATATATATATATATATATGTATATATATATAACTCCGAGTAAGTTCGTTCAGTTCTCTAGACTGTCTTGATGTTTACATTGTAATAGGCCTAAATATAACTTAAATTCTTCGTATCACGTTGTAATTTTCTATGGCCGTGAGGATAGAGTGAAAGCGTGTGGAGTAAAAAGTGGCACTGTGAACCTGGTTCGTGCCTTATGACCGTCTGAAATTATCCTTTTTCTACACCGATAAAAGCAAAAAGCTCGAAACGACGTCGTCTGTAGGCAAATATAATTTTATATATATATATATATATATATATATATATATATATATATATATATAAAGTGAGTGTAGATTAACAAAATTAGAACATTATTTATATCAGTTCGAAGTATTCAAACGCAACGATTATTTGGCGTACGATAGTTTCCAACACAATTTGGAAATTTTTTATTTTGTATTACAATTTTAATGCCCTGTACAACATCACATACATAGGTCATTTAAGAAAAACACCATAATATTTCAGCATAATTAAAACAAAACATATTCAGAAATTGTTGGAGACATAACTTCCAATTATGCAACTATATATTACTCCATCAGTCAGTTAAACAATGAGAATAGCAATAGAAATACATAAGAAACAGCAAATTAAATATTTAAAATATTTAAAATATATAATGGATCAGGAATAATAATAATAATAATAATAATAATGAATAATAATAGTAATAATGAAAATAAAACTACTACTACTACAAATACTACTACTACTACTACTACTACTACTACTACTAATAATAATAATAAAGTTATTGGAAAGAATGAAAACCAACTTGATACCCTAATAAATACGGTAAAATTATTTAGTGACGATATATGAATGGAATTTGACATCACTGAATGTGCCATTCTCATTATAAAATCAGGTAAAGTTGTTCACTCAGATGGCCTTGAACTTCCAACAACAGATCTGATAAAGAATGTTGACAGTGAGGGACTACAAATACTTAGGAAGCTTAGAGGATGAGATAGCATTAAGAACAAGGAAATGAAAAACCAGGTCACAGCTGAGTACAGCAGAAGAGTGAGAAGTATTCTTAAATCGCATCTCCACAGTCGAAATACGATCTATTCTATCAATGCCAGAGCATTAGCTATCATTCGATATAATGCTGGTGTACTTGACTGAAATGAAGATAAATGAAAATGTTTGGATACCAAAACACGAAAAATGCTTACAATTTATGGAGCTTTTGCAAAGAAATGAGATGCAGACCGATTGAAGTTTACTTAGTGTTGAAGATGTCGTGAATATAGAATAATGATGTCTATATAAATATATTTCTGAAAGTAATGAGATTCTACTTCGTGAAGTGAAAAGAGAAGAACTACTAAGAAGTGGGGTATAAAAAATCAAAAGTTGCAAGAGAGAGAGAGAGAGAGAGAGAGAGAGAGAGAGAGAGAGAGAGAGAGAGAGAGAGAGAGAGTTAACATTACTTGGAAAGAAACTACACAGTGCATTCTTTAAAACTACTGCATTTAAAGATAATGACAGCTGGAATTGATTGGTCAAGGGTATCTCAAAAGATCTACTGAGATCACCTTAATGACAGCCCAGGAACAACCCACCCGCACTAATCCATCAAACATTACATTGAAAAATCTTCAGAATAACCGATGTGTCGATTGTGTTATGAAAGGGAAGTAACCTTGGCGCATATTGTATCTGAATACCCAATGCTAGCACAACACCAGTATAAAAAAATGGAGACATGACAATGTCGCTCAGGTACTACACTGGAATATATGCAAACTTTATGAATTGGACCAAAATGAGAAGTGGTATGAGCATAAGCCAGAAATAGTACAGGAGAACGACAATGTCAAACTTATTTGGGACATGTGCATACAAACTGATAAGGTTCTTGAACATTCAAAACCCGACTTAATCTTTCTGAACAAAAACAAGAGAAGTTGCTTAATCATTGATATAGCCTGCCCCTTTGATACCAGAGTGCATGAAAAAGAACACGAAAAAATATCAAGACCTAAAATGGAAATTAGTCAGACTATGGAAATGTAAAGAAGTCAAGGTGATTCCCGTTGTAATTGGAACGCTTGAAACCATAACAAAAAGCCACCATAAATGGCTTAAACACATTGATGAGACAATTTTTTCCCCAATTCTGCAAAAAGATTGCCTGTTAGGAACGGCGAAAGTGTTAATGTACAGCCTGTAATGTCTACGGTCAAGGAAATTGACTTAATGTTCAAAAAAGAAAACTCTAATTAAAAACATCCAAAAGTTGAGACTACTATTAAATAATAATAATAATAATAATAATACGTTTTTTGAACATTTCAAACTATACATTACAGTGTCTTTTTTGTGTACCGGGGTTTCATCGGTCTGCACATACGATTTCTTGGGTAAACACCTTTTTATTATTGTCAGACCAGATCTTCAGCACTGTTCAGTGGTCGAAACCGTGGATAATTCTTTTCGAAGTTTTCGACCACTGAACGATACTTAAAGCTCGGTCTGACAACAATAAGACGATTTCTACCCCAGAAACAGGATGTCCAAACCGATGAAACCCCGGTTCACCAAACAGACATTGTAATCTATAATTTTAAATAAAGTACTTTATATTAACTTTTGCAGAATCTACGATCGAGCACTTTCTTATACCTACAGAACGATAGCGCTTTTAGCTGGCGGCAGTTTGACACTCGCCCAACGACCAAAAGTGAACCAAAATTCGAATGTGTTCAGATATGTAAAATCCTTTGCTTTTGTAGAATACATAAGCTTGCTTATTTGAAATTATTACATCATATCTCCTCGATGTGTGTCAGCGACGATGATACGGTGAACTTGTAGTTGATTTTCATCCCAGATCTAAAATGGAAGACTTATAAACAGTCTGTTGTTAAGGTCGCTGGAAAAATGGTTAATGATGCTACCGCTCTAGAAAGTACCTGGCACCAGATGCAATCCTCTACCTACATATAAGTCAGATACGTCCATAAGATGTAATACTGCTGTCACATCTAGGAAGATGCCGTTAAGAACATTTTTTAATGTTTTGACAAAGTACAAACTCGACTTCGAAATCTAGTGGGAGTGTGATCTTGTCTCTTCCCCACAGCGCCTTTCTCATAGAAATGATTTTGCTAATCTCTGTCTACTCTATCATCATTTCTATAGAAGGTGCTCGACTGAGCTCCAATATCTTGCCCTCTTTGTGAGACATTCACAGCAAGAACTCGTCTTATTACCACAACGTAAATAACATTTTCCTTTCTTCTGCAGCATGCCTAGCGTCAGGTGGAATTTCTATGGATAGGGTTTTTTTTTGCTAGGGATTCCCGTATGTGGAACGCATAATCACAGGACTGCATCCCTGCAGATTACAACATAGATAGATTACAACAATACCAGCAAATACTTCTCATAAATCGTTCCATTAGTAATCAAATTTAGTTAATACCATTGATTGTTGTCCGTTATTCGACTGAAAATCTTTCCATCGTATTCAACCTTATCATTGAGAGGCTGTTAGCCGTTATAATTTATATCCAAAAAATGTTATTGTTTGACTTTCGTGTTTTCGTAATAAATACAGTTATTAAACAAAATGGTTCATTAAACGTCCATGAATGCATTCATAATCGTTCCGTTTCTCATACAAATGCTCTTACTTCGTTTGAAATAATACAAGGCTTTATAATATTAACCAAAAAATTCCTTTTCTTCTCCCGTAAAAACAATTGACATTATCAGTTAAATATTCTTTTAAAGAAATAAAACGAACAATGTCTCCTTTTTTATTTATTGAAAATTGTAACAATTTAGATAATTTAATAATCAAGAAATATTCTCTTTCTTCTTACCATAAAAATAGATGTCAGTTAACTTTTTTATAAAAAAATAAAACAAATATGTCTGTGTTTTATTTATTGAACAATTTAGATAATTAAATAAACAAGAAATATTCTCTTTTTTCTTACCGTAACAATACATGTCAGTTAACTTTTTTATTAAAAAATAAAACAAATATGTCTGTGTTTTATTTATTGAATAATTTAGATAATTAAATAAACAAGAAATATTCTCTTTTTTCTTACCGTAACAATACATGTCAGTTACCTTTATTAAAAAATAAAACAAATATGTCTCCGTTTTATTTATTGAAAATTGTAACAATTTAGATAATTAAAAAAAAACAAGAAATATTCTCTTTTTTCTTACCGTAAAAATAGATGTCAGTTAACCTTTTTATTAAAAAATAAAACAAATATGTCTGTGTTTTATTTATTGAGCAATTTAGATAATTAAATGAACAAGAAATATTCTCTTTTTTCTTACCGTAACAATACATGTCAGTTAACTTTATTAAAAAATAAAACAAATATGTCTCCGTTTTATTTATTGAAAATTGTAACAATTTAAACCATTAATAAAAAACAATAACTATTCTCTTTTTCTCACTTTTAAATAAATAAAACAGAAGTTTAAACCGTTTTATTTAATTTATTCATTGTTACAATTTAAATCGTTTCAAAATAAATAGCGTAATACTAATTTGTCAGCTAAATGTTCTTTAAATAAATCGAGCGATATCTAAAAAAATGTGGTAGGTGATAACGTACGTATAAACATGAAATTGTCTTAGTTTATTATCATATAGATTCTTCTGTTTTAAATAATATTACTCTTCCTACGCTGTTTCACATCGTGTATTCCCAGAAATTCTCTTCTACAGGATATGCGCATTCGAACACGCTGTTTTCATGGAAAATGTGATGTATTTTCCTCATCATTTTATCCTATAGTAACAAAAACAAATCAGCCTTTGCTGACTCATCCGTACATAATACATTCATTGAGAATCGTGTTTTGCCAAGTCTACACGTGCGTATACGCATGCGTCGCGGCCATTTTGTTCTTCCTATAAAAACGCATGTAAATAAATGCTATGAAATAGAGACGAGGCTTTTGGCACCTCCCACGGACTTGCATTTTTTTCGCCATTCCTGATTATCGCCCCTTTTCACCTCCCCCACCCTTCTATGAGTTTCTTCTCGTATTTTTTTCTTTGATTGCGATTGTTATTCAATATCATTTACTTCCTTGTGTCTATGAGGTCATAACGTCCCCCTTTCTTCTTCTTCTTCTTCTTCTTCTTCTTCTTCTTCTTCTTCTTCTCTCTCTCTCTCTCTCTCTCTCTCTCTCTCTCTCTCTTATTCCCCTCAGTCATGCCTATTCTCACCAGCGTCTTTCTTATTCACAACCAATAAGCTATTTTCTTTAGACAAGCAAAAAAACGCAGGAAAGAGAAAAAGGAAAAGGAAAAGGAAGAAGAAGACAAAGTAGACAGAAGATTTGTAGTAGTAGAAGAAAAAAGAAGAAGAAAAAAGAAGAAGAAGAAGAAGAAGAAGAAGAAAAAGCAGAAGAAGCGAAAGTGATTGTGAAGTAGGCGTTGTTTTAATCAATCCCGTTTCTGACCAAAGGCTATTTATAATTACACTAGTTGCCATATTGGCGCGCAAGAAGCCGGAACAATAATGTTAAAAAAGGATGAAACATTGATTGCATGAATTGAACAATGTTGACAAAAGTAATAAACGCAAATGTGTGTTAGTGTTCGCAAACGATTCTGAAAAAAAGTTTTAAACGGCAGTGAGTACTGACATTGGTCGCGACTATTATGCCACTATAATGTCGGTGAAAATCACTATGTTGCAAACAGCTATGTCAGTTGTCCGCACCATATCAGTGTCGTCTATCAAGCCGAGCATTCAACATAAAAAAAGATGACATTCACATCGACGATAATGAAATGGATTCTCATGAAAAAAAAAACTCCTTATTTTATTTTCTAATTTGATAAAAAGCAATTTATTCCACATTCAAATTTTGGCTTTGTAACAGAGTTCGAATCATTGGGCCGGCAGGAATTACACCTCCTACACTGAAGATTGCATAAGCATGAAACACTGGTGTCCGCAGGTAATAATTAAAAATATTTATTTAAAATATTGTTTGTAGCAACCTTTCTTTAAGAGAATTATAAAACAGCTGTCGTTCTAAGCGTAATGCAAAGTTCCGGTTCGATTAGCTGACTGTGTTTGACACTTGACAATACATAGAACTTAATTCTCTTCGCTGGTCCAGTGGTTGAATACCAGACTGCAGAGCCAAAGGTGGTTTTGTAACGGGGTTCGAATCATTGGACCGGCAGAAATTACATCTCCTGTACTTAAGATTGCATTATTCTGTAGGTAATAATTAAAAATATTTATTTAAAATAATATATATATATATATATATATATATATATATATATATATATATATATATGAATTATTATTCACCCCAAACAAGGCACATTGTCACCGAGACGCAAGGAGATACTGTAAATTAGGGACCCAACATACTGCGACATCCTAAGTAGGGAGTTGAGCAGCGAGATGTCTGTTTACATTGAATTTAAATTTCTGCATGTTAGTACAGTCAGATAATCAGGGAACAGGGGGAGAGGATTCGAACCGCTAGCAGTTCGGGGGGAGAAACTATTCGAGTAGAACGTTTCCTGTCATATCTACAGTGAAGTGGTTCATTCTGCCCACATGTCAGAATAGAGCGTGATGTCATCAGTAAATATACCCATCTCAGACACAATTTAATCAGGGAGGGCGTTTATGAATATTAGAAATAATAAAGACCTAAGGATCACCCCCCATGTCATGTTGTTTGGATGTACGGCCATCGAGAACAACCTGGATTTTCTTTTAGCTAAGAAAGATCTTATTATATCAAATATTCGTCTTGAAATACCGTATAATTTAATTTTCATAAGAAGACCTTCATACCAGACTTTGTCAAAGGCTTTGGGTACATCAAGGGCTAATGCCGTACCTTAACCTGCCTTGTCCAGTGCATGGTAAATACGCTCGGGGATGATCGTGAGGATATCCGCAGTAGAATGGGCTTGCCTTAATCCATACTGTCAGTCTGAAAGAAGTTTAACATTTACGACGCGGTGAATTATCGCTAGATTGATTAACAATTCAAAGATTTTAACGAAGTGAGGGAGGAGACATATTGGTGATAATTAAGCGGGCCAGTTCTTTGACCAGAGTTCTTGAACATTGGTAACAAAGAGGCAATGTTCCAGCTATCTGAGAAGAAAGATTCGGCAAGGCATTTGTTGTAGAGTTTGGAGAGAACAGGGGCTAGCTCAACAGAGCATTTCCTTATTAATATAGCAAGGATAAGATCAAGCACACACACATTGAGGTGTCTAGGGGTTTTATGATATCCCAGACGTGGGAAGGGGTGATGATCAGATCATCGAATGTGGCGTCTGTCCGTTGTAGGAAATTTTAGAGGGAGTGTTTGTGGGGTCTAAGATGGTGTTCAGGAGTAGCAGTTCAGCCTTCTCAGTTGCCATGTAAGCAAAACTGGGGAATTATTGATTGCCCATTATTCACCACACTATTATAAATTTTCCAGAAATTGCGAGGTCCTAATTTCTGCGACTCAATACGTTTTCTGGTCATCTCGATATACCTTCTCTTGGCTGCGTCTATTTCACTCTTACCATTATTTCCAGATGTCACACATTTTTGCCTATTTGTATCTGACTTATGGTGACTGAATTAGCGGAGCACTTGCTGCCTATGCGCAATAGAAGCTGCATAGGTAGAAGTGAGGAATTGGGTGTGTGCTTCAATACTTGCTTTTACCATTCAGTCGTATTGTTTAGCAGGGAGACAAGATTTTATCCGATGGGGTCTTTTGATGTGATCTTTGATTGATTCCCAATCAACTCTTTTGAAGTATCTTGTCATTTTGAGCAACGACTCTTCAGGTCGAAAGTTTAAGGTGATATCTACTATTATCGCAAGGTTATCAGCGTTCCCTAGTAGGCTATGCGCATTTCTTACGCAAGCCTCGGGCAGTGTATTCAGGAATGGATAGAGAAGTGAGGCTTGCTGATCCTCACAATCTAGGAGATGATTCTGGAAGGTGACAGTTTTGAGAGGCAATGAGATATAGAGACACTATACGTGCTGTTAATAGCTGCGCCTGTATAGCTCAATAAACCGAGCCAATGACTGTGATAGACACACACACACACACACACACACACACACACACACACACACACATATATATATATATATTTAATAAGATATTTACATATGGGATTATGTCATAAAATTAGGTTCGTGCCGCAGTACTTATCGATGGCATATCAACTTTGTCTTGAATTGAAGCTTCGAATTAAAGGCAATGTTGATACGTCATCGATAAGTGCTGCAGCACGAAACCAATAAAATGACATAATCCAATATGTAAATATCTTATTAACCCTAACCCAACCCTAACCCTAACTCTAACCCTGTAATTGGGCACTCTAATAAATTTTTCTTACAAAAAAGTATATCACACACACATACACACACACACATATATATATATATATATATATATATATATATATATATATATATATATATATATATATATTAATTAAAGTTCTGCTCCCAGTTGATTATGATGGTATTTTAACAATCGAAATATTTTGGTAGAACTATTCAATATGTGTTTTTGAGTTTATTTTTGCTTGTTGTTGATTTGCTTATCCTTTATTCCATTTTTATTTTTACACACACACACATACACACACACACACACATATATATATATATATCGACGATCAAAACATCGACTGAAGATTCGGTTACATTCGGTATCTTTTATCTCCATGACCCAAGTTTTCAATGTTTCCGTGAGACCGAAGGTTTCGATGGAAGATTGAACTCATGTATAGTCTTAATTGTAATATATATATATATATATATATATATATATATATATATATATATATATATATATATATATATCATTCAGGCAGTTTTTTCATCGTATTAGGGCTTTTCAGTGTGGCTAGAAACGAATGGGTGCTTACATTTGTAATTCAAAAGCGCTGTGCCGACTGAGCCATCACCCACTGCCATGTGTAGGAGAGAAGTATAATTGCTTATATATATATCCGTAATTCTCGATTTCGATAAGATGCACCTGAAGAAGGTCGGAGGTTACATCAGCCGAAACTTTTTTAGAATAACATCCAAGATGAGAGAAGTAGCTCGAGTAATTAAAATAATAAAAATTATCAATCCTTATCTAAAAAAACTCGATTCATGCAACAAGTATTTTAATATTCATGAAAAACACTACAGAACACACCAAAAAACAATGCCAAAATGAAACTTGACGCACTTTAAAAAAGTTTTCAAACCATTCAGATTCGAATGTTCAGAAAGAATTCGTTTTCACATCGAAACCGACTCATTCGGTAGACTCTTAAAAGTCAATGCAAGATTCAGTTTCAGTAACTGAAAAGATATATAAAAAATAAACCCTTACATCGGGCATTAGGTAGAATTTTCAAATTGGTTGTGAATTTATTTATTTATAGTCTTATTACAAATTTTGAAATATCTATTTAAAACATTGAATATTGAGCTTCATTTTGTCCTGGAATCTGAACTATATAACATAATTGTTTTTTTTTAATATTATCACACAATCATACATACGAATAAAAGAAGCTGTCAAAAGCTATAATGGATGTTCCTTACTGTTGAACACGGTTTTGACGACCGGCTATAGATGTCCGCCTCTTTGACACATATATAGGGTTTATTTCTCATCTTGTCTGGAGCCATTTACGGTAGCCTCATTGGTTAGCACGCTCGGAATTGGAGTTAAATGTGACTCTTGTTCTAGGGTTTGAATCGTGCGACTGCGTGAATTGTTACTCTACATTAATTATTCCGCAAGGATGAAACGTATATATATATATATATATATATATATATATATATATATATATATATATATATATAGTCTTGGAAGTCTCTCAACCATTAAAACTATATAAAAAACCAAAAAAACCCAAAACCCCTTAAGTCCCAAGTCGTTCAGTGGAAAATCACTCATGTAAGTCAATTTAACTTTTACAGTTATTATATTAGTTTACTTCTAACATTATTTAAGTGGTCATCAGTTGTTTACCATGAAAAACTGTTTCGGGAATTTAACAACAAGACAGTATTTAATTTCATAGCTTCCCAGCAGAGTTGATCAGACCCCACTTCTCTTAAAAGACAAAAACATAAACGTTCCGTATACTAAACCTAAGTTTTGTTCCGTATAAATGTTTTGCTAACTTATATTAGTTGTTAAAAAAAAGAAAAAAAAAGAAGAAAAAAGTCCTCATTACCTGTGTTGTTCGTCTGTCTAATAAAATTTATCCGTTACTTACAAAAATGTTGCTGCATTTTAAAGTGTGTAGACGAATCCATTACACTAATTTTTAGGTGATTAATGTATTTTTAGTTTTAGTTTTATATTAAAAATATAAAAATATCAATATATCAAAATATTAAAAAAAAAATTTTTTTAATTATATATATACATATATATACTTTTAGTCCTTTTTTCTCCCCCTCCTCCTTCTCCGCCCCCTCCTCCTTTGTTGTTCAATTCCTTGTCATCAATTTCAAAGAAATACAAATCCTCCTTGTCAACTCACAGCGTTCATAAGCTTAACTGCCGATTTTTTCTCTTTCTTCTTCTTTTTTAACTCACAGCGCCTCCAACCGGCGTTCATAAGCCAACTGTCCATCCTTTCTCTCTGTCTTCTTCTTCTTCTTCTTCTTCTTCTTCTTCTTCTTCTTCTTCTTCTTCTTCTTCTTCTTCTTCTTCTTCTTCTTCTTAAACTCACAGCGTTTCCAATCGGCGTTATAAGCTAACTGTCGATTTTTTCTCTTTCTTCTTCTTTTTTAACTTTTTCAACATTTCTTTCCTTCTTCATCCCTTTCTACTGTCTATTAAACGTAACTATGTTTTATATAATTAGTATATGTGTTATATATACGATTATACATATTCTACATTATTTTTATTTATATTTAGATAGCTTTGGATTTGCTCTATCAATTTATTTTGATTAATTTGATAAGACTTAAAAGCATCAGGATGGCGAGTAAAAGGAAGGATGAGGGTAATCCGACGTAATGGGAAATGAAAAAGGAGAAACCAAAAGATGTTTTTTATGTATTCATCAACGTTTCGTCTTTATTTGTAAGACTTCCTCAGGATGATAATTTTAAGGAAAATGTCATGCTAGTACATGAAAATATTGGGTTGACATGATCGGTTAATGAGAAGAAGTAGTAGCCAGTACTGGGAGCGCAGGACGGAGGTCCGGACTGAGAGAAGTCGGTGGCAGGGAATGAAATTAATGTGGATGGCTGTGAGTAAAAAACTACATTAACTTATATATATATATATATATATATATATATATATATATATATATATATATAATATTTAAATGTTGAATTAAATTAAAGATAATTGAATTATCGTTTAATAATAATCTATCGTGATAATATAAAGCTCAATATATTGAATAGAGTAATCAATTCTAGAGATGAAAGATGAGAATAAAAAATTGAAAATCCATGGATTAGGGATATGAAGCTCCTTGCTCTGAACTTTTGATGTTCTAATAAATATTGTATCTTTACAATTTTTATTCTCATCTTTCATCTCTAGAATATATATATATATATATATATATATATATATATATATATATATATATATATATATATATATATATATATGCTCACTATATATATAAAGTAATCTTGATTTTTCCCCTGAAACTTCAGACAGTATTGTTATATTTAATCCGTCAACTTTTAAAAGAGAAAGTAACATAAACTTTCACTCATTACTATTCTTCTTCTAAAATTGCCACCAGAATCACCGTGTGATAAGTTTTATCGTTTAAAAGGTACAGAAACATGCATAAAAATATCAATGAATATCAATTCAGAAAAACTACAACAGTTCAATACGACTACGGATTTCCGCGTTGTTAAAGTTTTCTCACTTTTTTCATATTTGAACTTACTTTTCTTTCGTTTTCTGAATTTATAGTCTGATAATTATTTATTTAAAAAATAATACGACTATTTTAACAATCACTACGCCGGTAAACCTTTCACCTTAGCGCGGAATGAAAAAATACTGGAATGAACCGTCATCAGCAGTGACCTAAATTATTTTTCATCTTCCCCGCCCGAGAAAATAACAGATTGTGTTTTACGTTTTCACTTAACCATGCAATAACATTGTCTTCGTATATTACATCTGAAATTAAAAGTCTTCGACTTATTTATAAAAATATTTCATTTAAAACATTAATAATAATATCTAGCACACACCGAATTTTGCCGACGCAGAAATGCGTAAACAGTCAGAAAAAAAGAAATGCCAAAGTCATAATCAAAACACAGTAACTTTTAAATTGTGTTTTCACATAGTAAGCTATTTTCTTTCTTTCTTTTTTTTGGGGGGGGGGGAGAGTGAGGTATTCTTTTTTCCATACAATAATATTAAGTGCGGAAACAATATTTAATGTTTTAGGATAACATTCATTTAGGATATAATTATATATTATATAATTAGGAGAAAGGGAATCAAGTTCGGATCCTTTTACACAATACAAACCGACGGTGTAAAATAATTAAAAAAAATAGGATAACGTTTTAAAAACATTGTTTCATTATATTTCAACGGAGATAATTTTTATATATGTTCGTTATCGAAGCGAAGTAAATGTTTGTATTTACGAGAATAAAAAGCAAATAGAGAATCACGAGTCAGTCCGTGGCCACCGAGAGTATTATTTACTCCTCTCCAGGAGTTAGGCACAAGGCCAGTTTTATCCTACTCCCACAAGTAAGATGTTACCCAAGGTCGGGTCGGAAAGTGGGGGTTGAAAAGCCAGCGCCCGAGAGGTGAGCACTCTGACATCAAAAATTGCCTGGGCAGCCCCGTCGGCATTCCCCGGTAGGGGCGCCTCAAGCAGTAAGCAATTAACTTACTCCTCCCCAAAGAGGGGAGGCAAAGCCTGGGAGGGTGGACCTCCTAGAACTGCACAGGACAATCCCATAGACCGACGTAAACCAAGTCCCGAAGGACAAGACAATACCAGTCTATGGGGTGCAGTATCCATCGGAATAGATACTACACTTTGATCTTAGCCAAAAGGCGGTTGGCTAGAAAATGACGTCGCTGCATTCCGTGTCAAAACAAGGACCGACATAATGACAATAAGAAGGCATTTCGACTTCTCTATTCACTAAATAATCCATCGAAATTCAGAAAATCAACCAATTTTAATGAAATTTTCAGTATTTATTAATTAATGATCACGGAATATAATAAATCCATTACTTTATTATAAAGCTTGGTACAAATGTATTATTTCTTGTAAACAAAAAACACCTTTACTAAAGTTATCCAAAATATCAAAACATGTTGACCATACGATATTGTAAATATTTAAACCAAAGCATTAAAAAACTTTAAAAATTGCATGTAAAAAAAGAAAAGAAAGGACCACGATTCGATTTATCCTGAAACTGATCTTTATTCAATATAAATTTAAAGAAAATAATAATTCACGATCAAATACTGCAAAAAACTGAATTATGAATTACCATTATTTAAACTTCTAACCCAATCAACCGTAAGTAATTCAGACTTTGAAATTTGTTTAAAAATTATACAAAAAAAAAGTTAAATATGTAAAGGAGCAGGTTGTTAAAACATGTAAATAAATACAAATTGAGCGTGAAGCTTTTGTTAAGCGGTGAAAAAACCTTATATTTTATTTAGTATTGGTTTTGGGAGCCATCATACATATAGTGTAGATATATCTAAACTAACCCTAACCCTAACCATAACACTAAACTAAAACTAACATGTAGCCGAAAGTGAAAATTTATTTTTTCTGAAATAAGGTATAATTAAGAAATTTGTTTAAAATATTTTCGAGAGACAAAATAAAAAAAATACTTTGGTTACACATTTCTATTTACCGCTTACTAGCCAGAAAGTGGTTTCTTATTTTACGTTAAATTCATATAGGAAAGTGATCCTCACTCTAAAATCTAAAATATTAACTCGTTTTATATTTCATTTTTTTTGTGGAGATTCTTTTCAGGCTGTTTACATTTAATCGCCCCCAAAAGTAGAATATAATTTTTATTATTTTGTTTTTGGATAAGGGGATACACTAAGATGGGTGTGATAGTGAAAAAAATACTGATACCTTTTCTTTGTTTGCTTGAGACTGCTTCTACAACATTTGAGAGGCCAACCGAGCTTTTATGACCCAAAACCTATAAATGGTCAAGTTATGAATCTATTCAGGGATGCATGAAGTGCACATAGACTACTTGAAGATTTTAACCACTAGAATGCTACTCTACAACATGTTAGAGGTCCACATAGCTTTTATGACCCCAAAACTATCAATGGTCAAGTTATGAATCTATTCAGGGATTCACGTAGTTCACATGG
Source organism: Sepiola atlantica (assembly GCA_963556195.1). NCBI lineage: Eukaryota > Metazoa > Mollusca > Cephalopoda > Sepiida > Sepiolidae > Sepiola > Sepiola atlantica. Next base: position 65,110,197 of record OY744528.1, on the reverse strand, counting down.
ATTACTTGAAGATTCTAACCACTAGAATGCTACTCTACAACATGTTAGAATTCCACATAGCTTTTATGACCCCAATACTATCAACGGTCAAGTTATGAATCTATTCAGGGATATACGTAGTGCACATGGACTATTTGAAGATTTTAACCACTAGAATGCAACTCTTTTAAATGTTCGAGGTCCACATAGCTTTTATGACCCCAAACCATAAATGGTCAAGTTATGAATCTATTCAGGGATGCACGTAGTGCACATGACTACTTGAAGATTCTAACCACTAGAATGCTAATCTACAACATGTTAGAGGTCTACATTGCTTTTATGACACCAAAACTATCAATGGTCAAGTTATCAATCTATTCAGGGATGCACGTCGTGCACATGACTACTTGAAGATATCTCACAACTAGAATGCATCTCTACAACATGTTAGAGGTCCACATAGCTTTTATGAACCCAAAACTGTAAATGGTCAAGTTATCACTCTATTCAGGGATGCACGTAGTGCACATGGACTACTTGAAGATTCTAACCAGTAGAATGTTACGCTACAACATGTTAGAGGTCCACATAGCTTTTATGACCCCAAAACTATCAATGGTCAAGTTATGAATCTATTCAGGGATAAACGTAGGTTACATTGACTTCTTGAAGATTTTAACCACTAGAATGCTACTCTATTAAATGTTAGAGGTCCACATAGCTTTTATGACCCCAAAACTATAAATGGTCAAGTTATGAATCTATTCAGGGATGCACGTAGTGCACATGGACTACTTAAAATTTTAACCACTAGAATGCAACTCTACAACATGTTAGAGATCCACATAGCTTTTATGACCCCAAAACTATCAATGGTCAAGTTATGAATCAATTCAGGGATGCACGTAGTGCACATGCACTACTTGAAGATCTTAGCCACTAGAATGCTACTCTACAACACGTTAGAGGTCCACATAGCTTTTATGACCCCAAAACTATCAATGGTCAAGTTATGAATCGATTCAGGGATATACGTAGTGCACATGGACTATTTGAAGATTTTAACCACTAGAATGCAACTCTATTAAATGTAAGAGGTCCCCATAGCTTTTATGAAACCAAAACTATAAATGGTCAAGTTATGAATCTATTAAGGGATGCCCATAGTGCACATGACTACTTAACGATTTTAACCACTAGAATGCTACACTACAACATGTTAGAGGTTCACATAGCTTTTATGACCCCAAAACTATCAATGGTCAAGTTATGAATCTATTCAGGGATGCATGTAGTGCACATGAACTACTTCAAGATTCAAACAACTAGAATGTTACTCTAGAACATGTTAGTGCACATGACTACTTGCAGATTCTAACCACTAGAATGCTAATCTACAACATGTTAGAGGTCTACATTGCTTTTATGACACCAAAACTATCAATGGTCAAGTTATCAATCTATTCAGGGATGCACGTCGTGCACATGACTACTTGAAGATATCTCACCACTAGAATCCTACTCTACAACATGTTAGAGGTCCACATAGCTTTTATGAACCCAAAAATATCAATGGTCAAGTTATCAATTTATTCAGGGATGCACGTAGTGCACATAGACAACTTGAAGATTCTAACCGGTAGAATGTTACGCTACAACATGTTAGAGGTCCACATAGCTTTTATGACCCCAAAACTATCAATGGTCAAGTTATTAATCTATTCAGGGATGAACGTAGGTCACATTGACTTCTTGAAGATTTTAACCACTAGAATGCTACTCTATTAAATGTTAGAGGTCCACATAGCTTTTATGACCCCAAAACTATCAATGGTCAAGTTATGAATCTATTCAGTAATTCATGAAGTGCACATGGACTACGTTAAGATTTTAACCACCAGAAGTCTACTCTACAACATGTTAAAGGTCCACATAGCTTTTATGACCCCAAAACTATCAATGGTCAAGTTATGAATCAATTCAGGGATGAACGTAGTGCACATGGACTACTTGAGGATCTTAGCAGCTAGAATGCTACTCTACAACATGTCAGACGTCCACATTACTTTTATGACCCCAAAACTATATATGGTCAAGTAATGAATCTATTCAGGGATGCCCGTAGTGCACATAGACTACTTGAAGATTTAAACCACTAGAATGCTACTCTACAACATGTTAGATGTCCACATAGCTTTTATGACCTGAAACTATAAATGGTCAAGTTATGAATCTATTCAGGGATGCACGTCGTGCACATGACTACTTGAAGATATCTAACCACTAGAATGCTACTCTACTACATGTTAGATGTCCACATAGCTTTTATGAACCCAAAACTATTAATGGTCAAGTTATCAATCTATTCAGGCATGCATGTAGTTCACATGGACTACTTGAAGATTCTAACCACTAGAATGCTACTCTACAACATGTTAGAGGTCCACATAGCTTTTATGACCCCCAAAACTATCAATGGTCAAGTTATGAATCTATTCAGGCATGCATGTAGTTCACATGAACTACTTGAAGATTTTAACCACTAGAATGCTAATCTACAACATGTTAGAGGTCCACATAGCTTTGATAACCCCAAAACTATCAATGTTCAAGTTATGAATCTATGCAGGGATGCACGTAGTGCACATGGACTACTTAAAGATTTTAACCACTAGAATGCTACTCCACAACAGGTTAGAGGTCCACATAGCTTTTATGACCCCAAAACTATCAATGTTCAAGTTATGAATCTATTCAGGGATGCGTGTAATGCACATGGACTACTTGAAGAATCTAACCACTAGAATGCTATTTTACAACATGTTAGAGGTCCACATAGCTTTTATGACCCCAAAACTATAAATGGTCAAGTTATGAATCTATTCAGGGATGCATGTAGTGCACATGTACTACTTGAAGATTTTAACCACTAGAATGCTACTATACACAAGTTAGTGTATATGTCTTGACTTTAAAAAAAAATCGTCTAATCCTTATGTTTTTTCTTTTTTTTAAACTCCTTTTTCATGCTTCTTCTTCGGAGTTCTTCATTAAGTATATTTTGACACTCAGCTATCAGCTTTTATTACATCAAGCAGTTGTTGATTGATGATATGTACTATGCTATTTTAGGAGCTAGAATTACTTTCTCCATTTACTACTAATTTCTGTAAATGGTGAAACAATGGATGCAACACCTGGAGTAGTAATAATTTTGCCATGCTTAGTTGTTATAATCTTCCATCACCTATTTTTATAAGCAGAGAGGCATTGGGTCACTATTGAGATGCACACACATGTTTGTAGATGATGTTAGTCTTGATATACTTCCGCAAATATGACAATTTAAAGTAAGCATTGAGCCCATCAGCAGCAGGAAATCCACGTTAAACAATAGGAAATGTGTGTCGGAAGTCACTTGATAATAAATGTATGATGTCACCCATTACCATATCACTCTCTTGAGATCACGTAATGTTTTATTTAGAGCTTCAAATGCTTTTTATGCGCCATTGTACATTTGACCTTTACAATCAAAGAACAATTTTGTAAAACTTTAGATGAATCTTATCCTCTTTCTATTTGGCAATTTGAACCCGCATTTTTTCTTAAGAATAATGGCAATTTAAATGTTGAGTGGGCTGAATGCACTTCAGTTATTCTCAGGGGTAACTTTTTATGAGCATTGAGGATATCCTCTTCAAGAAAAAATTGATGCCTTATACATTTCGAAATTTTTTATATGATGAAGAGATATGTGAGGTAGGCAGAAACAATTGTATGTAAATAAAACTATTTTTAGCGAATTTATGAAAATGTGTTTCCTACATTTGCTGATTTTACATAATATGCAAATATTTTATTACAGCTCTAGTTCTACTCTATCGAGCTATTTCAAAAACCGTTGTGTTATAATAAACTTTATATTTAACATTTTAAAATTTAGATATAAATATATACTATATATATACATGTATATTACATTAAAACAATAGTTATATATTCACAAAAATGCACTGAAGAACCTCCTCATGAAAAATCGATGATATTTTGTATATCATGAAAAGGTATGTTCTTGGGTTAGGCAGAAACAATTGTTCGCAAATAAAAGTGTTTTTGGCGTATATACGGAATGTTGTTCACTGAATAGCTAAGATTTTTCATGATGTTTATATGCACTATTAATCGACAAAATAAACTTTTGTGTTAACTTGAATAAATGTATAATATATATATATATATATATATATATATATATATATATATATATATGTGTGTGTATAAACAAAATTTACCAGAACTGTTCAATGTAAACGCTCGATGACGGTTAACATTTAACAACAGAACATATGTAAATAAACAATGGTATTAAATTCCAATGCCACGTCTTCATTCATATTTTTACTTTCCGAATTAAAAAGCAATTCAATGTAACCCTTGATAATTGTTTCGCAGAAAAACAACAAACCATGAATAAACATACAGTTACCAGGATCCTTCTCTACTGCAGCTCCTCAGAAGATCGCCATATGATATCCGGAGAACATCCTTAAGCAAAAAAACAAAGCAAACTATCCTTTTTATACATTCTCACCGAAAATCGTTCCCCAAATGGATCATAATATATATTCATAGATGAAGAGCCATTCTGTATCTCCAATGCGGAGCTACAAAAATACGATCAATACCAAATACAATGCAAGCCAAACAATCTTAAACCTAATAAAATGCATTAAAATATATTTTTTATTGATGAAAAAGCTGTTGCAAAAATATTATTAAGTTAAGGCTTAAACTTACTTCAAATTCAAAGATACAAAAGTTAAGTATTTAAAAAAAACAATGCTTAAAGTAGTCAATTAAACTACGACATGTAATATGAAACCCAACATGCAATGATATATTCCATCATTTACTATTCAATGAAAAGTATTAAATAAACAAAAATATGAATAAAGAATTGGTTACTAGAATTTAAAATACCATTGTTGATATATATATATATATATATATATATATATATATATATATATATATATATACTAAAATGAAGTTGTTTTTACCCTGCAACTACAGACATTATGTGAAAATAACAGATCACTTCATATGCTACCTATTTCAGCTAACCACCTACATCAATTCCTCATACGTGTTAAACGACAAACTAATTACTTTTCCTTCCTTTAAAAAGATCGTTACATTTATTCCGACCTATCTGCTTCTCACAAATACATCTCCGACAAAGAAGGTAGCAAACATTTTTACTCACTTATATTCATCACCTCCCACGTAACTCAAATATACTGGGTCCTTTCTTAATACAAGGGAAATCATTTTAAAACACCAAAATTATTCTATTTCAACCTGCCTTACTATCTTCTACATAACACACAAACTTCCAAATCAAAATGATAATCGCTCCCTGCCAAATAATATAGGACTATCGGAATTCAAACATTCGACCGTTCAAAATTCTTGTTTTTCATAGTTTCTGCTGCTCTTTCGCTTCATCATTTTAATGAACGAACGCAAGATCGCTTGCAACTGCCACAATCTAATTGATTCTTTTACACGTAAGTATTTTTCTTGCGTTCGAACACTCATTCATTCTTTTATAAATAAATATTTTTAATACGAAACAGGCAAATCAAAATAAATTATCTTTTTTCAACAAAACAATTCAAACAATAACTTTTATTAACTATACCTTTACTGAAATTATTTCGTAACGAACAAGTCAATAAACATCTTTTACTAATTTTCTGTTTATTTCGCTTTATCTGTTTTTTTCATGAATTCATTTATTTGAATTTATGTAGAATTGAACGAAGTATTTATCGCACGTATACATTATTATTATTTCATGATCTCAATTTCAACGTTGAACGACTTTTATTCAAAAACTTAATGAATTTAGCTTTAAAATGGCGGCACCAGTTTCATCTTACTACCATTCATAGTCAAGCGGATATGAGGAGTTGAAATGTTCCCAAGACTTTTGGAACACCGTGTATATACGTATTACGTCGAAAATTTGGGACTACTTTAAATAAATTACTATTTATTTAAAAAAAAAATGCATTCTTAGGCTTCAAACATCTTTCTTACATTTCAATATTGAATGCTTTCTAATGGGAGACCAACATATCTTATCTTTAATGCGTGTCCGCGCATCTTTCCCTAAAACACTTCGACATTTGAACTATTACCGAATCAACATCTTACGGATTCTACCTTCGACTAGCGATAAACATGTCGCTATGAAAAAAAAATGTCTTGTACCCCTGACGAAGACGTATTACGTCGAAAATTTGGGACTACTTTAAATAAATTACTATTTATTTAAAAAAAAAATGCATTCTTAGGCTTCAAACATCTTTCTTACATTTCAATATTGAATGCTTTCTAATGGGAGACCAACATATCTTATATATATATATATATATATATATATATATATGTTAAATCTAAATTCATCAAGGTTTGTTTCCCTAAAGAATATTTCGTAGATACTTTAATCATAAAAATACGTGCTAAAATTCAATAGTTTTGGGATTCAGTTCAGTTTGAAAAAAGTCCATTTTATATTGTCTAATTAGTCACAATGAACTCACTAAATTTCTGTCTATGACTTTCTTCCTCTCTCATTGTCTGTTGACTTTCTCTAAAAGGTTTTAATATTCTCTTGTAGCATTTAAAGAAAAAGTGACCCTCTCTTTTCAGCTTATTTACATATTGCATTCGTTAATCCGTATGCAAATTAGAGAGCAAGATAATAAATCTTTTTTCTTTCTTTAAGATTACTCTCGGTAGAAAATGATTCTAAAATATTGGAAATTAGAATGTAAACAAATTAAATGTTTTGGGAGCTTTCAATTAAATGTTTTTGGGGGTTAGAGAGGTTGAAAGTGATAGATACTTAATAAGAGATGGGTCATTTGCAACCGCTGATTAAAACAATTAACACCTATTTAAAAAAAACTCCACAAACCACCCCCTCTCAAATTTCCAATATTTTATACACAAAATAAGGAAGCTTGTTATTTCTCATTTCCTTTTTTTCTAAAGGTCTGAAGAAGATGGCTCTCGAAGGAGAGTGCAGCTGAAACATGTATGCACATATGTAAACAAAAATGTTTGTAGAAATAGAAAATTATACTAAAAACAGCTCTACTTTTTATTGAGCACTTTTTATAAACACTGGAGTTTCATTAGATTAACATCTATAGAAACGAATATAATAAATGTACTATATATATATATATATATATATATATATATATATATAGATAGATAGATAAATAAACAATAACAAATATTTATATTTGAAGCTCCTCGTAAAAGAAGTAGAGCACTGTAAATGGTAGTACTAACACAGCGTGACGTCACTTGCTTTATTTGCATCATTCCTTCCCTTATAGAAGTAGAATGCCTGTATGTCTTGTTTATAAGCTATTCAGAATTGGCCGATCGGTTAGCGACGTTGGATTTAGGTTGAAAAATACTTGTAATCCAGGGTTTCGAATCGTGTGACCGGTAGTGAATAGTCATACTTCTATGCTCGATTGGAAAGAGACGAAACGTATACGTCCATAGATAAATAAACAATAACAAATATATATATATATATATATATATATATATATATATATATATATATATATATATATATTTTCTTTATCTTTATCTATTCAGCGATGGATTAAATAATAGTAATACTTGTGGATAGACCCTGTATAAAATAACCTCGGGAAGAGCAATAGAGAGAAACTTAATCATCAGAGATGGGTTACTTACTTGATGAGGTAATTACAAATCACGACTAATAAGAACAATTAAAGTGGATTTTACTTTTCAAACATAACTCAATCCCAAAGCTGAGGAATTTTTAAACTTTTGTTTTGTGTCATTAAACAGGAAAACGATTCACTCAGCATTACTATAATAATAGATACACAATGAGAGCGTTACGGAAGCGAGAGTAATAGACAGCATAGAAATAAGAGCAGATGTCAAACAACGTACAGTATGAAAGGGTGACAGCGATAGACAGAAACATAGCAGGAGATGCGTTTCTTCGTGAGTTAATTGCAAATTATGGCTGATTAGGATAATTAAATCGAGTTTTTTTTTCAAAATATAACTATGAAAATTGAGGATTTTAAAAAATAAAATATATAAAAAAAAGCCTTAGGGAAACAAACGCTGTTTAAGTTAGCCATAGTATAATAATAGATGAATTAAGTGACAACCTGCGAATTAAGTTTTGCAGATCTGAAACAAAGCCGAAGTTTGCATTGTTATTCATCTTGCCGTCATTATAATCCATGCATTAAGATGAAGATTACTATAACTATAAGAGAGGTGAGGAAGTATAGCTGAGTCTGGATGTGAGGGTTGTACATTTTAGATGGAATTAGGAGAAATGCGTGCACTCGTATCCCATTAACACAGTTTCTTTTTTTCTTAACTGTGACATTTTTTGAGGATATCCCACATCATGAGATCAGTAATCTAAGAGTAATAACACCTAAATCTCCCATCCATGTATCGGATATTTCACCCCGTTTATCATATCTGCAATTTGTTTGTTACCCATACTTTTAATTTTTAGGTTTTGTTTAATTTTATTTTTTGTTTATTTTTATTTTTAGGTTTTGTTTCATTTTGTTTTCAAACGAATTTCTTAATTAAGGATTATTAATAGTTATATTAATTCTACCATAAATTATAATAAAACAAGATTAATAATAATATAAAATGCGTCATTCCTTTATATCTGTTAAACCATTATCATGGATGGTGACTTCGTGATTAAATGCGCAGAGTGCACTCAATTTTCTTGTGCTTCACTCCCCCTCTTTTTATTTATGTTTTTAATTTTCTCCCCCTTTTCTCCCCTTCGCTTTTCTCGCTTATTCCTCCCCTCTTCAATCATTTGTTTCCTCGATCGGTCTTTATTCACTTACCCGCCCCTAATAGAGTTGTATATGACACTAGGTTGGTTTAAGGTTGGTAAAATCCAGCCTCCTAAAAAATATCTCAACCGAGAAGGACTTTTCTTCCTTTGAGCAAGAACAGAACAGATACTACACTTTGATAAATCTGTTTGCAAATAATAAAAGTGGCACGATGGCTAAGTCGTTAACGACGCGGACTGAGGACCTGAGTGTGCCGGGTGAGGAGTGGGCATTATGTGTCTCTTCCTTAGTGATCTTTCCTACTCTTAACTCGACATATTTTCACCCATTCGCACAAGCATTGTTCCTTTCATTTTTTCACTATTTGCCCATCACTTTCCCTTCAGTAATCACCACAATACCACATTTACTCTATGGACTACCAGACTTAAAATATCCGCATGGTTTCAAACGAATTTTATTTACAAAAAACAGTTAGAATTTTATTAAAAATAATTGAAGAATTAGACAACAAAAACACTTCAAAATAAAGACAAATTAAGAAACCAACTAAAATCAGTGGCGGGTTAATAAGACCCTCCCAATCCTATCTGAAATTAGACCGCCGATGGGTTTCTCGGTTTTGTTTACGGCCGAAAATAAGTAGGTCAATCTCTAAATGAAATAGGGATGGGGGTTTAAAATGGATGGTGCCCCTCTAAGATTAATACAATTTTAGAAGGTCAAGGACAAATTAAACGTCGGAAGCGTTTGTTTTATACTAATGCTTCACCACTTACCAAGGCTAAAAACTACTCGAGGATAAAGATCAATAATATTTTCAGTTGAATGATGAAACGACACTATAAAAGAACGATTTTTGATTAATTAACAGGACAACCCGACATATATTTGTTGACATTGGGCTTGAAAGCGACCATGTTGTAGCCAGTAAGGAAACATTTGCGCGGTAACGTGTTCCACAGTTGAAGTGTTCTTGGAAAGAAACTCTGTTTATGGAAGTTCCGTTTGATTTCAGGTACATAGAGGAAGAAAGTAGAGTTGTTTGCAGTGTTGGTAGAACGACGAGTTATTGCTGAAAAGGTTTTACGGATGGGTAATCCGAGATTGGAGCTCAGTCGAGCACCTAACATGAAAATACTGATAGAGTAGAAAGGGGTAGTAGGAAAGAGAAGAGATCATCTCCCACTAGATTGCGAAGACGGTTTTTTATTCTGTCAAGGCAAAAAAAAAAAATAGTGCTTTGAGCGACACCTCTCCAGATGTAGCAGCAGTAATCCTGGGCCGTATTTGTCTGTTATACAGGTAATAAATTGTATTTGGAGTCAGGTACATTCTGGAGCGGTAGAATGATCTAACGATTTTTACAGCGACTTTAACAACATATTTGATGTAAGTCTTTCATTTCAGAATCTTTAACTTAGCGGAGTCATCGGCCTGTAAGCATCTAGTTCGTCCGCAGCATGACTGCCTCATTTCTTTTCAGCAATGTGATCACACCCTTCATCACCCGACCAGATGTAGATCCCTGATCAATGCAATGATTTAACACATCCATCAGAAGCAGTATAAACATGTGCACAATTCGTAAGGTAGACCACGAAATCCTGGCGATTTGTTTCAGCTGACCTGTTTCAACACACTCTATAATCCTGCCTTCCCAACTAGCTACTCCAGCTACATCGAGGCGAGGCGAGTCAAGTAAATAGTTGACAAACTTTTAGACCTGGAGTCTGTTCAATTGACTGAATCGTTTCCAGAAGAGCTCCTAAAATCCGCCATAAATCTTTCGAGTTGATACGAGGTAGCATCTGTCAGAGTTCTTGACATTTTGAATGTATCTACTCTTACCCCGACGAAAAGTGTAGTATCTGTTCCGATGGCTACTACACCCCATAAACTGGTATTGTCTTGGCCTTTGGGGCTTGATTTACGCCGGTCTATGGGTCGGTCCTGTGCAGTTCTAGGAGGTCAACCCTCCCAGGCTTTGCCTCCCCTCTTTGGGGAGGAGTAAGTTTATTGCTTACTGCATGAGGTGCCCCTACCGGAGAATACCGACCGGGCTGCCCAGGCAATTTTTAATGGCCAGAGTGCTCACTTTCTCGGGCGTTGGCTTTTCAAACCCCACTTTCCCGACCCAGCATTGGGTCACATCTTACTTGTGAGAGTAAGATAAAACTGGCCTTGTGCCTAACCTCCTGGAGAGGAGGTAAATAAATACTCTTACCCCGACGGACGTCTGTATTATGCTCATCTTCGCCGAAGTTCACGGCTTTGTTAGATACTTTGTTTAGCCTAGCTATAACTCCTTGGCTCTGATAACGCTCGCTAATCTCAGCTAGTGCTATGGTTAACGAAAACGCCCCAGCTACCATCCGGATCAGTTTATCTTCTAAGTCTTTCTTCGTCTTGGCTTTACCTAATGCGAGACGCTGTCAATATGTGACGGAGAAACCTTTAATCTAACTTCAAATAACTCACCACTTACTCTTGATTATTACCGCCCCACTCGAGCCTACTGAATAAGGGTTTCTAACTTTTCGTGGTAGTTGCGTATCTCAAGCAAGGGGGTATTTACCTTCGAGTACCCAGCTAGTCTAGGCTAATCGCTTAAGTACAATCACGCCACAACCAATTTATTATGTTTGTTTTAAAAAGCAATCATTAATAACTAAGAGTCGTTAAAACTGTTACATTTTTAAATTCCAAATAAATTTCAAATAAAATAGTAAGTCACAGACTTAAGGGAAATCAAATGTAATTTCTATTTATTTAGATAAAAAAGAGGTAAAATAGAAAGTATCCACTTCATCATGGCCGCCGCATCCGAAATCGGAAACTGCGAACTGGTTACCCCCCCCCCCATAAAAAAATCGCCAATTATATTTCAGGCCGGATTTGTTTTGGCCAATAATAATTTGTTATCAACAATTTGTTTCTTATTGACAAATAATAAAATTAAACTGTTTTTTATAATTGAATGTTTTTTTTTATTTTGAAAATATTTGTTAACAAATAATAAAATCAAGCTTATTTTATAATTGGAATGCTTTTTTATTTTGTAAATATTTTTTAAATAGTTTAATTATTAACCACATCTAATTATATTATAACGTAACAAACAATTATTAAGAAATAATAAATGTAAACTACTTTTATAAATGATGAAAATAAAAATTCCGCCAAAAGCTATGCGGTCTAAAATAATTGGGGACCTTTTCTGGATTAACACTGTTTTGCAACTTCTGATCTCAGACACGGGGTCATTATGAAGTAGGTACTTTATATTTTACCAAAAATAAATCTGTTAATCAATATTACGAATGTGTAACAGGAAGTGAATGTTATTATTTTTCGATGTCATCATAGCTAAATCCAGTGTACGTTTTGTTTGGCTTAAAAGAGTTCCCTGTCTAGCCACACTGCACAGCTAAGTTGCAGCGCAATAGTTTGTGTGAGAATGACTATTTCCGTTATAGACCCATTGAACGCAATAAAATTAGATGAACACGATCTAAAAATAATGCGCTAGGCACGTATATGCGTGAAACACAGACAAACAAACAGACACGCAAACACACAAAACCACGAAAATTCATGACAGTATTTTCGTAATGTATAGATTTAAAATAATAAAAAAATTCTGATTTATCCCTGTAAGAAACAAAGATGTATGCACATCTTCTGTAGCCGTAATAAGGTTACAATGACGGTCCAAACCCCAGAAGGAACTCCTGTTCATCCCACACCGACACAACACTGACAAACTTGCAAACGTCACACACTATCTCCCAGCTGTCAAAAATCGCACGCTATCACCATAATCTGTTATTCCTCAAAATAGGACTGGCAACTTTCGCTAATTCGGTAAATATACATTAGCGTTCTCAGTAAAGATCAAACATCTCACATTGTTTCCCATCGGCGAACTTTCTGAGAGGGAACCTGTTTTTTTCCGTCGCTTCAGTAATCGTTATGGCGATGATCATAATAACAGTGCCATGTAATTTAAAAAAAAATGCCAATTAGCTTATTTTAATTGATCATTTAAGGGTATTTATTCACGTGTTTCTGATTATTATGCCTTTATTTCACGTGACATTGAACTGCAAATAGCTCACATAACTAGAAAAAATGAAAAAAATAAATATTATGATGATGCTTATTTGTAGGTTTGTTATCGTGCACACACAAACGTATTAACACACATAGGCAGAATCTTCGTTCCTGAGTGTTTTTTTGTATGTTTTTCAAAATGAAACCAATTATTTACATGCAAGTTGAAATAAATTCAAATAAATGGTCTTCAAACGAAAAAAATGTAAGTATTAGTATTTCGTTTTATTTTCTAACTGGTTACGTATACACGCAAAAGCAAAACCAGGGAAGTGTTCATTTTGGTATCTTAATACTATTATGTTATATTAAATATTATTCGCGATAAGTAGCGAAAATGAAGTAAATTATAACCGTAGAAAAAAGTACTAACTTAAATGGTGTAAAATATGTGAATAACTACGTACCTTGGCAGACATTTGCAAAAATGCGTATTTATAAGAAACAGAGCGATATCATTGGTTATGCGTATCTGTTACTTTTCTAATAAAAGTAAGCGATGTCGCCGCAGATTATGCTATTGAAAGAACTTTCTGGCCGGATAGAATATGTAGTCGATGAAATAGATTGAAATTATTGTTTTACAGTGCGAGTTATTTAGATTATCTAAATAACTCGCATTGTAAAATTTAGTAATTCAGTGGCCAGGCAGAATCAAATATTGATTTGGCAGATTCAGTACTATTTCGTTATGATGGCGAGAAATCCACAAGATAATTTATATGTTAGATTATCCATATCATAGTACTACGAGGCGTCATTTTGATTGTGCAGTCCCCCACCCTGTTGTTATGAGAACCACTGACAGAAATAATCACATCGACGTCCTCATATTAGCTTATGACAGCACTTGGCTGTCGTGTTTCTATGTTGAACCTGGCTAGTTTTTCTATTTCGTCTTTGGTGGAAAAAAGCACATCCCGTTATGATATTTTTCTTGATCTTAGTCAGTCCTTTCAGGTTGACGTCTGTCGTCACCAGCGAGATTGCCTTTTGTTGGAATTCTTTCCACGTATCGGGAACGGACTTGGTGACGTTGCACTCATTGTACTGTGCGTATTTGGTATGAAATCGCTCCCTGTACTAGTCTGGTGACAGCTGTGATTGAGGTCTTCATACTGCTTTCCATGCTTGCACTGGCTTCTGTTGTTGTTCAAATAACAATCGCAGTTGTGACACTTTTTGTCTATACCGGCTGGGACATCTTTGAACTTTCTGGGCTGGCTGTGCTTGACTGTATTTCCAGTCTATATGTATGGAAGAGTCAGGCGGTTTGCGCCGAATACCTGGCCTGTTCTTATTGGTGTTGATGGCAGAACCCGCAGCATCTGTTTCGAAAGACAAAGATGCCCCCTTTCAGAACGTGATCTAGAAGGAAACAGCTATTCGCCCTCGAACGAGATGCTTATTTCTAGGCAACAAAGATAAGCAGTGCATAAGTTGTCAGTAGACCGTTCCCCCGGTAGACAAACTCCCTGGAAATTATTCGGCGGCCCTCTCCGAACTTGGAGCACGGAACTTAAACACCCATACACCGTAAAAGTATAGAAAAAAGAACAACGCCCATTTGTAATATTTATAACAATTTTATTGGCCATATTTGTTAAACATTAAATAAAACAAGCAGGTGTTAAAAATTGAGAAAATGTCTTGTTTGTAGAGAACTGAACAAAAATATACAAGAAGAATGTGCTTAGGAGAAAGTACGTACGTATGTTAAGTTAAAGGCAAGCCGAGTTTATGTGTGGTTTGTAAATATGTGTGTGCGTGTTTGTTGCTATGGTATAAGTCCATATTGTCGCAATGTTGGATATTAAAGTCATATTATCAACGCCGTAGATTGTGGCCTGGCGGGAGGTTTGCGGGTCAAGAGAAAAGTTTTGTGGTCGCACTGAGCTACGTGAAGTTAGACAGCTGTGCCTTCCCGTGGCTAAAAGCAGAAAAAAAACAATATCTAGCACTCCCTTTTATAAACTCCGGGACATCTGCTCTGCTCGCATGAGAGATTGTATCTAATTGGGCAAATCAGAATCGAAGTTAAATGTTTGATCCAATCAGCGCTCAGCTGAGAAGTGAAGCAGATATTCCAAACATCGTCCATGGAATTTGGTGGTGCTGCGGTTATTGCTGTTTATAGTACTACTGATACAAAATCACTGTATCTATAATTTCTGCCTTAAAAGCATCAAGTCTACCAATATAATCGTCTAAATGTTAGATTATTTCTCTTTTTATTGAACTTAAATAAAACGACTCATTCATCTAACTCGATTTTCTGCCAGAAATATTTTCAACTCACTGATCGTGCAAAACGAATTATTTGCATAACCTGATAGTCTTGCCTTTGCTGTCCCGGATATTTTAAATAGAGAGATTACGAGTCGTTGTCGCCATGAGTGGCGTTGGTGTCCGTTATCACTAAGGCATTGTTCGAATCATTTCGTTTTCCGCGATTAATGGCACAAAACACGCGTTATTTTACGGAGCCGTCTACCTTTACGTTCATTAAACGTTCTTGTTTCAAGATCAAAGATTGACAACAATTTCGCGACATTTCTATAAGAGATTAGAACTTTTAACCAGCCATGTCATTTATAAGATTTTATTAAACTGTTAAGATCTAAGCTAAGGTTCTTGCTTCTAAATGTACATGAGTCAGATATGCCCAAAGATGGAATACTGCTGCTACGTATGCTTAGGTGCCGTACAGGGCAATTTTACTTGCCTTCACAGGGTAGAAAACCAACTTCGAAATTTAGTGGGGGATGATATCGTCTCTTCCCTACAACCCCTTCTCACAGAAGAGACGTTGCAAGTCTGTATCTAAAAGTAAAAAAGAGGTGTTGCTAGCCTCTCTCTATCGTTATTTCAATCGAAAGTGCTCGAGTGATCTTCAGTCTTTGGTTCCTCCTCGTAAAATATTCATAGAAACGTCTTTCCACCATAGCAAAAACAGATTTTCCTTTCTGCCTCAGTGCCTAGTGTCAAGCGGAATTCCCATGTAATGAGCTTCTTTGCAAGGGCTTCCCACCTGTGAAACACAGTGCCGCGGGGCTGCTTCCCTGCTAATTACAACTTCAAGTGCAATATTAACAAATTCTTTTGATGGACAGCCTCCAAATTAGTCAAACAAAGTTGATATTAATGATCAATGTTAGTATTCTCATTCTTTGGGTGACAATCATTATCTCCGAGTGGCTCTTGACTTTGATAACCGGTGACCTCGCAAATAGTAACTAAGATGCGCAGTAAAATTTATTTTGATTGATTAGCGCTCTCAACAATCCAGGTTCAATTTCAAAAATAAATGAATGTTTTAAATTCAAATGAAAATACGCGTTTCTGGATAACGTGGGTTTAACAATTGAGCGACTGAGTGATTAGAGCGCTCGAATAACCGAGGTTATTTAAAAAAAAAAAATGAAAAAATTAGGATTACTGGATCAAATGTGTGAAGCAATTGTACGCTATTGATAGTGATTGATCAGAGGTTTCAGCTAACCGGGATCATCTTTCAAGAATTACTGAAACAGTTGAAATAAGAAAAATGAACATTTGTGTTTGTGGATCAAAAGTGTGAAGAAATTGAGAAAGAGCTTTCGATTGAAGGATTACAACTTTAAACGGACACGGATTGTTTAAAAAATAACTGAAATTAAATGTATTTCTTTCGAGGTCAAAGATATGCAGCAATTCTGCGACATTAATATTGATTAACGTTGCTACAAATACGAATAGAAAGATAATTTACGAGACATCTTTCTGCATTCCTAGATTCTATGATATGCATTGCGATGTATATGTTTTAATGTTTAAAAAGATATTTAGCATTTAATGATGCCAAATGTTTTGGTAATGTGTTTTCCATTCACTTTTTCATTTTTCTGAATACTGAAAGACTTGTTCTCGGAATCTGTGCTAACGAAACATGTTTATTTTTGTTAAACTAAAAAATAAAGATCCCTAGAAGCGGCTGTAGGTATAGTATACGGACTTTAAAAAATCATTAAAAGATAATTTAAGTTTTAATATATATACATATATATATATATATATATATATATATATATATATATATATATATATATATATATATATACGGAAATGATTAAATAGAGATTTCATTTAGTAGATAATAAAATTTGTATCAATTCTTGAAGTCTGATATAATTGTGATGATAAAATACATTTTTGAAACGTACGTACATATAGATAAACATTATTCAGTGTTTGGACCTTGATTATAATATTTAAAATTTTAATTAATTATGTCATAAATTTTATAATCTACCGAGTTATATATATATATATATATATATATATATATATATATATATATATATATATATATATATATATATGTATATATATATATATATATTATAATATAAAATGAAGTAATAAAATAAGGTGTCAATCAAATTTTATTAGAATTCAAAGTTCATGCAAAGCATCCTTAAGTCCTTAGCTCATGAGTTTTCAAAGATAATTCTTCTCTTCAGAGGACCATTACCGCAGTTATACTACTACAGGCAATAAAATTACGCTTTGAAAATATATAAAATTATATACACAAATATATAAAAAATACATAACATCAAACATATCAATCCAAAAACATACTTTTGTTGAATGCTTCTCAACTTATATGACCTGGATGGACTGTATGGATTCAACAAAAGTATGTTTTTGGATTGATATGTTTGATGTTATGTATTTTTTATATATTTGTGTATATAATTTTATATATTTTCAAAGCGTAATTTTATTGCCTGTAGTAGTATAACTGCGGTAATGGTCCTCTGAAGAGAAGAATTATCTTTGAAAACTCATGAGCTAAGGACTTAAGGATGCTTTGCATGAACTTTGAATTCTAATAAAATTTGATTGACACCTTATTTTATTACTTCATTTTATATTATAATATTAATGCTCTATCCAGTATATTGAGCTTCAGTTTTTTTATCCGGATGTTTCACTAATTATAAGATATTAGTTGACGCTTATATCTTTTGTTGGATTGCTTCATATATATATATATATATATATATATATATATATATATATATATATTATTTTAAACATCGAAATTCGACACATTTGTTTTAACAGAAACACTGGCGGCTCAGCCTGCAGTACCATAGATACCTAATTAATCTGTTTTCTAATCGATGTTGTTATAATCATGAAAACATAAACTGAAGAATGGGTTCATTTGATATCTTTAGCCCTGCGGGCTTAGTTTCTAGTGTTTTCATGAAACCGAAGGTATCGATGGACGATTAATCTAATGTATAAACTTTTTATAAGTGCTTTTATCCTGCTTCCACAACCGTCATCCTCAATCCGTTTCGCTACTGTCCCATTTGCAACTATCCTCCCAAGTCAAATACCTCTCTATCCCTCTCCAACCGTTTCCTAATCTTCATCTACTTTCATATCTAACACACTCCACCATTTCCCCCTTTCTTTGAACGTAACACTGCGCTTTCCACCCACTTACCGAATCTAAATAAACATTTTTGTATGAATTCTTTTCTCAATAAAGACGTTTTTACAATGATTAAGGTCTTATCTACATACCGAAATATCGTTACTCTATACATGTGTCTGTGTCATTATTTGAATCAGTGTTTTTCCAATTCCATATATTAACAATTCCGTATATATCTTTATTTATATAAACTTAGGTATGTATATATGCTTGTATATAACACTCAATGTCAGTGTGTGCGTGTTGTATTTGTGTGTTCCCTATAGAAAGAAAAGTTTGAGAATCTACATACAATCTAAAAGTTTATTCTTATGTAACATTTACCGGGAAATACAATAGAAGTGTTCCCGAATCTCTAAGTGCAACCCTAAGAAGACCATGATGGCATAACTCTAAAACTTAAAATATATGATATTTTTATGAAATTTAAATCTATGTCTAAAATATTCTGGGAGAAGACAATTGAAGTGGTCCCGAATCTCTACGTTACCCTCGATATGCCGGATATCTACGTGTCCTTACCGCTAAGTGACTCATGGGACAGAGCCCTCTTAAAACTTTAAATACGTATATTAGATTTTAATGAACTTCCAACTATATGTATAAAAAACTAATTAAGACAGTTTTCCAACATTTCAACTTCTGACTATATTACAGCGCGAAACGGGAGGCGATGGGGTCTCAGTAAAAACAAAGAAAGTCATATGCTGGTATGAGTATAGTGAAAAAGTACAAAGTAGTGATCCTCATTCAATCCCGAGCAACGTCGGGTCTTCCTGCTCGTGTTTATATATTTTTATGTACAGAATGTACCCCTAAATTAATTAACTGATCATTCAAAAGAGATAGAGAGACAGAGACAGAGATAAAGAAAAAGAAAAATGCGAAAAATATCGACTGCGTATCACCTACAAGTTTCATCGTGTTCTATATTTGCGCTACCTTTTAATGGCTCGTATTTTGCCGCCGCGTCTAAAAGATCTCATAATTTGATCAAGTTTTTCCTCTCGCTGGTAAACGTCGAAATTTCTTTCTTTCTGACATTTCTTCTTTTTCTTGATTACAACTTTTCATATCTCTGTACGCCATCTCTTCCTGAATTTTCCGTTCTTAAGAACTTTTTCCGTGTTTTCTAAAAACAACAATAAACAAAACATAAACTCTCTCAACTTTGTTGTGCGATTGTCTGTTTTTTATTTGTATTATTTTCATCTTTGCCACCGACGATGTGCGTATATTGGTCAGTTTGCTAAGCCTTCTTCCAGCTACGCTTTTCACTCTCCTTTGTTAGGATGCAGACCCGACGTTTGTGTGTTTTTTTTTGCTTTTCGTAATCCAAGATTACTCGGCATCCGATGAGAAAAAAAAAGCTAAACAAAAAAAATGAATTACTTAAAATATCAACGACGCATCAGTCTGAAATTTTGCAAAAGTAACGGGTGAAGACAAAAAAAACAACAAAAAAACAAAAAAACAAAAACAAAAAACACCAAAGCAACGAATCACTATCAGATGCAAAATGAAAAATAAACTAAACTTGTCTATAAATACACGACGTGTTTGTCTGTCAAGAGAATAATAAGCCTTTTATGTTGATCTTCTCAGCTTGGCAAGAAAAGATCAAACCCAGACTTCTTAAAAAAAAAAAAACTACAACTACGTTTGTTTATCTCTATTTATACAATTACGAGAACAATACCCGTCCCAGGACGGATAAAATTAATTCACCGAACAGAAAACTGTTTTTGACTACTTTTATGTCCCCTTACACAGATTAAAATCAAGATACAATGACACTAAACCTTATGTCTAGAATCATTATTATTTTGATCAAAATTGATTACATGATTTTGAATCTAGAAAACGTCTAAAAGTTAAGACTTAACCGTTTTATGCATGATTTCTTACAGAAATCTTACCTAGCTGATCTAATTTGTTCGTACAACACGTGCCTTCAAGTTGAGCTGACTTTCGAACACCCGTGCCAACTAGTAATGGCGGCAACACATATTCTTCCATGTCCCTGACTCTCACACACAAAAAAACAAATATATAATTGGTCAAATCAAAATTTATAACAACTTTTGCATTTGTTGCCGTGAAACAACAATATGCATGAAAGGATAAAGGGGCCTTTATGAAAAAATTGAAATTCTGGGAATTTCGCTTAATTGGTGGCTAATGACTATGGATCTAATATAAAGCAAATCAGAAATATTTCAATTTTCAAATTGTAAGTTGTGCCCATATTATGCCCTTTAAAGACCCTTTAAAATATTTGAAACAAACTTAAATTTAGGGAATATTAATTTATGTCTATGTTAAAATTTCACAAAAATCAGAGTTTTCTGAATGTTCATGCAGGACTTCCAACTCTTTTTCACTCCTTTTGCATTAAATTAATACATCATCATCATCATCATCATCATCATCATCATCTGAATCTGAATCTGAATCTGAATCTGAATCCTGTACATACAAATATATAAACATACGCACATACCTGTTGTATCCATTCTTGTACAACACTTCATATTTCTGTCTTCGGTCAGTGAAGGAGAAATCTTTTTATGTTTATACATCAGAGTTTGTCGTCATTCTTTTAAGCACAGCAGTAATACAACACGTGTTGGCATAGGTACTCATACGAAACGCAAAAAGAGATTAGTAATGTACTATTCAAGGAAAACTAATAGGTTCACAGTGTTAGATGCATATCTAGTACCTTACTTCGACAAGATGAAAAATGAATTGAGAAATCTCTATAGTATTCTCCAGAGGGTTTACTACCAAGGTAGAAATCAACCCTATTCAGCCGTCGAAGTAGATAACACTTTTAAAGAAAATATTCAAGTACTAGTAATTTCAGATTAAGTAGCACCGTATGTAATGTCATATATACCAAGTAAATTTGATAAATTGAAGTGAAATGTAAACATACAAAATGCTTAGATAATTAAACAAATATATAAAAACTGATACACACACATAATAAACGCATTTGAAATATAAAATATACAATAAATTACCAATTAAACGTACATCAGAAGCTTTATGAAAACATAATATCAATATACACTATTCCAGTTGATTGAGTAGCTATTAACTAATTAAGTAGATTTAAAAGTACGTATGAATTAAATAAAGTTTTAAAATAGCTTAATGAGTATAAGGAAGAGAACCTACAACATTAAACACATAGATGATCTCCCTTGAATTATAAAAATAAGATATACTAAATTATACAAATTAAAAATGACCGGATATCACAGGTCGTGAATTCCGGGAATTACTTTTGTAAACAACATTATTAAAATTGGCAGAATATATCCAGCATTTATTTGATTTAAGCAGTATTAAATTTTCTCTAATCCTTGAGAGCCTGAGAGAAAATGGATAATTTTGTACATTAACACAAAAAAATCTCACATTCTAGGCGAAACAGCTATAGAAAAGAGAAAGAATGCTTTTAAAAAAGGTCTGGATTTTTTCTGTAGTTGGGCAATTTATTATTAAGATAAAAACTAGCTATTAAGTTGTTTTTATGATTTGAACTGTCAAATAAAGCGTGAGAAACGGTGTAGAGAGCGTTCAACGAATTATTAAGAATAAGTACAGGAGGATAGAAAAATTGTAGGACACATTTTACTACATAGCTAACGTAATGGTTTCTTGACTCAACTGGTACCATGTCTCAGTCTGAATATACACATTTACATACCTAACTTTATATACATAGAGATTTAAAGTTAAGAAGGACAAATTACAAACGAGGATATGACGAGCATTTTGTCCTCTTTAAATATTAGATATAGCGGCCATTAAAGGAAAATGCCACGGGAGACGCAGTAGCAAGAGTCAGTGGCGCTATGTCAAATTCTAATAATCTCCAAAGTTTATGCATTAAATTGTGTCAACGATGCATGATCAGCAGAATGACGCAAGTCCACCAAGAAAATAATAATACTTTTACATATGTTATAATTAAAAGGGAAGTAACTTCTTGCCCATAAGTTTTCTCCCTTGGTTCAGTATTTTGGAAAGCAGAGTTATGTATCCCTGCATTTGGCGAGGCGATAGCGGGAAGCATTCAATGGATGTTCAACAGCGATATGCAATTAAATACATACTCATTTAAGTGTCATTTCTTAAATAGTTCTTATTGTTGATCTACGCAGAATCGTGTTCATCAAAAATATTTCTTCATATTTGTGTCTTACCACTCACAAAATATCACTTTATTTCACATTCGAAGACTAAACGTGAATTTAAAATGTCCACTAGATTCGATTAATGGATGGTTACATTTAATGCTTCTTTCCTTTAACAACAATAAGAACATTTTCCAAACACGGATTATAATAGCCGATAGCACCCTTCCTGAGAGTCTGACGTTTTAACTCCTCGTCCTGACATTCTCAGGCAACATGATGTTACATAGCGAAGGACGTATTTAGATAGAAGGGGTTGAGTGACACCATGAAGGTCAGAAGAAATCTAATAGCAGCAGTCAGTTTAACAACATTATTTTCTGACCGGGGAGGGGCTGTCTCTTTTTGGCTAACAACTTTAGCAAGCGGATCGATTTTTAGCCGTTTCCCAAAGAGTCTCAGTGAGAATAGGAACAGTTGCGTACAATGTAAGTAAGCGTAACAAGACAAGCAATATACCTATCTATTTATCTTTCTGTCTACCTCCCTCTCTGTTTCTTTCTCTCTGTGACCCGGCTGCCCGCATCTTAAAGTCTTTGTATCATCCCATCTCTAAGTTTATGAATGGTCCAAGTTATCTATATTAATAAACGTGATTCTAAACTAACACTAGCGTCCCAGTGTTTTATCTACAGAAGATCAAGTACCTGAGTTCACAACGACGACATGGGTGTATAATGGTTTATACACCCATCGGTAAGTGCAAAATATAACGATGAAATGTAACATAGAAGATGCTGCCAAGTCTGTCGCAAAATGTAGGCTCCCTCTGCCGAGCTAGAAAACTTCTTACACCTGTCAGTATCCTATATCTCCGTAAAGCCCGTGCTTGGAGTATTGTTGCCACCTCTCGGCTCGCGTACCAATCACTAGTCCTTCCCCTTGAAAAGGTGCAAAAAGAATGTCTAACTTAATAGGTCTTGCATTGTCTGCCAAGCTCAAGCCCCTGTCGCATCACCACAGTGTTGCACTGCTTTACAATGACTTTCACTGAACGTGCCTCAATGAACTTACTGCATTTGTAGCATTTCAACGTAAATACCACGATGAACAACAGGATCTCACCACTGCACCGTAGACGTCCATAGATGCCAGGATATTTTCTACTCTAATTGCGTCTTTCCTCGAACGTTTGATTTAGGAATTCCATTCCTGTTCCCTGTTTCCTAGACGGTACCAACCTGCAGAAATTTAAATATAATGTGAATAAATATCTTTCTTCCCAACTACCCGCCCAGGTTGACCCCTATAATGATGGTCCTATCACAGTAGTCTCTTACACTTCATTATTAATAGTCTTTGTTTGGAGTGAACAGAAGTAACAAAAATCGATAAATATTCACGATTCCCTTTCGCATATCCTTGCCTAGATACACCTGGAAACTTTGTGCTAAAATGTCTGTACTCCTAATTTACCTTCGTTATCGGTCAGCATAAATCCATCGTTATTCATATCTAAACAGCTTAAACAATTCATCTACATACATAGTGGTGGCTGTAAGTTAGACCTCACTATATAATCCACAAGGTAATGAACAATTTGAATAATTCAATGACATTTCTTGGAAATTCATTCAGTTAACCGTAGCACCCTAAGAATATCAGGTGAGCTTAGCATCTCACAGTTCAGTATGGCGGGCGTGATGAACCTGGATCAAACAGTGGAAGTGTCCCCAATTTGCTTTATCCCCACCATAAAAGTGTCCGTGTTTGCCTGGCGTGTAGTTTGAAAATGAAGGACATGTCGAAATCATCGGTTACTAGTGAGAATCAAAACTCGCGACTTAAGAGCAACAAAATGACTGCTTAGTGCACTGTAATAAGCCAAACCACATTAATAAAAAAGATGAAAAGAAGGAACGGTAAAGATAAACAATGGGGTGGGGTGATTGCCCAGGGGCTACGGAACCCTAAAGTAGATATATTTATACCATATTTTATGCATGCATGGGACATAACCTCTTCCCTCTTATTTAGTAAAGGACCTTTGTATTTAATCATTGATAAAGCTTCCTCTATACACAGTCTACATTATCTATCCATATCGTAAAACTGTACGAAAGTGGCTCGTAGGTCCCTAGGTCCCAATATTATCAACAAAATACTGGGCGAAGGAGATTCTCCAATTCAAGACCTCACATAGAAAACAAGGAAGGATAACGAGCAGGTAAAAGACGATTCAAACACCAAGTTTCAAACAATATTTATTTATAAAATAGTAAGAGAAGCGTTTAACATATATGCAAGGAACAACAAGAAAAGCAAAGTATTATTTTAGGGGAGAGGGATAATGCTTAACATAAACTAATGGCGAGCAAAATCTATGAACCAAATAGTGTCCCAAACAAATCACGGAAGAAAAAGAATTACTGACTCACAGAATTTGGAAGGTTGTTACAAGACTCTCCACGGGAGTTAAAAGGTCAATTATCCAGGAATGTCACAAGTCACACTCAACCAAGATCCACACTGATCTTTGGATGGAAAAGTCGTTAGCAGAATTCAAGGAGCAAGTGTTCAGAAATCATATATGTGGATGTGATCGTGGAAGTCTCACTTGACGCTATGCAATCTTCTCGCATGGGGGTGTATTTGTTTTTCAACGATGATGTACTATGCTTATAGTCAACGGCAGATTTGATGAAATAATCCCGAAAGCCTTTGTTTTTGTCAAATTAGCTTTCGACATAGAAGAAAATCTCGGGGCAATCAGCCCAGTTATTGAAGTCTAAATTTTCTCAGCTTTGTGCTTTCCTCCCTCTTTTTCGTCCTTTTCTTCTTTCTTTTCATAGCCCACAGTGCATACGCTAATGGTGACGGGTTACTCAATCAGCAACAGTTTACTCTTCGGCTGATAGGAATTATCTGCTCGATTCACCAACTCGCTTTTTATATCTTCCTCGTCGATAAACGTGGGCGGAGAAGGTGTGTGCGTGAAGGGTTTCCTTGAATTAGCAGGTTACGACACTTTGCACTGATTTAGGATCACGGCACTTGTGGACGTAAGATGACACCAGATGTTTGCCCGACGTTTGACGTTTCTTCGTCTAAGTGTGTAAAATAGGGAGAGGGTGTTGATAACCGGATATAAGAGTTAAAAGGTAACAATACTTGTTTCTTTGATGCGAGGTCAATACGTTCGTAAATGTGTTAATAGACGGCAGCCGATTAGGTTCGGGACGGGGCGGGAAGGAGTGTAGCTAATTGAACACACGATTCGCGTCTTTTAAGCGCAAAGATAGTGATGGGTCGACGGCGTCGGCACAACCGGATGCACTATTTATTCCGTTATGTCTTGCTTGGTTACAAAGGGGAAATATAAAACACACAGGATAGGATAGATTTGGCTTACCTTGATTTAATATTCATAAACTACATTTTATTTCTCTGATAATTTTGATTCAACTATCCTTCATTTGTAACAATATATATATATATATATATATATATATATATATATATATATATATATATATATATATTAAGGAAAAGTTTAAGTAAAAGAAAACAATTCATGATATATGCAAGGAATCAAATAATACACAAATTAAAAAAAAATTAAATTACCATCTCCCAACATATATTTAAATACTTCAGATAAAAATAAACTCAATGGTGAAACAGAGAGTTCATATTATAATTCGCTAGATTAAGAAAATATGGCTAACTTAATTAAAAGTGTATTAAAATTTAATAAATTTTAAATAGTAAATATAAAATATTTACCAGATACCACCCTGAAATATGTTGGTGATTTTCATGTGTGGCCTATTTTCTTTATTGAAAAAAAAGTTTTATTTGGTCACTCTAAACTATTTTGTTCTCAAACTTGTTGCGGATAGTCACTGTAATGTTTTTTGAGTTTTAATTGATAAAGTCCATATGCTTATGATAAAAATCATGTTTTTCAAGCTCAAGTAAACTCTGATGTGATGTGATGATATAATGATTTTTGAACATGTGGACAAACACTGATTAAGAGTTGATTTTCAGAACTTGAATATACTATTTAAAATGTTAATTAATTATGTCATAAATTTTATAATCAACCGAAGTATAATTATATATATACGATTTAAATCATTTTAAAAATCAAGTTCGAAATAAAGAGCATACACGAAGGTATTATAGTTGTTTACAGCTGTTTAAACGCAGTGTTTAACTTAAGTCATACAATGGATCGTACATTCTATAAACACAAGGCTATATTCAGAACAAAATTTTCGTATGTACAATACAAAAATCAACAAAAATGTCGCAAATCCTATAAGAAACAAAACAAGTGTCAAAAGCAAGGTTTCATTGTCAAATACTTCGGTAAATACGATTAATTATAATAATTAATTCCACATTAAAATGACTGTTATCAAATCAAAAAGAGAGTTTTAAAAAGAACAAAAAAATCGCCAAATTTTTATTATAAAAAGCTATGTACATATATATTTGTGCGTAAAAACGGAAGTTGACCACGGACATAATAATCTATAATGTAGAAAGGGCATAAAAATAAGGAAAAATTGATGGTAAAACCCGGATGACAAAAAATAAATAGGTCGGAAAAATAAAAAAAAAACGTTAATTAAAACATTTATTAATATTTTCCTGCTATTTGGAATGAATATCTAAGTCGATGACGGATAATTAAAAAAAATAATAGCTAAACACACATGGCGTGTGGATGCTCCGACTTGAACCTTTAGGATTTAACAGCTCCATTAGTAAAAAAATGATGATAAGTACGGATTGTAATCCAAGCAAGTAAGCCTGAAAATTTCCTTTTTTTTCTTTTTTTACTTTGTTTTTCTTGTTTATATACGATCACTGAAGATAGCCACCCCAGGAAATAAATGCATAAATTAAAGGAGAATTTTAAAAATATCTTGGTAGTAAGCTGTAACAATTGTATGCTGGAAATAAAGTTTTTTTTTGTTGAAATTATGTTCTTCCTAATATTTTACGTGGTTTAAATTAAATACGAACATTTTATACCATAGCTCTAGCCTCACACTATTGTGCTATTACAGTTGATTTATGTTATAAAATTTATATTATAAATATAAAAACTTTAAATACAAATACATTATATATATATATCCTCAAATGAAACAACACTCTTTCAAATCGAAAGACATTTCTTCAAATGGATTTACATATCTGATGAGAGCGGACCACCGCTTGAAACGCGTTATATAAAATTATAAAATTATAAAATAACAAAATAATAAATAAATGTTGAAATAACTTTTTACAAATGTTGGTAGCCTTAATCCTTTACACACACACACACACACACACACACACACATATATATATATATATATATATATATATATATATATATATATATATATATATATATATATATATATATATATATATAGGACAGTTTTTTTTTATTATATTCCAATAACCATGGTTTGTTTTATTACTTTTATTTTTATTTTTTCACATTTCCAAAAATTTAAAATTTCTGTGAGATATATTTAACGGTCAGTTTCATTTGTGTTGTGCCAAACAACATTAGTATGTCAATATCGTCTCTGCAACACTACAAAATAATCAGAAAAAGTTCACAAATAATAAAAGAGTTATTGGATTAGAATGTCTTGAAAACACCTACACTATACATCAGTTTCATTTTAGGGTGAAAAAAAAAATTGAGAACAAACACTCACACGTGTGAGATCCAACAAATCCGCCATTTTGAATTTTTTTCGTTCAAAGCTAGTATCTCCTAAAAAGTTAGTGCGAACAATTTTAACATTTTAATTCGGTAATATTTCCTAAAATATTAATATGTACTATAATTGTTCCAGTTTATTTGAAGATAATTTATTTTTTACTAAAGTTACATCAATGTTTATTTAGGTCGTTTGGGTGCGAAACTCATTTAAGCAGAGCATTATAGAGCTAGTCATTCAATCAACTATTAAACAATTTCTTCTTACATAGGTGCTTTTTATGGAATGTATATAGTATTTATTAGTAAACCCTTTCCAACAATATTAAGATAAGCTTAACTTCCCAGAATTCATCACTCAAGTAGTAAGTTATTAATTAAAATGCGAAACTAAGGGATTAACTCCTCGTAACCGTCTGAGATTGTCATTCCCTGCACTGATGAGAGCCGAAAGCTCGAAACTACGTCATATGTATGTAAATATTAAAATATAATTTTCAGTAAATTAAAGTCGAGCACTGTTAGAGAGATTAAAATAGACATTCACCTAAGATTCAGTGCGATACTCCGATTCTGTTGTTGAGTTCTATCAGACTGTGTTGATGTTTACGCTCGTCGCTTTCAGCGTAAATATAACTTAATTTCTCAGTATCACGTGACAGCCTCACATGGCCAAGGGAACAAGGCGAACGCTTACAGATTGAAGGTGTCTCTGTGAACCGGGTTCGCGTCCTGTGACTGTCTGAAGTTGTCATTCCCTGCACTAGTGAGAGTCAAAAGCTCGAAACGATGTCGTATGTAGGTAATATATATATATATATATATATATATATATATATATATATATATATATATATATCCTCCACTAAATAATAAATACTAATGTGTATTTATTTGTATATAATAGATATATTCCCATCCCGTCACGAAAAAGTTCGCGAGTAGAACACGTACTCTTTTCTAGCTCCAGGACTAAACCATTTCCATTGGTGAAGGTAATCGAGAAAGCAAATGCTAAGTCCCACACCGACCTCAGTCTTACTTCGCCTCCTAAAATGAATTCTACAATAAAAAGTCAACGGTGGGTGTTTTTCTTTCTCAGATCATCAGAAATTATAATGATAATTTATATATGAAAAATTAAATTATTGACGTAATTTTCTAATTTTATATGAATATTATAGCCATATATTTTGATAAATAGCGAATAATAACACTGACGAAGCATTATTTTTTCCACCGTTTGACGGAGGGTGTACACAGGTATATATATTTATTCACTGCGCAGTCATCTACAGTCAGCTGTTACGACTCATCAGTGTACGGCCGATCACATACAAATATGATATCAGCATCCCAAGTAACCAACTTTTTGCATCCAAAACATCGCCACTTTATAGCAGAAGAATAGCGTAATAGTGTTTATATATGCTCTGCTATTAAAAATGAAACACTCATCAAGTTTTTACTTTGAAAGTTTGACTATTAATAATATATATATATATATATATATATATATATTATATATATATATATAATATATATTATATATATATACACACATACACATCTGTAATATCATTCATGAATGGTGGCTTATTCTCGCTTTTGAGGAGCCAATAATCTCTTTGTAAATGTTTTTATTAGTTTTCTAGGAGAAAATGACGCCGTCCGATTGACAAGCAAAATAGCCTAGAACTGATAGGGGCAAACCACATAATGACATAGTGAGATAAGACAATTCAATTGACATTTCAGACGCTTTACAAAGGAAGGGTGAGATTTTAATCTCGCCATGCATGAACGCGGTGCTGGACAACTGTTGGAATTAATAAGTGGGTGAAGGCTGACTCACGTTAGGTGAGGGTAGGGGAGTAGAATTTTGAGAAGGTTGAGAAGGTGACATTAATACCACGCAATATTGCACCACACAACTATACACCCTTATTTCCGAGGCATGCAACCATATATTAAAGGGGTATTTGATCTGTACATTCATATCATATGTGTGCAACTCACACACGAAGCCATTTGAATTTTTCTCTTTATATATATATATATATATATATATATATATATATATATATATATATATATATATAATTATTTCATATATCCACATATTAACTTTGTGCCTCTATCATATATATATATATATATATATATATATATATATATATATATATATATATATTAAGGAGACTGCAAAGTAAAAGGGCACTGATAGTATATGCTAATACACATATTGTCATTAATAATTTATATATATATATATATATATATATATATATATATATATATATATATATATATATATATATATGTATATATGTGATTTTTTTAAGGCTTACCAAAGCATTCCGTCCAGGAGACCAATCATCACCAAAAATAATTTTGTGGTGATGATTGGTCTCCTGAACGGAATGCTTTGGTAAGCCTTCAAAAAATCACATATAAATGCTTTGTACCCTGTAATCGAGTATCATCGAGCTTGTTTTTATTGGCCTAATCCCGGTCTTCACTGAATAATCTATCTTCTAAGTGAAAAATCTCTCTCACTCTTTCTCTCTCTCTCTCTTTCTCTCTCTCTCCCTCTCTCTCTCTCTCTCTCTCTCTCTCTCTCTCTCTCTCTATATATATATATATATATATATGTATGGCTAGGTTTCCTTCCTCTTATCTATTTGCCTTTCTGGTACCTAAGGTACTAAAGCTTTTTAAAAAATTTTTTTTTTAATGCAACTTTAATTCCTATATAATTTTATTTCTAGCTACCATATCGCAGAATGGTTCTTGCGTGTAGTGTTTAGATAGCATTATTTAAAAAAAAATTATTATTATTATTATTATTATTATTATTATTATTATTATTATTATTATTATTATTATCATCATCATCATCATCATCATCATCATCATCATCATCATCATCATCATCATCATCATCATCATCATCATTATGATGATGATGATTATTATTATTATTATTATTATTATTATTATTATTATTATTATCATTATTACTAGTATTACTATTGTTATAAAGAATTTTATTTGATATGCAAATTACCATATCGCACGGTAGTCTTAAGGGTAGTATATTATTATTATTATTTTGACTATTATTATTATTATTATTATTATTTATTTATATATAAGTAACATTTTAAGCTGAATTATTTCGACACTTGATTGGGGAAATGGTAGTTTGATCTGTACCATTGGAGAGCCATGCATATAACTGTCCTGTTTTTAAATCTCCGAAACAGTTACATGGTAAACAGCTGATGATCCCCGTGTTAATATTGGATGCTTACGTTAAGGTCGCCTGTTTTTGTTTCACTGTTAAATACTTAATCCCCCCATTTTTTTTTAAATTTACTTACTATTATATATTTTATTTATTTATGAATTTTCCAACGAATGTTAAGTCTGCACTATTTTGGATTTAGTTAGTTTCTGTGGGAATTTAAACTGCATTTTCTTTTTTTTGTCTTTTTGTTTAAAATAACTCAAAGCTTCTTTAGACTATATATATATATATATATATATATATATATATATATATATATATATATATATATATATATATATATATATATACGGGTATGAAACGTGAACGCCTCTGTGTAGATTAAATGTCATAAGTATATCTTCATAACTTACTATATACGTATACATATATGAAGGTACGTATTTATATATTTGTACGTTCAAGATTCAGTACTTCTTCCCATCATGTAACACTTTTTATTGTCTTACTTTCTATCATGTACAAAATGTTTGTTGTCTTACTTTCAATCATGTAAAAAGTTTTTGTTGTCCTATTTCCTATAATGTAAATAAATATTGATTTTTGTCCCAAAACAATATTAAAATAATTTTTTATTGTCCAACTTCCTATCATATAAAAATGTTTAGAATCCCACTTACAAAATTTATTTTCTAACTCTGTATCATATAAAATTGTTTTTATTTTCCAACACTTATTCATTTAAAGTGTTTATTGTCTCACTCCTTATCTGTAAAAATGCTTTTTGACACACCCTTTCATTAAAAATTGTTTATTGCTCCACTTAACTTCAATAAAAATCGTTTATTGTCCCATCATTTAAAAATAGTCATTTTGTCGCATAATTCTAAAAAAATATTTATTGTCTAACTTCCCATCATATAAACATTGTTTTTATTTTCCAACACTCATTAATTAAAATCGTTTATTGACTCACTCCCCATCTGTAAAAATGCTTATTGACCTACCCCAATCATTAAAAATGTTTATTGCCCCATTTAACTTCAGTAAAAAAAATGTATTGTCCCATCATTTTAAAATTGTTATTTTGTCGCATCATTTAAAAAATGTTTATCGTTCCACTCTCCATTATGTAAAAATTGGTTATTTTCATTTAACAACTTGCTTATTGTCCCAGTTACCGCCATTAAAATTATTTATTATCCCACTTTTTATGATTAAAATTGTAACTATTTTTTGTAAATAAAAACCATTGAATCGTTTGAGGATATGATAAGAAAGATAGTTCTATAGAGTGAATGTAGTATTATGGTAAGTGGGGAAGTAAAATGGTATGAGTAAATTTTGAAAGGGAAACTAAACATTGTTTGTATGAATAAGTGGTGATTGCATCTAGTTAAAGAAAGAAGTGACAGTAGAATGAAACACTTTCCTGATATATTGCATAATCTATGCAATTAAAGTCAACGTACGTGTGTCCAATACACTTAGCGGTATGAAAAAGAAGAATGAATAAGAAGCAACTAATAATAAAGTGAAAAGAACAAAAAGTAGTACAGAAAGAAGCAAGAAAGAGAGAATTAACTTTTCGTTTTCTTATCGATTAGTTTTCTCTTCTTTTTATATCGATTATTTTCTCTTCTTTTTCTCATCGATTAGTTTAATTTCAATAATTTCAAATAGTGATAGGGATTAAAGTCAGATAGTTTGTAATAAAACTATTGCGAAATATATCCTTCTTGACTTGGGGAATTTTTTATTTTTGTCCCAATTCAGAGTGCTCCTTATTGGTGAGATTGGTTTTACCCACATCAAAAACCAACCTTATGTGGAACTCTAACGTCGCAATGATGCAAGTATACAGGGACTGCTGTTTGTTGTCTGGCCGAACATGAACAGAGTTTAAAGTCTCATAAGTTTGGAATAACCATTAAGAAAACTTATGCTGACTTTATTATGCGAAATTTTGCTTGATCTAAAACAAAGGAGAGAACTTATTTCCTCTTAGGAAGATTAAAATCAAGATATAATAAAACTAAATCTTGTGCTTAGAATCTGTATTTGAATTTTAATCAAAATATATTACATGATTTTGATTTAAGAAAAGATTTAAAATTTTAGGCACAAGCGTGAAATTCCGGAAACCTTGCTTAATTGGTGCTTGGTGACGATGAATCAAATTCAATGTGAATCTGATATACTTTACTTTTTAAATGGGAGCGTTTGACCACTAAAACCCCTCCATAGATACTTACATTTGGAGAATATTTATTAATTGATATCTAATACCTATTGTTTAAATTTCACAAAACATCGGCGATATTTTAATTTTCAGAAAGGGCTTTAACACCCATTTTACCTCTTTTGCATGAAACTAAATTAAAAAAAATTGCCTACATTTGGACACCTTACACCTAGCGGCTGTGTTCCAAAATTTATAATGTTCGGTTAATTAGTTTAGGAGTGAACCCTTTACACAAAAATATATAAACATATAAACACGCCTAAATTTATGAAGATAGAAATTATATTTGCCGTTTCAGAAAACATTAATTTAAACCAAAAACAAGTTCCAAAAACATATTACTTGATTATTTCAATCATCAGTGGCTACACACGTTTCAGAAATATTAATGTTCCAGTTATGTTTGAAAACATTACGAACGATGCAAAAAAGTTATTCATAGTATTCATGTGAGATTGTCGGCCGGTTACAACACTGGACAAATCTCCTTTTCAGGCCGGTTAACAAAAAATATTTTAGGTAATTTAGTAGAGTCCGATCACTTTGTAAATTATATGAATAACATTTCAGAGTTGAAAGGGGTAAATGGTAAAATAAATCCGTTTTATATTAATAGCAAGAAACACACACACACACACACACACACACACATATATATATATATATATATTAATGCAAAAATTGTTAAAAATAACGGAATTCGTCTGTCTGATTATACCTTTTTTATTTTTTCAATTTTTCTGATGTTTGTTTTTGTATTAAAATAAAAAAAATAATAAATGTTCCATAGATTTCACAGGTTTCACGAACGTTTTCGATTCTTTGTCGAATCATCATCAGGTGTCCAAAGCAAATGAACAAAAAAGCTGGAGAGAGAAGAGCATTTTAAAAAGACGGCGCACAGACAACGTTTTTCGCATTGTACCACGAAAAGTCGTTGACGATTTAAATTCAACGACGCTGGAGAGGCATTACAGAATAAAATCACATTACGTTAAACATTTTAAAATATTGCCACTGGTTTCATACGTGATGTTATTAATTTTAGGTTGTTGTGTTTTTATGTAGATCACTGCCAGTATTTTTAATTCTTTTAAATTGGTTTCGGAATGTATTATTTTAGTGTTATTAACTAGAATTTGTCTTAAATCAGAGTGAGGGCAGTTATGTATTTGTAGATGTTTGTAAATTGAGCTAGAGTTTACAATATGCATAGTGAGGCGGCGGGATAGGGTTGGGCTTCTAAAACCAACGTATAGAATAGTAATGTTTTACACTAAATAAAAAAGTTCAGTATCTTACCATATATATATATATATATATATATATATATATATATATATATATATATATATATATATATATATATATATATATATATATATATTAAAAATGGCTTAAAAACACTTAAATACAAACAATAGTTTTTGACTATATCGAAAAAATATATTTTCTTCATAAACAAAATATGAAAATATTTTCGAAAAGGCTTTATCAGTGTACATTGCTGGACTTGCTATCATTTGTTCCGTTGTATGGTAGTCAGTGTAGAAATGCCCCCTAGATTTTTCATTCGTTTTAGCCTCTTTCTGTGGGGTGGCGGCTTTTGTAGTAGCATTCGATTACCAGTCATTTCTCTTTTGTGGTCCATTTCTTTCTATAGCTTTTTCCTTTGTTCTTTTCATTCCTGCTTTCTTGTGTTTGGTTCATGTCCTTGTCATACCTAGAATTAAAAAAGTACCTGTTTTTTGTCCGTCATCTTGTTGCTGAAATTAAATCAGCCAACATTCGCAGGATGCGGACCGGGTCCCTCATGTTAGCCATCGATGTTACCTAACTACTTAGTATAAGTTTTCTCGACAATTCTAAAATAAGAAAAGAAAAAAGACGATAGATTCCCCTGCCATGTTTGTCTGATAAATTGACGCCTAGTTATCAAACGCGTCTTGTACTGGCATGTTCATGGTTTTAAATGTCCACCATTTTATACATAGAGGTCAAAGAGGTGGTGGAAGCCCTTAGTAAAAGTTCAGATACCTCCAATTTTATTGAAAGTTTAACAATAAATATTAAACATCAATTAATAAATATTCCCAACATTTCAGGTTTTAGTACTTTAAAGGATTTAGGGGCCACAATATAGAGCACAACATACCATTTGAAAATTTCAATATTTCAGCTCTGCATTAAATTCGATCCAAGAGCATTAGGCACCAATAGAGCAAGAATCCATGCATTTTAATTTTTAATGAAAATCCCTTGAACTAAAGCCTTACATTTTAGAAATGTTTAAGAATAAAAATCATGTAATGGATTTTGATAAAACTTAGAATAAGGATTCCAGACATAAGATTTAGTAGCATTATATCTTGATTTTAACCTTCGTAAGCAGATACAAAAGTGGTGCAAAATTGTTATGTTCGCAGAATTAATTTTATTCGTTCTGAGACGGGTAGTTTTTTAGTTATTTATATAATTCTACAAATTTCAATTATTTTGACACATTTCAATAGGTTTACATCATATAACGTCACATAATGAAACATTTTCTAAACCCATAACTTCAGTCTTGTAAACTTCTACATGATTTTCACTATTACAGTTCATTTCTGATGGCTTTACGGTCTTCTTTATTAAACGAAACGGATCCAGCGAGATTTTATCTCAGCTTGCCGATTACATCGTCTCCGTTGCTAAGCATTACAGCACATTGCACTATTTAACCTGGCTCGTTCTAATGGATATTTCTTTTTAACTACCAGTAAGTTAGTCTGAAAGAAAAACACACTGCAATGATATGCTCGTGAAGAGACCACCCCAATGTTTTCGTATGTCTAGATTTTGCCCCCCACACACACGCACGCATGCACGCACGCACACATACATATATATATATAATATTCAATCAAGTGATCTTTGAATCGTCTTAGTTCATAAACATTCAAACATTAGCCAACTATTTTTATTGGGTAATAAGCAGACACAATTTAAAACATATGCCAAATTTGCGTGCGCACACATATATGAACACACGCCAGATCACACACACATACCGCAGTATGCGCACACCTAAATAAAAATTCTTAAATGACGTGTACATGTTATCATATGAATAATTTATTATACCTCCTTGAAATAAAGTAACATGACCGACTTTCGCATAACCTTCGTTACACTTTCTACATTTAGACGCGGATATGAAATCACTTTTAAACACATGCCACCAATAATGGCGACGCGTTTAATAACACTATTTGAACACCTTATCGTTTTTTAATACAAAACATTTTGCAAATAAAAAAGGAATAAAAACAATTTCATGTTCTATTTCCAAATATTTGATATTGAGAGACCCGAAACCCCTAATGACATCTGACTTACAGCATAACTGCTGCCGATGTAGCCAAATGCATCTCTTCGGTGTAGTTTATGAATTGAAGCCGGTTTTAAATTAACGAGTAATGAACTTTCCCACAACTTAATTAGTAAATGTAAATATATAAACAAAGTAGACGTACCCGTGCCCCGTGGCACCACAGTCATTACTTCTACTAGCAAATGTATGCTCTCTCCGACCGGGAGAATGGTATCATGACAACAGAACATATACTACTTTACCCCCACCCCAAAAGAGGAGGTAATGTCTGGGGGGGGATGGTATAATGACAACAGAACAGATACTACACTGATCCCCCACTCCCCGAAGGTGGTGTTAATGCCTGGGAGCATGGTCACAGGACAATAGAACAGATGCTAAACAACACCCAACCGCCAAAATTGAAGAGGTAATGCCTGGGAGGATGTCATCACGGCAACATAACAGATACTACACTATTCCTCTCCTCCTAAATTGAGAATTGAAAGGCAGTACATTAGTCTTAAATAGTAAAATAGTTAACTGAGCTGAGCATTAAAAGATAGTAGAATAGTACAATTAATAGAAGTAATAGTATAGTTTCGGCTTCAGATAGACAGATACCAAATCTCCATTAGTAATATATTGTTTAACTATGATGTAATTCGAAAATTCATAAGCTGTGACATATACGTGAAGGTTTTCTTCTTGCATGACTAGAAGTAGTAACTCTCTTTACTTCTATATTACTATTATTTGTACACTCTAGGAGTTATCACACAGGTCATTGTCAGTGATTACTCACCGACAACAATCGGTGGTGTTCCCTGGAGTCTGAGTGACAAAAGCCTCTCTAGATTTCCAGTACTCTCCACCTTTTTTCGGTAACGATTGCAAATCACTTTGCGGCATTGCAATAGCCGCTTACAATTGATTTCTCGCTGGTAACGACCATTAGTCTATTCTGGGATTTGGGTGGCAACAAGCCTCCTAATATCTCAGTACTCTCCGCACTCTTCCAGTGGAGGTCTGGTTAGGGCTCTCCCTCCTCGTTCTTACCATTCTCCTTGACCCTTCATGACTATTTTGTGTGGTATCAGCCGAAACTGGGGGGGGGGGGTTATGAAATTTCTTGCAGTTTCTGTTCCTTCGGTTCATGTGGTGGTTTTCTTCCTGTGGTTTTGTTTTCTTCCTATTGTAACTTCCATGTGATTGGTTACAGTTCTGTAGCTTATGCTGGTTGGTTTCCGCATTATTATTATTATTATTATTATTATTATTATTATTATTATTATTATTATTATTATTATTATTATAATCGTCGTCGTCGTCGTCGTCGTCGTCGTCGTCGTCATCATCATCATCATCATCATCATCATCATCATCATCATCATCATCATCATCATCATCATCATCGCAAACGTATTCTCCCTACGGTCGCATACTTTTGCTAACTATATCACATAAATTTTGAGCTTAGTAAATAGTGAAAATAATTGGAATTTAATTTTAACTGCAGGATTTTTTAAAACAAGATCTTAAAATTTACTTCCGATAAATAAACAAAAGTTTTCAACTGGAAGTTATTCTATTGATATTGTTTTTCTTAACATGCTAAAAAACACGAGATTACTTTTCTAACAAGCCACAAAACACATTATTTTCCAACTAAGCTGAGCAAACTTTAGTTTCCTACCAATATAAGAAAACAATATTATTTTTCTACCAAGCAAAGAAAACACATTTCCTACCATGCAAATAAAACGACATTAGTTTTCTCACAAGTTAAGATCATACGGCACTATTTTTCTATGAAGTTAAAGAAAACACGACACTATGTTTTGAATTAACTAAGAAGACATTACTTTTCTACCAAGATAAAAAAGCTCGACATTATTTTTTAAATAAGCTAAGAAACACTAATGTGTTTCTTAGCTTATTTAAAAAATAATGTCGTGCTTTCCAACAAGCTACGAAATCACGAAATTATGTTTCCAGCAAGCTAAGAAAACACGTCATTATTTTCTACCAAGCTAAGGACACACGGCATTATCTTTCTATCAAAGAAAACACATTAATTTCCTACCAAGCTAAGAAACCACCATATTATTTTTTTACCAAGCTAAGAAAACAAATTCGTTTTCTTACCAAGCTTAGAAAACTTGGCATTATGCGTTAAACAAACTAAAACACACATTTGTTTTCTTCTAAGCTAAGAAAACACATTATTTTTCTAAAACGTTAAGGAAACACATTAGTTTCCTACGAAGCTAAGTAAATACGACGTTCTTTTTACCAAGCTTAGAAAACCAATTTGTGTCCTACAATACATATACATTTCTTACCAAGCTAGAGAAAGCATGACATTATATTTTACCAAGCTAAGAACACATATTAGTTTCCTACTAGAGCTAAGAAAAAAACAACAACATTATGTTTCTAACAAGCTAAACACATTGGTTTCCTACCAAGTGAAGAAAACACATTATGTTTTTACCAAACACGTTATTATTCTTTTAAAAAAGCTTTTATTAGTTTCTTACTACACGACATTATTCTCACGAGCTAAGTATTTCTCACTCATCTCAGAAAACATGACATGTTTTACCAAGTTAAGAAAACACCTTTGTTTCTCTACAAAGCTGAGAACACACGACATTTTCTAACAAAGTAAAAACACATTTGTTTTCTATTGAAGCTAAGAAAAACGGCACTATTTCTCTAAGTTAAAAAACACATTTATTTCCTACCAAACTAAGAAAACACGACATTATTCATCATATAAGTTAAGAAAAAACGACATCATTTTTCTAACAAGTTAAAAAAAACACGACATTAGCTTTCCGATAGAGAAAAGACAACATATTTTTTCTACAAAGTTAAGAAAACATATATGTCTTTTACAAAGCTAAAAAACACGACATTATTTTTCTATCAAGCTAAGAAAATACGATATTATTTCCTAATAAGCTAAGAAAACACATAGATTTCCTAAGCTAAGAAAACACGACATTATTTTTCTAACAAGCATAGAAAACAAATTTGTTTCCTTTCAAAGTAGAACACATGACATTCCTTTTTTTACCGAGCTTAGAAAACCTATTTGTTTTCTACCATGTTTTTTAGGTGTTGGATAATAAAAAACATGACTGCCCCCTTCTCAATATAGACACACTCTAGTTAACAATACTAAAATAATACACCACGATACGAACAGCAAAAGATACAAAATTCTTGAAGCCCTCTACGTAAAAACTCAACATACTACAATCAATAATGTGAATTATGAAACTAGTCACAACATTTTAAAGTGTCTAGCATAGTAATTAACGTTACCAAATTCTTAGCAATTAAACAATTATACGTTTGAATCTTGAACGCGCTTAGAACGTAATCAAATTCTTAGCGGTTTAGCAATCGAACTTTTAAATCTTGCACGCTCTTAGAACGTAATTTCACTCTCATGTAACATCTCAATATTATAGACGTTCTTTTTTAAGTTATAATAAAACAACTAAACAGTAAATACATATTTGTAAAGACACGAATATTAACCTCGCCTGAAGATGATTTGACGAATCAAATCGAAAGTACTCGCGAAAAATAACATAAAATTGAACAAGAAACCCATGGAACTTACATACACCAATCTGTTTAGACACTAAATTGACCATTTGGACAATTGAAAACATAAAACAATTCTTATCGAACAAAAACACTCCGCGTTATTTTATAATGTTTGCCTATATATATATATATATATATATATATATATATATATATATATATATATATATATATATATATATATTAATGCTGTTACAGAAGATCAAGTCAAATCAACATGATACGTCGCTTTCGAGTCAGTGTGGCCCAAATATGTCTGGGTATCCTTTGGTAGATCCTTTCAATACTCCAAATCAGAATCTTAGTTTCAGGGGAAATTAGCTGTTGAAACTATGGCAGATTCATCAGCCAATTCCCTCCCGAACCCAAGATTCTGATTCGGAGTATTGAAATGATCTACCAAAGGATATCCAGACATAAGTTGTCTGTTATATTCAACAATATATATATATATATATATATATATATATATATATATATATATATATATATATATATATATATATATATATATATATATATATTTGAATTTCAAAATGGTTCCCTGATTGGAATTCTGTCATCCTATTGCTGGGGAGGGATCACACGTGAGTGTTGTCTGCTTTCGTTTGTTTGATTATTTCTCCACGGATTCTGTGCTCGATATAACATCTTGTATATGCCTTTCATTACGGTTTCCGAAGAACAGCGTGTAATTGCGTTTAATGGCTGCATTTTACTAGTTGTGAAACAATTGTAAGACCATCGTCAATTTTGCCATTACAAAAACTAAATAATATGAGTAATGACTGAATTTTCATGGTCATTGGAATTTAAATAATCTCTCCCCCCCCTCTCTCTCTCTCTCTCTCTCTCTCTCTCTCTCTCTCTCTCTCTCTCTCTCTCTATATATATATATATATATATATATATATATATATATATATATATATGTTTGTGAGGGGTATAGATAGATAGATAGATATATAGATATATAGATAGATAGATAGATAGATAGAAAGAGAGAGAGAGCGAGAGAGTGTGTGTGTGTGTGTGTGTGAGAGAGAGAGAGAGAGAGAGAGAGAGAGAGAGAGAGAGAGAGAGAGGGGGGATTGGCAAATATTAAATGTCATATTTACGTACTAAGATAAATATAATTTAGAATCTGCTTTTATGTATTTTACCCCATCGCTTTTTAACGCTATTCATCTTAAAGTCTTATTGACAATTGTGAGACCATAGGATTTATTGCGAGTAGATATTTAGTGCTTTCCCATGTCTATCAAGTGCAAGTGTAGTGTGATGGATCCCATGTCACAACACAGAGGCGTTCACTCTTCGCAGATAAACACTTGGGCAGAATGCCAAGTTTCATTGTTTATTAGTTCGAAATACACGGCGGCATTTTACTTTCGTTCTCGCTCATTGTCATCTCCCCCCCCCACATCTGTTCTTAGCTTCTCCTTTAATTAATTTCTTGTAAGAAAATATTTACATTTCCAGAAAGATAATTCAATGAACAAATATATGTTATTTGATAAACTCGGTTTTAAAATTAAATTCATCGGTCGACTTTAAATCCCATAAATACTTACATTTTTTATTTTTAACTATCCCGGTTTTTGTTTTGCTTACACATTATTTAAAACAAAAATGAAGAATGTTTAAGAACCAAATTGTTATAAAACAATGAGTAACATCGGGAAAAGATAGATCTTTTTGTCTAGAAAGGTTGAGCGGGCGAAAACGAAGTTGTTTACAGCATCAGCAGATAGGCTCGTAGAGAGAGTGAATGAATATTTACGTGACGAATGCAAGAAAGGGGGAAATACGACTATGGCTGATGTACAGCGAAGGGAGAGCAGCATTTTAAGAAATAGAAATGCATTCTGGTGGATTAAATTCTCGCAATTAATTTTTTTATATGGGACTTCTAGAAATTCATTTACTTTTACGCTATTGCATTTTTATTTAAGGAAAATGTTCGATTTATCTTATGTTATATAAAGGAAAGTTTTTAAATGTTGTTGTTGTATGTCCAGCTAAAAGTCAAGAACCACACAAGACACACCTAAAAATCTGAGATTCTTTTTCACCATTGCGTCGGACGAAATATAGGTACATTAAAAAATATATTATTTTTTGGGGGTGTTAACAGAAACAGAAATTA
Organism: Sepiola atlantica; assembly: GCA_963556195.1. NCBI lineage: Eukaryota > Metazoa > Mollusca > Cephalopoda > Sepiida > Sepiolidae > Sepiola > Sepiola atlantica. Next base: position 65,067,164 of record OY744528.1, on the reverse strand, counting down.
GTCAGAAGAGTCGAGATTTAGAGCAATTTAAAAATTACATTATGTAGTAATTTGTCAATTATTTTTAAATGTTATTATTTAGTAATTCGTCAGCGATTTTTTTCCCATTTGCCAGAGAAAGCGAAAGATAGCGGCAAGGGAGGGGAAGTGAGGAGATAAAAATGAGGGGAGATACGGAATAATATGGGAGAGTAGAGAATTGGAGAAAAAAGAGATAGAGAGACGGAGGAGGAGGGAGAGAAAGGAGAGCGAGAGAGAAAGAAAGAGAGAGAGAGAGGGAGAGAGAGAAATGGGAGACAGAAACAGTAAAAGAAACACGTTACACAACTTATTTAATTCTTTTATTTTGTTGTCCATGTTCCCAGACAACGCCGGATATCAATGCTAGTAGTAAATGAATAAGCAACATATTAATTCAATATTTAAATCACACAAGAAACACACACAAACGCATGGAGTTGTTTCATATTTTTATTAATACAGACATTAATGGTGTATACCAACATTGTAGATATTGTTATATCGGCCTTTTTATTCTCATAGAGTAGCTGTCTAAGCTAGTTGTTGGAACTCAGTCCACCCTAATATTACACTCATTGCTGAGGGATAAATTAATGCATTTCTCAAGAGATTTACGGTAACGTGTATTCAATAGCTTTTACTAGTTGCCAGGAGTTGCTGGTCTACACTACTCTACAATTGTCACATAATCATTTAGCTATTTAAAATCATTTAATCAATTTAAAACCATATTTTGGAATGCGCGCGTCTGAGGCTGTTGTTGTTAAGCGTTTTTTTTCTGGACAACAGGTTGCTGGTTGGTGGAGCTATAACAAAGACCCAGTCGTGTCTTCTTACATTAACTAGGCAGTATATTACACGAACCACTTTCAGTGAATGAACGGTTTATTCGAACTGCACACCGATAACAATGTTACAATGAATTCATCTCGACCACTTTCTTTCCAGCGTTGTGATTAGAACGTTTACAGAAGAAAGAAAGAGAGAGAGAGAGAGTTAATTATGACAAGCGCTTTGCTTACTATATTACAGTGTTCTTTATACATATATATGTAATTTAAGGAGAATATACTCATATATTACCAAGTGTATTAGAGTAAAGCGAACAGAGCAGCTATGATTTGCTGCTCTACCAAGACTACCCTGTTATTTCATCAGTACCTTAAAGAGAACTGACTTACTCATTGATTTCATAGTCTGCACTTGGAGTTCTAATTATATAATGCTTTCGTGTCACAGTATTTGCTTTGCTCGTATGCATATTAACAAAAACATAGAAACACTATCAGCTTTGATCAGAAAGAAAATAATGAATAAAGGAAAGAAATGAAATGAAATATTTCCCCGATATTATTTTAGTGCCGGTTGAGTCAAACATTTTCATAATGACAGATTCATTAAAATAAGCCATAACAAATTAATGGATTAAATGATTATTTCTATAAATAATGACAACGACATTTTAATACTATCAATAATTAACACAAATATAATCCAAGAATCAGTATTCTTCTAGTTTATATATAAAGTTAGTTATGTGTATGTGTTTATATATTTTTAAGTACAGGATTCACTTCTTAAACTAAGTAGCCGATTATTATCCATTTTGAAACACATCTGCTAGGCGTAAGGGGTCGTAATGTGGCCTATGTTTAGTTTAATTGAATTTCATGCAAAGGGGTCAAAAAAGGATTGAAGCCCTTCTTTAAAATTCAGATACCTCCGATTTCTGTGAAATTTTAACAATAGCTATTACACATCAATTAATAAATATTCCCCAAATTTCAGTTTCGTTGGAAGATTAAATGTTTTTAGTGGCCATAATATGGGTATACCCTTTCCATTTGAAAATTCAAATAATTCTGATTTGCATTGAATTTGATCCATAGTCATTAGACATGAATTAAGCAAGATTCTTAAACTTTCAAATTTGTTTTGAAAACCACTTAAGCCTCAGCCTTTAATTTGAGATATTTTCTATAATCTAAACCATGTAATAGATTTTGATCAAAATTGAAATAAAAATTCTAGGCATAAGGTTTAGCATAATTATTTCTTGATTTTTAATATTCGTAAGAGGACATAAATTGATGTAAAACTGTTCTGTTTGGGCAATTATTTTGCCCGTCCTGGAACGCGTGTTCTTATAGTTATTTATAATTTAAAGAGAAAAATATAATAATAACGTTGATAATTTAATACCAAAATAAGAATATTATAATTTAGATGAAAACAAATAACATATTAAGAATTATCGCACGCTAACTTAAAATTACGTTATAATTCGTTTCCCAGCAGTTTGAACTTGAATTCAAAGATGTGTGGAAAAAGACTCCGCTTCGGACGATCGGGTCTATTGTAAAATATCCCCCTTTAGGTTATATATATATATATATATATATATATATATATATATATATATATATATATATATATGCAAACTTTGTTAAAAATAACAGAATTTGTCTGTTTAACTATACCTATTTTTATTTTTTCAATTTTTCTGATGGTCTTTTTTTGTATAAAAATCAGAAAAAAATGAATAAATATTCCATAGGGTTCACAGGTTTCACGAACGTTTTCAATTCTTCGTCGAATCATCCTCAGGTGTCAAAGGCAAATTAACAAAAAAGCTGGAGAAAAAAAAAGAGAATTTTAAAAAGACGGGGGAGAAACGCACAGAGAACGTTTTTCGCATTGTACCAAGAAAATCGCACACGATTTAAATTCAGCAACGCTGAATAGCATCACAGAACAACATCACATAACGTTAAGAATTTTGAAATGTTGCCAGTGGTTTCATATGTGCTGTTCTTAAGTTTTGGTTGTTGTGTTATTATGTAGATAGCTTCCAGTATTTTTAATTTTTCTAAATTGGTTTCAGAATGTATTATTTTAGTGTTATTAACTAGAATTTGTTTTTAAATCAGAGGTAGGCCAGTTATGTTTTTGTAGATGTTGGTAAATTGAGCTAGGGTTTTCAAGTTTACAAGATTGATTGCGAGGCAGCGGAATAGGGTAGTGGTTGTAAAACTAATGTAGCTATTAGCTTTATTATTATTATGGGAGTATAATTAAACAAACGAATTCTGTTTTTTAACAATGTTTGCATATATATATATATATATATATATATATATATATATATATATATATATATATATATATATATATCAAGGCAAGGCGTCATAGTCCAGGGGTAAAACGCTAGACTATTAATAACAACATTGAAGCTTCGACCCTTGTCCAAGTTAGCCATGCTGATGACGACTGTGAGCAAGAAACACGTGTCTATGGATTACTTTGATGAACGTATAAAAATAATAAAACAACTAATAAATATACTTAACAAAACACGTAGAATACAAAACAATGACACACAAGATTGCATAAAATATATAATTTATTTAAAATGGATATTGATAAAACCGACACGACAAGAACAGGGAAAAATAACTAAAATAATTTCTGGGAAAATGGATAATGCTGCGAGTAAATTTGGGAAGTATATTCAAAATGTTTAAACATTGACATGAAAATGGAAAATGGATTATATTTTGGGTTGGAATGCAGAACATTTCTGTGAATGAAAAACGATTCAAAAGATACTTATTTTTTGGGAAGAAAATTAAATGTCTAAATATGTTGTTTAAATGATCACCAGCGGAGTTAAAAGTTCGAAGAACAATATCTTCCTTTATATATATATATATATATATATATATGAAGGAGAATGGAAAGGAATTAGAGAAAGCAAAAGCCAAATCAAAATTCAATTCAAAAGTTCAAAGCAAGGTATATTCCGCAAAAAGGCAATTTATTCAAGTTAAATTTTCCTTAAGCCAGGCTTTTCAAAGATACCTTGCTTTGAACTTTTGAATTGAATTTTTATTTGGCTTTTGCTTTCTCTAATTCCTTTCCATTCTCCTTCATTTCTACCTGCTCTATCCTGGATATTGAGCTGTATACTCTTCACAATAGGGTTTTACCTTTCCTAAAAGTTCGCTTTTAGTACGCCTCTTATATATATATATATATATATATATATATATATATATATATATATATATATATATATATATATATATATACACGTCGTGGGAAGAATAATATATTATATATAAAGATCGTAAGATTTTCAGAATGAAATGGGATCGAGGCGAGACGTCGAATGTTTTCTAAAACGCAATCTTTGGCGTTTTTTAAAGAGTTGATTCAAGCTTCGAGCTTAAACGACATTCGATCCGTTTGAGTTGATGGTCGTGAGAATCGATCGAAGATTATGATACGAAAAGTTTTTGTAGGACGACCTCGCAACGGATTCACACTTATGATGATAGGATAAAAGCTGAAAACCCTTGGCCCAAGATTTATATATAAAGTAGAAGGTGGGTCTCTAACGACAAGTCACGTGATAGTCGACATTACTCATTAAGGGTTTTCTGACAAGAATTGGATCCTAATAAGGAAATTGGGAAGGATGGATGCTGGGAAATGATTTTGACTCATGTATGGCCGTGTTTTACTTTGAAGCTCAGACATCATCGTTCTAACACTGACAAGGGTTATTGATTGGTCCTTCACACCTTAGCGTGAAAAATACTCTGGGAACACAAAGACTTCCAACGTTTGTTGCAAAACACTGTCTCTAGTCATACAATTAACTCTTTTCTTATCCGAATTAAGGGACTGGATGGAGAGAATGGATATTTTCATATTTATATAAACGAGAAAAATATTTTTCCGAGCTGGGGCAAAAGCTTAATGAAACCAGCAAAAAATATTATTTTCATAAAATCCGCCACACGTTACAATATATATATATATATATATATATATATATATATATATATATATATATATATATATATATATATATATATATATATATATATATATATATACTAGACTGAAAAATGCGAACGCATGTATATTAATATTCTTAAATATAAACCTGGAAAAGTACAGAAAAAGTCAAATTAACTCTTAAAATATTGAAGCTGGAATTGAAATTTGAAGAATTAAATGTACACTTAATCACACTTAATCACAAGATTGCTAAAATGGCAGACATATGCTATGGTTTTTCTTAACTCTTTCTTGAATATTGGTATTTTGATTAACACAAGACTGACATAAAACACTCAAATATTTTTCTCTTTAATTATACAGTAGATTCTGTCTAAATAGTCACCTCAAGTAAACAGAAAAAAGTGATGACTTAGGCGAATTAACAAGTTAGGCTAACTGATTTGTGACTTGATTTAATGACTCAAAGATTTAGTGACTTAATCACTAAACTTTAATCACTTGATCACTTTATAACTAATTCTTAAAATTTTCGTTTTGAAATAAAGTTGGAAATGTTTTTTGAAAATTTTGAAATTAAATAAAAATCTATTTGTCACTTGAAAGAAATGCAAAAAATTACTACAATTTGGAAAAGTTAAAAAATAGAAGTTGGAACAAAATGGAGCCGACAATTAAAGAGAGTTAACTATTAGGAAGAGTTAAAGTTTGGTTTAATTTTTTAAATTAAAATAAAAAACACACATGTGCTTTGCATGTAATACAAAAAATCTAAATTTCCTGACCTGTGCAGTATAGACACATTGTTTAATTCGGACAGATTTCATAGATCCGCTCGAGGTAATTTGGTAAAGAGCAATCGCTCATGAATACTTCACATTTTGAATGATGCTTTAAGCAAATTATACTTTATTTAATGAATCACCCAATTCATTATTTTTTATTATTCTCTTTACATTGCTAATTTTACTCTACATTTAATTCCTCAAATCTACAATTCCAGCTTCAATATTTTAAGAGTTAATTCCAATTGTTATGTACTTTTCTAGATTTTTATTAAATACTATCAATACATGAAAGCATCTAATTCATTAGTGAACTAGCCTTGCATTTATTACTTCTTATCCGCTGACAAAATTAATTACTTCAAATTTTCCTTCGTAATTTGCATAAAAGCAATAATAAGAAATTCTAACTAACTTCATTATCATAATTTAGAAAAAATGAGTATATTTAGTATAAGTATTTAAAACATTTACCTTACTATATTATTCAGTACTGCCCATAGAGATAAAGTGACAACACATTATATTGTTATAAATTTGACTTCAAATTTAAACATGAAGTTAGCAAGAATAATTACTTCACGTGTATATTTTGAAACCAAAAATTGGTTAATAGAATATATCAAATTAAACATTTGCCTTTTCTGGAGAGCCCTACTACATGATTTAGTACTGCCAATAAAGACAAAGCGTATAGGACTATACCGTAATCATTAAAAAATAAAATTTTGTAAATTAAGCTATTATAAATTTCTTAATGAAGCTTGCAATTAAAAATAGCTTCACTTTTTTAGTTTATAAAAAGTAAAAGTACATAATTAAGATATAGTTAATTAAAACATTTTCCTTTTCTGTACAGCCCTACTACATGATTCAGTACTGCCCATAGCGACAAAACCACAATTGACTATACTTTAGTAATACACTTAGAGATTAAGTTTAAAAATGAAGTTATTTTGAAATAATAAATAAATAAACAACAACAATATCTTTACTTATGTAATTTATTGAAAATTATTTTTAGAATAATATAAAAAAAGACATCAGTCTTTTCTGGACAACCATGTTACATGATTCAGTACTGCCAACAGAGACAAAGTCAGAAATGACTACATTCTATTAATTAATTTATAGTTTTACTTAAATAATTGGAGTTATTAGATATAAGTTAACACGCAAAATAAATAATGGGGTTGCTTGGAACTTATACCCCTACTTTAAATCTTCTAAGATCCCCTTAAATTTCTTGTTTCTTATTTAATTCTTCTTTTTGTGGTTCTTTCGTTTTTTTTGAATAAAATTTATTCTTTTTCTTTTCAATTATTAGAGATTCAATTGTGAATAAGTTAAGAATTATCAAAAATAATAATATTTCTACTATTTAAACATCATATTTTTTAAATAATAAAATATAATTTTACTTATTAGTTATATTTAATAATTTCAGGTTTTTTCTTTTTTAAACTACTAATTCCATATTCCAATTTAAATTAAATGATTTGAAAAACATGTCAACATTTTCAGAATTTTAATTTCTAGATTAAAATAAAATAAGATAAACATATGTTGAATATCTTTAATTAAAATATTAATAAAATCAGAAATACTGATTTTCAGAATAAGTTTCAGAATAGTAAGAATAAATTTCAATTTCAGGGTTTCAAATAAGTTCGAATAATTTATTATTATTTCAGAATAAATTTAAATATCATAAATCAATTCATTTTAAAATCATATTTGTTATAGCTATTTAATTAAGATAACATTTGATTATGTTATAAACGTAAAAGCCTAAAATTAATCTAAAATATCTTTCTACGTGTCAAAAAACTTTTAGAATGAAAAATGTTCTCACTATGGCTAAAACACACAGAAATTCATTAAAATTTGAGATTTCAAGAAATCTGTTTTTGCTAATCTTTTGAAATATAAATTTCCTTTTTTTGAAACTATTTCAAAAATCTTAAGACACTGAATAAAAAAAAATGAATTACGTACATTTTACTAAAAGTTAAATAATTATCCAAAAAATATCCGTGCGATCAAAAAAAGTCAGAATAGCAACAATTAGTTTTCCGACAGAAAACTATGTATGGAATATCATAATCGTTATAATATTTCATTTTATTAATTTCGTTTAGTATTTTTAATTTTATATAGAAGGTATGGATTTGTAATAGAACATTATTAGAAAACTATCTGTCAGATGGTTTTCTAGTTATTATTCTCAAATTTATGGATAGTTTTATTAGAAAAATATAAACAATTAATCTATTTTTATTAAAAAGTTACTTTTACAGTTTTAATTGGTCGCAATAAAATTTTACTTCCCTATCTGATTTAAAATGATATTATAAACTTTAATTGTGAAAATTACATTTTATTTTTCCAAAGTGAAACTGAAACTGAATGATTATCTGTAAGTAAAACTTCGATGACGTCGCATAGCGGATAGTGTGTGGCGGTGAACATCCCGTGTGTTTAATTGTTTATTATACTTTTGCCCTACCATACATTTGACATTAATTGTTAGTAAAATTCAGACACATTTTAAAATGAGTTTTTCGGAATGTTCCTGTTTTTCAATTTTTCTAACTTTGTTTTGTTTTCAAGATTAAAAAAAATTAATTTCCTACACTGCTGAGTACACATTCATGCGTCAACGTTAAGTCAATAATTATTCTGAACTTATCAAAAAAAATTTCAACTAAAATATTTAACGACATCGTGTAGCACGTGGTGTCCCAAAATCAACAAAAACATTTTCGCGCGTGCTGCTCTAATATTAAGGAATCATAAATATTCTAAAAATTTTATTTCAAAGGTTTTTTAGGGAGTACCCTCTTTATACAACTATATTCCCCTCAAGCATTTATTTCTAAATATTATCTTCTTTAATACATTAAGATTTGCTAAGAATTTTAAAGAAAGTTTAAATGACTTTCTATTTGACAGTTTAAATATTTCTAAATTCCTTTCAAATGTCGAACATGAAGTAATGGATTTATTATTTCAAGTATTAACAAAATATTAAAATGTTGACGTGTTTACGAAGAAACAGAAATGCATAATGATGGATTTAATCTCGTAATAGGATTTTAATTTACGACTTTTTAAATTAAAATAATAATTGGAAAAGATGGAACTTTTGTAGTTTACGGACCGGGTGAAATAATAACATTATTTAGAAAGCCATTCTTAACATGGTGAGGGGGGCTTTGCTAACGATTCTGTACTTTCACCTAACAATTTAATTAAAAAAAAAGATATCGTAAAAATTTAATTTAAATTGAAAATCTTATCTAAAAATAACCCGGTCCGTAAACTGCACAAGTACCAAAAAGATAATACAAGAAATCTTCTTTTGTGGTTGAGGTGGGGGGGGGGGAAGCCCCGTATTTACAACTATATTCCCCGCAAGAACGGTTCTAAAATCTTTTTTCAATCGATATTAATTCATAATTATAGATCTTTTCCACTTTGACAAAATTGACGAATTTTCCTTTGCCGGATTTTTCTTTGCCGAATTTTCCGTGGCCGAATTTTCCGTTGCCGAATTTTCCATTTGTCGAATTTTCCGTTGCACCGAAGTAAACACAGGGTCGGTTTTTAATGTGTGGAAAATCCAGCTCTCTAAAAAGGGCAACCTCTGGATTATAACAAAAATGAAAATTGCCTTAGTCTAGAAGGATTTCATGTTCACTGACCGAGGACAGGAAAGATGAAGTGTAGTATCAGAACAGACGCTACACTTTGCAAATTTTATTTGCACAAAAAATACAAAATTATACAAAAATTGATACTACATTTTACTCCTAGCCAAAAGACTAAGAAAGTATGTAACCGTTCGTGTTAAAGCTTTTGGGTTGCCACCTCGACTTAAGGTTATTGATAGAGTTAAGTTATTTTTAGGGAGGTCTGTTTCCACATGGACTTAGGATTTGTGGTAGGATTAATGGATTGATTATCACCCCCAAATAACACAATTTATATCCCTGTTACCAAAAATATGGTTATATGCTCTTAAAACGCTATCCCGATAGCGATCGGCCAGAAATAGGTGATACTTTTATGTTAAATTTATATGCAAAACTCTAAATACTGAAATAATTGTTTTTCTTTCCCAACACGTAATCGCCTAAAAAAGGATAATCTCATTTTTGTTTAGGGGAAATGGTCTGAGGGTATCTATCTACAAATTTATCATCAATTATTTAAATATAATATGTTCAAATATTCTTTAAAATCTTCCAGTACGATATCAAAATTAATATGTATACTGTAAAAAGTATTATTTATTTAGTTTCAAAAGTCAATTATCATGTTTTTTTAATTTTTCTACTAAAAGTCACACAGCTCTGTTTCTATGTCACCAATCTTTTTAATACTAACATATTTAGAATCAGCTCATCCGACTTCTATCTTTCTATTTTTCCATCCTTAAATTATATTTATAATTTAAAAAGTTATGTCGAGTTAAAGAGAATGAGGAGCGTTACTCAATTGGCATTTGTGTCAATGTAAGCTGCTCAACCCTTTCATATCTAAAACTCTTTTCAAGATATCTATATTTTTAGATTCCTTTGTGCTGTTTGGTAGATTTTTAATAGTAACAAATAAATATTTGTTTTAAATAATAAAAAAATTGTTATTCAAAATAAATCGGGGCGTTATCCTACACGCTGATGACCACATATATTTTAGAATACATGAGAGAGATAGAGAGAGAGAGGGGAGAGGGAAAGGGGGAGAGAGAGGGCTAGAGAGAGAGGGAGAGAGAGAATAAGAGAGAGATAAATGAATGAAGAGAAGTAAAAATGTAAGAATAACAAATTTATTACATTTTCAGTTTTTCAAGACAAGTTGTATGCAATAAAATAATGTTTATTTTTTCCTTTCCTTAAGCAAGGCTTTTCAAAGAATGGTTTCTTATCGTCAGAGGAATTTAAATGGATAGATAATTTGGCAGAAAATACACCAAAAGTAATAATTTGAAAACTCCTTAAACGTTTCTTTACGGAGCTCTATGGAAGATTTAAAATGCTCTTAAATCCCCAGCCTATACCCCAACCAACCCTTTTCACACGACAGAACCACCTATTATTCTGATTGATTAATTCTTCTTGGATTTACAGTATTTGACCCTATTGATGCATTCTCCACGAATCTTTCAACTGTGAACTTTTGTCTTTCCATTCTCAACCTTTTTTTCACTGGACATCTTTTTCACTGGACATCTTTTTCACTGGACATCTTTTGCATTTTCGACACTCTTCTAACACACATCTACATATTATAACTTAAAATTTTTTTTTCAAATTATAACTTTTGGTGTATTCTCCTCCAACTTATTAACATATTTAAATTCCTCTGATGAAAAGAAACCATTCTTTGAAAAGCCTAGCTTAAGGTAAGGAAAACAATATACATTCTTTTATAGAATACACCTTGTCTTAAATAACTGAAAACGTAATAGATTTGTCATTCTTACATTTTTATTTCTCTTCCTTCATTTATCTATATAATTACTCTATCCCGTATACCCGTATATTGGGCTTTAAACACTTCACGATCGGTTCAATTTTTTAAAGTATACATTCTACTTTTAGTTTCATACTTTTATATATATATATATATATATATATATATATATATATATATATATATATATTGCAGGTTTGGCATAAAACACATGTGTATGTAGGTTAATTTGAAAATATTATTTATAAATAATTATTCAAAGCTGTCGCTAGATTGGGCAGTGTACGTAAGTTAACAAGTTTTCATTATAGCGTAATGCAATAGTTTGGGCCCCACATATTGAGTTCTGTTGACGGTTTGCTTATATGACCGCTAGATTTGTAATTTAGATGTTAATTTGCTCTCCTGTTTCCATGGTAATGC
>OY744528.1:65018145-65050645 GCA_963556195.1 Sepiola atlantica | reverse complement strand
ACAATCTTTTTCTTAATACTTTTGTAAAACATTTTCTGTAAACCATTTTTAAACCAACATGTTAAACATATTTTTTTAAAGTCATTTTAACATATTTCTAAGAGTCACTTTTTAACAGGGATTTTCAACACACTTTGAAGTGTCATTTTTAAACAGGGACTTTAAACACACCTTCTTAAGAGTCATTTTAACATATTTCTAAACACATTTCTCAAGAGTCATTTTAAAACACAGTTTCCAGATATTTTACCTTATAATTATTACGTTCATTGCTGGTCCGCTGCTGGTCCGCTGCTGACTTTTACCTGTTTTATGTGGCAGACTCGGTTTTCAAGCATGAAGACAAGAACATTCGGAGACGATTTTTTTCCAGAGAGAGATTTCATCATTTTAATTTCACACATTCGATTGGAGAAGTTTCCATTCGTCGGTTCTTCATTCACATCTTCTCTTCATCCATACTGTGGGTCGCTGGGGCAGTTAGCTAATTTCTAGCAAGTTAATACTAAGCATCTTGACTCTCGCTTCTAGAGTCCCGAACTCAATTAAAAACTAAGTTTTTACTCAAAGTTACTTGGCTGAGTCCGTTGATCCTGTCGCCTCGAGGATCGGGAACTGACTGTCTCACAATCCTCTCGCTCGAAGATCGGGAACTGACTGTCTCACAATCCTTTCGCTCGAAGATCGGGAACTGACTGACTCGCAAACTAAATCTTCACACAAAGATGAATCACGTCACCTGATGTACACGTGTTACTGTCATGAGAAAAACATTTGTTCACACATGTTCTCTAACCTTTTGACCCTAGCATTTCCTCTCGAGCGGCATACAGCAACATTTGTTATGACTTTACAAAATGATTTACTAATGGATCATGGTTGTTTGTTCCAAAATCACAATGCACCTATCTTTTTTAATGCTATTTCTTTCACAATTCATACTAGCTAATCTACCCGTTTGAAATACAGGGCCCGTCATAATCCAACAGTAGTAGTAGTAGCAGTAGTAGTAGTAATAGGAGGAGGATTAGTAATAACAATATTAAAGATGATGATGATGATGATGATGATGATGATGATGATGATGATGATGATGATGATGACGACGACGACCATGACGATGACGACGAGGACAACAACAACAACGACGACGACGACGATAGCTACATTAGTTTTACAACCACTATCTTATCCCGCCGATCCACCATGCATCTTGTAAACTCTCGCTCAGCTGACCAATATCTACGAAAACATAACTGCCTTCCCTCTGAATTTAGACAAATTTTAGTTAATAATACGAAAATAATGCATTCCGAAACCAATTAAATAACATTAAAAATACTCGAAGTCATCTTTATTAAAACCCAGCAACACACAATTAAAACAATTATGTATGGAACCAGTAACAGCATTTTAAAATTCTTAACGTAATAGAATTTTATACTGTGATTATAATTCAAGCGTTTCGAAATTAAAATTGTTAAAGTTTTTCTTGGAAATAGCGAGCCCGTTCGTTTTGCTTCTGACTGACTTCACGCGCGCGTTCTAGCTGCCTTTTGAACTTCTCTGCTTTTCTTCAGCATTTTGTTCATTTGTTTTTCTTTGAAAGTTGAAGTTGATTGGACGAAAAATCGAAAACGTTCGTGATACATATGGAACATAAATAAATGTTTTTGATTTTAACACACAAAAAAAACATTAGAAAAATTAGAAAAAAATAAAAAGGTATAATTAAGCGGAATTATTCTGTTATTTTTAATAATGTCTTCACAAGTAAAACAATCTGCTAAATGCACACACACATACACACACATATATATATATATGTGTGCGTGTGTATATATAACAAAATAAATAACATCTAGTTATAACATTTATATATTAGTTATAATTATTATCATTCTGACTTCCTAAATATATCTCAAGAGACGGTGGATATTAGCTGCTGAAAGACGGTGAGGAATTGTATTTGATATTCATAGTCATCACTTATTCAATCTAAATCAATAATTCATAGCTTATGCTTACTCCTTAAAAGAATCTGTCTAGATCACAAATATTACAGCACTCACAATCGGGTATTAATTAACCACAATAGAAATTACCCCGCGCACATTATCTGTGAATTTACCAAAATATGAAAACACAGCCAACAACAAAAAACAATGCTATTTAATTTCAATCACAATATTTCATCTTCTCAAAAGAGATTTTATCAATCACATAAATTAGAGGTCTCAACGCGAACCGAAACGAAATGCCATTACAGCTTTTGTTTTTCTTTGTACACTTTTTTCTGTGTATTCAAATTGTGGGATTTTGAAGATAACTACCTTCCCAACCCAGTCATCTTTATTTTAAAATTGATTTTAGACCATATTGCTGCAGTCATTTATGATATAGTTTACAATTTCGTATCATTGTCCACAAAGCCTACATTTGTAATCTTCCTAGGTCCTTTTTATTTTCATTTTTATGTAGTTCCTATTGATTGCGTTATTTTTCATGTAGCAATGCCAGTTATCTTTCGCTTTACCTGTCTGTAACCATATCTATGTTTTCCTTGTGCATTTTTTCGTCAGTCTTCTAAATCGTAAACGAACAAAAAAACTCACAAAGACTATATATATATATATATATATATATATATATATATATATATATATATATATATATATATATATATATATATATAAACATTTAAAATGGTCTGCACAAATCAATTCATATTTCGGTACTACCGTGTACCTCGTCAGGATCACTAGTTCATAATGAAATGAAATTGTCCAAAAAGGAAAAAAGAAATCAGATGTCGATGATTACTATAGTGCAATAATCAGCAGCAGTAGTTTCTATCGAACATGCAAACACATTTACTTGGGACATGGAGTGAGGTGTCAAGTAACCTCTCACTTTTTTCCTTAACTTCAACTTGAGAACCTCACTCTCTCTTTTAAATGATCTTAAACACTTCAACATCAGAGTGATCACATAGACACAAGCCACACACATGCATAACTGACTAAATATTTATACATACAAATCATGAAGCACACGCAAAAATGAACACTCATATATCACCAGTTAAAAATCTCACATACATACACACGTCGCACATATGACATAGCTAACCTATACATTATCTTATCGAGAATGTTAACACATATGTCACTGTATCATACACATAGACACAATTTACAGGCGAACATACTTATCCCTGTAACGGATATAAGCGGATATGTCAACAGCGATTATTACATTAACATACAATTACACACACTCACTTAGAAAATATGATGAAAAGATATTTCAGCATTAAAAACACTCCTAAAGAATTAGACAGAACTTTCCTTCGTTTACTGAAAATTAATATATGTACACCACGGTTGAATTCAATCATCTCCTCATTATATTATATTTATCCGTTTACTGTTAACTGGGGTCTTACTTCAGTAAACTGGGGTTTTATTTTTGTTAAATATATTAAATATATATATTAACTGCATCCAACTATTTTAAAATTGATTTTAGGCCTTTATTTATGATGTGGTTTACTATTTCGTATCATTGTCTACAAAGTTTACACTTTCAATCTTCCTGGGTCTTGTTTATTTTCACTTTTATATAGTTCCTTCTGATTGCGTTGTTTTTAAAGCTCTACGTTGTATTGAACACTTTTGCAAAACTATTGTTTTTAAGTTTATTACATTTGAACAGTTTTACACCACGTTCATGTTCCCTTACCAAGATAAAAATCAAGATATAATTCTACTAAATCTTATATCTAGAATACTTATTCCAATTTTGATCAAAATTCATTATATAATTTTGATTTTAGAAAATGTCTAAAATTAATGGCTAAAGCTTAAGGTGTTTTAAGAACGAATTGAAATTAAGGGGATCTTGCATAATTGTCGTCTAATGAATGTGGATCTAATTCAATGCAAATCTGAAATATTCGAATGTTCAAATGTGAAACTGTGTCCATATTATGGATCTTAAAATCTTTTGAATACCCCGAAGAAACGTACATTTTGGGAATATTTATTAATTGGTGTCTACTATCACAAATATTCGCAGGTGTCTGAATTTTAACGAATAGCTTCTATTCCCTCCTTGTTCCCTTTGCATATAGCTAAATGAAATTAAATATAGTCCACATTTTGGACCCTCTACGCGTAGTAGATGTGTACCAAAAATTCATAATGACCGGTAAACTAGTTTACGAGTAAACTCCATACATACAAATATTTTCGGAAATTTATTTCTATTTTGGCATGAGGGGTGGGGTGGTCAACATATCGTCACTGTGTGAATGAAGGCTAAGGTTATTTGTTTGGTGGCGTGACGTCTTCCCGCCTTTATTTCCTTTCAGCATCATCATCGATGTAATGAAGTCTCGAGGTGACGTTATACCGGTGTCTGCCGGTGCCTTTGGCGTGTTTTTTGAATCAGTACCAGCTTGAAAGCCCAAGAGATAGGTGCCGTTTCTGTGGTCTCCGTCTATTCAAAATAGACGTAAAATATTTGGATGATTTCTCCTCGTTCTTTGAGTAAGAACGTTTTATTGTGTAATTTCAGGGTATCTGAGCGACCCTAATTTTAAAGGAATATATTTTCCTTCGAAGGGATCAACTTTATGACAAAAGGATTTTTGTGTTGTGTAAAGATAGACGTCTTTAAATTTGAAAAGAAAATTCCTAAATACCGCCCTTGGGAGGTAATACTTTTTTTTGAGAATTTCATTTATGAAGTAATTTCGAGGACTGAGCCCCTTTGGAATGAAAATGTGAAGGATTGACGAAGAACATTTTTGGAGAATTTCATTTATGAAATAATTTCGAGGATTGAGCCCCTTGGAATGAAAAATGTTGAAAAAAGGACACACAGAGACTTTTAAAACGGACATTTCGATGAAAAAGAAAAAAAAACTGTGTCTGAGAAGATTCTGCAAACAACGGTTACGGTCATGTATATTTGAGAATTATTTTTTTTATTGTTTTGTGCCCTTTGAGACCTCTTTGTTAAATTTATAAGAAGACTACTTTGGTCTTTATTGTATGTTTTTTTACATGAAAGAAAGAAAAAAGGGTAGAAGACTTCTTCAGTCTTTATTATATGAACCAAAAAAAAAGAAAAATAATTAATTTGTTTCCAGTTCTGTTATGCCAACGAACTAACCCCTTTGTGAATTTTCATGTCTTAAGTTTTTTTATTTTAATTTTATATTGGTTACTAGGGTTAATGTTATTAATCCAGCTTTTGGAATTAAAAGCAGCCAGTCCCATTTTATTGTTAATAAAGCTCTATTTTAACTCAATCGAACCTCCTATTTTTTCTTTTTCATCTTATCATGTTTTCTTTTAAACTATGTTTTTAACCCCCTTTGTTACCAAGTAATTCGAATTTTGCTAACGCCCGCGAAATTACGAAAATATATAAACATATACACATACCTAAATAGAGATATATGTGTGCGTATGTTAAAAACAAGGTAATTGTAGAATGCTATAAGATGTAGATTCTGAGGTCGCCCGGTGTGTTTATTTTATGCGAAAATTTATCACAGGGCAAAATTAATTGATCCCTTTTACATAAACCTATCAACATCTAAACCAACCACTTATTTGCTTTGTCGCTGTCTATATTATAGATTATTTTTCTTTCTCTTATCGTATTGTTCTAATACACCAATATTGTTATCAAACATTTTCTTAATTAGCGGATTCAGAAAGAATCATAATTTTAGCATATATTATAATAATAAAAAATACAAAGTCGGACCTTGTAGCCAATCAGAAAAAATTGTTTCATACATGGTCAGTAATTGTAACAGATACACATAGCCGATCAGACAGTGCTATACGTCCTTAGCTTTCCATTCTCCTTCCCTCGTTCGCTATGTTTTCCTCTTTCTTTCTCATCACGTTTATTTTCTCCTCCTTTTTTCAATCTTTTTCCTGTTGTCTTACTTTCCCTAGTTATTACTTGTTCGCCGGTGCATGCAGTCTGTGTTCGTACGGTATAGATGGCTTTTTCGTCCTTTTATAGACTTTCAGAAACCTCAGGTAGCTTCACAAATGTGTAAATAAAACGAATATATTTTAATTTGCACAATAATTTTTTTCCTCTTTAATGGAATCACAGCGGGCTGACGCGTAGGTCGCTTAAATTTTTTTTTCATTCTCTCAAGTTTAATTTCGGCAATTCGTTTATGACAATGAAAAACGAAATAAAATTAATAGGAAGCTCCCATATTTAATCTCATCATAGACAGACATCTATTTAGTGTAACCTAATTCTGATAGACATATGTAATATATAACTTAAGCGAATTGTTATATACATATATGGCGACAGCTTCTTTTTGACAGAGGTTTGCAAACTCTTCAATTAGTTTCTGTGCGGTCGTGCGCACGTTGGTAGCTCTTTAACCCAACTTCAGTCTTACATGGGTGTTCATTTATGTGACAAAAAACTTTCCTTCTGGTTAGGATGTTCGCACGTTAGCCACATTTGAGTTATCGCCACTTTTAGATTTGCAGATTAGACCACAAATCTGACAACTTAGCATTAGAGGTCATGCTTCCTCATAAAACTGAACTGTTTGTCCTGTCTCCTTGGTGGGGTGATATAACCTAGTTTACAAGACCAGCTCTTAACAGAAGACAGACAATCATACACAGACAATAGGCTATTTTTATTCATCTCGAGAGTTATATATATATATATATATATATATATATGTATGTACAAAAATGGGAGGTGGGCTCAAAGTTCACCCCTAGCCTTTCATTTTCGCTAATATTATTGATTGATCTATACTATCGGTTTCTCCTGACGAGATGGAGTCGAAAGAACTCTAGAGAGTTTTACGCAAATCATTTTCAAAGGCATATATAAACTTTCTATCTCCAAACATTTTATATATATATATATATATATATATATAATTATAAAAAGAAAAACTATACACACATTAAGGTTGTACACATAATACCTTATTTCGACCCCTTTAATTAGGTCTCCTCAGATGTATAGACAACCACGTCAAAAAAAACAAATAATGAGAGAAATTGATCGTCTTAAAAAGATAAATTCACTTTTTTGATTGGTCTATGTAAAAAGGAGGTAAATGTTAAAATAATCGAGGAGGGGTGACAGAAGTAAGATTAATTTTTTAATATATGCAGAAATATAAAAATATAAGAATATATATAAAAGAATTCTTTTTTGCTATTTAAACAAATAAATCATCTCATTTAAAATTTCGAATGTGAGCTTTATGGGTAAAAATATATGATGAAATATTCGAGCGTTCACGATTAAAAACTACGTTTAATTATTTACGATTAAAAATTAAAAGACGAAAATGTAGGACGAAGATTTCGGTTTAGATTAGAACATATTAAAAATTTAAGTTGTATAACGTCAAGATTCGAGATGATTTACACTATGGAATTAAAGTTTAGCGACAATTTAAAAACGGTTTATTTACAAAATTGGTAAAGATTCGGGCGTTCACGATTAATTATTTACGATTAGAAATAAAAAGACGAAAATTCAGGACGAAGATTTCGATTTATATAGGAAATTATAAGAAAACTTAATTGGTTATAACGTCAATACGAATCTTTACCAATTTTGTAAATAAACCGTTTTTAAATTGTCGCTAAACTTTAATTCCATAGTGTAAATCATCTCGAATCTTGACGTTATACAACTTAAATTTTTAATATGTTCTAATCTAAACCGAAATCTTCGTCCTACATTTTCGTCTTTTAATTTTTAATCGTAAATAATTAAACGTAGTTTTTAATCGTGAACGCTCGAATATTTCATCATATATTTTTACCCATAAAGCTCACATTCGAAATTTTAAATGAGATGATTTATTTGTTTAAATAGCAAAAAAGAATTCTTTTTTATATATTTTTATATTTTTATATTTCTGCATATATTAAAAAAATAATCTTACTTCTGTCACCCCTCCTCGATTATTTTAACATTTACCTCCTTTTTACATAGACCAATCAAAAAAGTGAATTTATCTTTTTAAGACGATCAATTTCTCTCATTATTTGTTTTTTTTGACGTGGTTATCTATACATCTGAGGAGACCTAATTAAAGGGGTCGAAATAAGTTATTATGTGTACAACCTTAATGTGTGTATAGTTTTTCTTTTTATAATTCTGTTTTGCTTGTTTAAATTACATTGAGCTCTGTTATTCAGATTCTCTACACAAAATTGAAATCTACACACTATATATATATATATATGTATATGTATAGTCTCGGAAGTATCTCAACCATTAAAACTATATGAGGAAAAAAATAACCTTAAGTCCGAAGTCGTTCAGTGGAAAATCACTCATGTAAGTCAATTTAATTTTTACAGTTATTATATTAGTTTGCTTCTAACATTATTTAAGGGATCATCAGTTGTTTACCATGAAAAACTGTTTCGGGAATTTAAAAACAAAACAGTATTTTATTTCATGGCTTCCCAGCAGAGTTGATCAGACCCCACTTTCCTTAAAAGACAAAAACATAAACGTTCCGTATACTAAATCTAAGTTTTGTTCCGTATAAATGTTTTGCTAACTTATATTAGTTATTAAAAAAGAAAAAAGAAAAAAAAGAAGTCCTCCTTACCTGTGTTGTTCGTCTGTCTGATAAAATGTATTCGTTACTTACAAAAATGTTGCTGCATTTTAAAGTGTTTAGACGAATCCATTACACTACTTTTTAGGTGATTAATGTATTTTTAGTTTTATATTAAAAATATAAAAAATATCAACGTATCAAAATATAATTTTTTTTAAATTATATATATATACATATATATACTTTTAGTCCTTTTTCTCCCCCTCCTCCCTCTCCGCCTCCTCCTCCTTTGTTGTTTAATTTCTTGTCATCAATTTTAAATAAATACTAATCTTCCTTGCTCACTCACAGCGTTCATAAGCTTAACTGCCGATTCTTTCTCTCTTTCTTCTTTTTCCTATTTAACTCACAGCGTTTCCAATCGGCGTTCATAAGCTAACTGCATATATATATATATATATATATATATATATATATATATATATATATATATATATATATATATATATATATATATATATATATATTGCGGCAAACGTTATTGAACAACACGAAATGCTTCTATTTAATAAGTCTTTATTTTCATTACCTAATTTTGATTCAAATGGGAGATTGTGCTGACATTATATCCCTTAAAATACTCCAAAAAAAACTGTAATTTGTAGAATATTGATTAATTGATTTCTAATACATATTGTAAAAATTTTCTAAAAATCGGATGCATCTAAAATTTTACGAAGAATTTCTACCCCCTTTTAACCATTTCGCACAATACTAAATTAACGCAAATATAACCCACAATACGATCCGATACGCCTAGCAGCTGTATTCCAAAATTCATAATGATAGTTTAATTAGTTTAGGAGTGAATCCTATACATACAAATATAAAAACATATAAATAGGGATAAAGCAATGCTGTCTGTCTGTATCTCGCGGCATCACAGTCAAACGATTGATCTAAGAGCCAAAGAAATCGCAGATTTAAATCAGCATCTTCGAGCCGATGTCCTCATTGATGTCAGAAGTTCTTGGACCTTTTTTAGAAACTCATTATTCAAAATTAAAAGTACGAAAAGTTACATTAGAAACAAATGTTCTGACATTTGTAAGGTTGTCTTTCCAAACCGACCGAACAACTACTTTTCACGTCAAGTCATCGTACGCACTCTGAAGGGTAAATAATTTTCCTTTCATTATTATTATTAAAAATGGATAAAAACTATTTAATAAATTTTCACTAACCTATTTTTATTTTAATAAGACATTTGATGATAGGCTAGAAATCTCTACACCGAACTCATTTAAGCAGGTTAAAAAGACAACCTATTTTTGTTAGATCGGTGGCTTTGTGGTGAAAGTGTTCGCCTTTACTTACCATATTTTTTTTACTAAAATCGATGTTCTTAACTTCTAATTTTGGCTATAAAATTCAAGAAAAGTTTAGAAACCCGGCATAGACGGTTACTTCAGTTAATATGACTATAAGTTAAAGTGTAATTGGAAATGGTAACATTTGGAGAAAGTTTAAGTGCCAATACAGCAATTATGATAACAACAATAATCCTAATGCTACTAATATTGGTAATAGTGATACTTGATTTGACTGTATGTGTATACCCCAGAGAGCTTCGCCACATGCTTGAAAGCAAAATTCCGCCACTTGACACAGACTTGGACCAGTCTTTCAGCTGTCAGAAGCGGAATGACAATCTCCCCTTTATCTGGTCGGTCGATTTCTTTGGTGGCCGGCCTCTTAATCATTCTTAATTGAAATCTTCTTTATATAAATTCCTTACATAGCTGGAGTCTGATAGCCAGGAAACATGTCTAAACAACGTGAATCTCTTTTAAGAATGACCTTATTGATGGATCTGGTAATATTAAGCTTCTCCTCCTCTTCTGGCGATAATCTCTCAATAGACAATAAAACGGGTGAAAAAAAACCGTAGTTGTGTTTCTTGGTTCAGTGATTCAAGAATCCCCACCTGACGTTAGTAGAAGAATAGGAACGGCAATGTCTGCATTTGGACGCCTAAAATAAAGATATGGAACAGGAAGACTTTACATTGCTGTATATGCAAGTTACACACAGATTATACTGGTAGACCATGAGAAGAAGCTCAATGTCTTTGAAATGCAATGTTTGAGAAGTGATCTTAGAATAACTTTGTGAAATAGACGAAGAAATACGACATCAGACAAATGCCTAATATTATATACGATGATTATAGTCATGCATATACTCATAAAAATAACAACAGAAACAATAAATGTATACAACTTTATTTCCATGCATAAATATCCCCTTCTTATTAATTTATTTTGATATATTATTATTATATTATTATTAATTAATAAATAGTTAATTCATTTAATTATTTAGTAGAGGAAAATCTCAATAGTAAAACCAATAACAACACTGCTGATATTATTTAACTAAAAGTTAGAAAGGAATGATAGTTTTAATATAGTAATCATAAACGCAACAAAAACTCTAACACTGCCGATAGCAATGACACTTACAATAACACTACCGCCACGTATTAGAACCAGCAACAACTCTAACACTGACACTTACAATAACACTGCCGATAGCAATGACACTTACAATAACACTACCGATAGCAATGACACTTACAATAACACCACCGCCACGTATTAGAACCAACATCAGAAATAATACCAATACCGATAGAAATCTCGCCATAGAAAAGCTTACATAGAAACTTTGACGTTTAACCGTTTCATCACATATATACAAAAACCTATTTGAAACCAATTCGAATCTACTTTGATTATTTGGCTTATTTGTACTCTAAAGAAAGTCCAATTCTCGCACTTGAGAATGTAGGAATACTCCTGAAGATAATCGCTGAAATTTCAAGAAAAGAAACAACAACACTTTGTATTATTAAACAATTTTACTTGAGTAATACAAATATACAATAGAAGATGATGTAGGTACAGAATGAGAAGGTTTGATAATATGTGCTTTCGCGAGAGAAAACTTATCTGAGTAAGAATGTCCAGATAACTGCTTGCTCGCTTGGATCCGTCAATTTTATGCTCTTGACGTCATTTCTTTGATTTAATAAAGTGTTATTATACCTAAATCTGCTTATATCAATCTTTAGCTGCAGTCACAGAGTACACATGCCTTTTACATTTTCTGTGTACTGTATGCCCTGGTTATTTTCAAACGTAATTTTGGATGTTAGTTTCTATTCTTTAAGTTCCAAAATTGTTTTGAAAGAGTTATTTGATTTTTAGTTACTCGTTGGAGATACATTTTAATGCACATACTATGTTTGTTTACAATTTTCGACACTCCTGGGACAATTATTCTAGATATATAACATTGTCCGTGTCGCCATTGTCATTCAACGGATACCGATTTTTTATTCTACAAGTGCAAGGTGTTATGTGTTCAGTTCTTTATTTGTTATGTATCGGTTATTTACTTCATTGTTGCGTGTACTGATGGTACTGTCTACAAGGTAAAAAATAGTAAGAGGGTTTTTGATGGCAATAAAAATTGTCGGCCATCATGTAGCAGAGACCCTCCACCTTTCAGTCCTTTCCTGGTAAGATGAAGAAGATAAAGATAGTTCCACTAACATTCCGGTCCTTTTGAGTTTGGCTAGAGACGTAAAATAAAAAGAAATTTACATACGTTTTGTTCGACAAAGAACTACATTCCGGCAAATATGTAAAATTGAAATTGTGAACCATTCCAGGAGTGAGATTTCCGATATATGTAAAAATAAATATTGTTAAATATTGGGCGAGTAAACCCGCTTGTATATAAAACGGTTAGTCGAGAATAACAGAAAATGAAAGGTCAGTCGGGGTCAACTTGCTGAACTCAAAGTTAGTTTTACTACACTGTGAGAATTGATAGAAACGAATCTGACGTAACAAAGTGAGAGAGAGCGAGAGAGAGAGAGAGAGAGAGAGAGAGAGAGAGAGAGTGAGGGAGACAAAAGTCGACAGTTCACTGGAAACACACCACGTGTGAATATGTTAAAATTGAAAAGTGCTAGTAAGATATGATTAAACAGTGATTATTAATCCATCTGTCTTTCACCACCACCTTAATTGTCAGTGATTTGGAACAAAGATCAAGTCGAATAAATCTCATTCCAACAGTTTTGTCTTGACTTAGTCTTTTTCGAAATATAAAATAACTTATTTGCAGACGGCGTTCTCCCAGTCTGGAAAAAACCACATAAAGGGCGCGAACAAGAACAAGCAGCTTACAAGGGAGAATTATGAACTTTCACTTGTTTTTGTAATAATGACGACAAGTGGTTTTTCTGCAGCTAGGCATCAGGTCGAAATGCAATATATTATCTGGTATATTTTGAGTCTTATTCCGTATTTATGTCCCTCTTAATATATCTTGATATTTTAATATAATTTGATATTAAATAACTTAAGATCAATTGTCGGGCTTACCACATTACTGGTACTAATGCCATTGGGAAAGGTAGGGAGCCCTCTCTTCAGCTATTAAATATTAAATAGTAGGGTAGAAATCACTCTCTAGCTTTTGTTGCGCAGCTAGTCTAGGGGTAAGAAAACTCCAAATTAAAACTCATCTTTCTCTCCTTATCACCCTGGAGTCTCCTTACAACTGGACTCAAGCAATGCTTGATCAAGACAGGTACGGTTGGGATTTCGCAACCCCTGCTTCACTATAGACCTCGTACATGTCATTTTTGCAGGGGGTATTTATTGTCGCTTGAGACTGAATGGAGGCCTTAGTAAATGGGTCAACAGAACACAATGAAATCAATTCATATGAATAGCTTAATATTTCGTGTTTTTTTTCCGGGCCTTTTGGTTAAGATCAAATTTAAGATTTTACGCCCGTGAGAGGAGGGCGAGCTTGGGGTTGCCTGACTTGGCATGTCATCGACATGCTGAGAGACTGCCTTTCCTGAGTCGAACCTTTGACAGATGGTTCTGCGTGAGATCCTGCGGTTGGCAGCGCCATTCCTGACCTCATCCACAGTCCCTAAGTTGAGGGTCGTCATAGACCGAGGAGTGAATCGCAGTTCTTCTACGAGCGCCGCACCACGCTCACAAAGCTTCCTTAGTATGTCATCGTCTTTCAGAAGAAAACGACATAGGAAATTATTGAAGGTTATCCCTTCGGATCTGGTTGAGGAGCAGTTTGGGCGTCGACAGAGGAGATCCGGTCCGAATGAAGTTGGCCACCAGGTGTGGGATATATCAATAACTCTGAGTTTTCTCTGATCTGATTATTTTTCCGGAACGCGTTACTCGTCAATGTTATACAATACAGATAAAAATAGAGGAAATGCCTGATCGCCCTCTCTGCGACACAACTGCAGAAGAAACGATCGAGCACGCCTTCTTTAAATCTCGCGAACTGGAGCAGTTCTAGGAATATGTAAACGAGGTGACGAGTCGCATTGATCCTGGGTGGCTTTTACTGTTAAACGTACCTTATTTAATTGACAACATTGGACCGCCATAAGAGAGAGAGAGAGAGAGAGAGAGAGAGAGAGAGAGAGAGAGAGAGAGGAGAGAGAGGGAGAGAGAGAGAGAGAGAAAGAGTAACGAATGGTGTTTTTCGCGACTCTGGCTGTAGCTTGTAATAGTGATATTGAGAATCTCTCAGATGCGTCGTCAATATCACTAAAGGTTTTAATCTTTTTCTGATCAGGATCTGATTGCATTCTTTAAGCATCAGCTTAAGATAAAAATAAAATGTAATAGAAAAACATTAGACTCAACCGATTTCAACAAAAGGTGAGTAAAAGTTGCGAGGTGCCTGTGCGAAAAAGGAATACCTGTTCTATGCATTATAATGGTGCGCGCGGTTCCTAGTCTTATCGGACCCTAACCCGGGTGAGTTAGCCTCTTAGAACGTTTAGTGAATGAGTTCTGTCCCGTTTTTCCTTTCAAATAGAGCTCCTCTAAGATGTCCATTTCTCACTTTTATTTTGACCTTGGCCCCCTCAAATTAAATTCACATTTTAAAGACCCCATCCACCCCGAAACTCCCCCACCATCTCACTTCCAATGAATTTGCACATATACATATTTATAAATAAAATTTCCAAAATTGGTGATATTTTTAGAAGGATGGCCCCTCGAGTAAATGTATTTTTTTGGTGACTATAATGATTCTAGCTAAGAGTAGGACAAACAGAAGATGACGAAAAACCTCCCCAATCCCCACACTTCAGATGGCTTTGTATCTAATTGTTTGTATTTTAATTTTACTTTATAGCAAGTAAATAATTAAAAGGGTAGTATCTGTTCTGATACTATATTTAACCTATTCTGCCCTCGGTCAGTAAAAGAGAAATCCTTCTAGATTTAGGCAATTTTTACTTTTGTTCCAATCCATAGTTAACTTTTTGGGGCAACTAAATTTTCCAACAATAAAAATCGACCTTGTGTGTAAGTATACCCTGATGTGGATGCGAATGAATAGGGAATCAGCCAGAATGAGTTAAAATTTGAAATTCACATTTTATATTACGAAGAATGAAGACAAAAGTAGCTTTGATCGTATTGTTTCGGTATATCTACTTTTTCCATTACAATTTTACATTTTGTTGGATTTCTTCATATATATATATATATATATATATATATATATATATATATATATATATATATATATATATATATATATATATATAATGCAATTCTTGTTTATTAATATATACAATTCTTGTTTATTAATGTTTCTTTTTCAATTTAAATGTCGACGATATATGACCTCTTCAGAATTAATAATTAACAAATAAAAGTATTATACATATTTTAATCATCCTTTTTTGGTTGGGGGTGTATTTAATCCGTGTGGTGTTGAAACGGATTCAAGATGAAGTTTGGCTGCACCAAGTGAATTAGAAATAGAGGGTTCTTGCTTTAAAAACATTGTTTATATATATATATATATATATATATATATATATATATATATATATATATATATATGTATATATATATATATAAAATTATTAATACCTACAAACGCTAGCGCTTCAAGCTTTTGCTCTCATCAGTGCAGGAAAGTAACAATTTCAGACTGACGGGAGGCGCGAACCCGGTTCACAGAGTCAGCCTAGAATCTACAAGCAGTCGCCATATCCACTCGACCAACGGAAACGGTCACGTAATTAAGGGAAATTAAGATCTATATGTACTTGAAGCGGGCACAGATAGAAGACTAGTCGAGAGTGTTCGACGAACGTATTCAAAACTTTGCATTAGAGCTTTTTGACAGTCTATTTTTAACATCCCCGAGAGTGCTCTACTTTAATTTTTTAAAGGGGCTTGGTATAATATATATATATATATATATATAAATATATATATAATATTACTGAAGTTTAGATGATTATGGTTCGGATGGTTTTAATTCAAGCTAGAAAAGCGGACTCAGGCTAAAAATAGCGAGTTTTCTTGAGTTTTAATTATAAACCGCTGTGAGAAATTTTTTACTATTTATTTATACTTATAAAGTTGACCCCATACTCGCCCTAACAGTAATATAAAAACGGATTTCCATATTAACAAAACGGAAACAAACACATCATTCTCATAAAATGCTTACGTCGATACAATCTACGGCCTTACTAATTAGCATAATTATTTGAAAAGGGATATTTTATTAATTGCCTGTTCTTTTCACTGTTTTTGACTTTATTGATTTTAGTTAAATATAACACAAACTTCTGTTTAAGACTACTGTTTCATTTCGTCGCGAATTTATGCTTCTAAGCAATTTTTTGCCACGTTACTACTCGCGTGGCGATTAACTAAATTGTAAGTTATACACAAAGTCCTCTCCATCAAACCGCTCACCCCATCGACCAAAAAAACAAATGGGGCATTATAATTCTCGGTTGTTAATAATTAAATAAAATTAATTCGTGATTTTAAATGAAGCTGGTAGCATTTGCATTGTCGAATAAAAAGTCATTTGAACTGGTTTTACAATTCTTAACAGAACCAAATGTTTTAAAATATAAAATAACACCGATTTTACTGATGAAGAGGTAATTTTGCGAAAAAATCAAAATTTAAAAAATATTTGTTTTTAATATGCAAATTTAAAATATCAACAAAGGTTGAAAATATTTTTCTATTGAAAGTTGTATTGCTCATACCAGTCAAGGATACGTCATCGACAATCAGTCTGACAGTAACCTTGTTCCTGGCAGGCTGAGGTATGTTCCTATGCAGTTCTAGGAGGTCCACTTGCCCAGTCTTTAACTTTTCTCTTTGAGAAAGGGGTTAGTTTATTGTTAATCGTCTGCGTTGATCAGACATGCATTTATATGCCAGAGTGCACTTATGCGAGTGCGCTAGTTTTTCAAAACTGCACATGACCTGACCTGACCTGACCTGACCTTACCTGATCTGACCTGACCTGACCTGACCTGATCTGCCCTGACCTAGGGGTCTAACGTCTTGGATAGAAGGTAAATAAATACTTCTAACACCAACATTTAGCAAGGATTTTATTTTTAATGTAATGAATTTTTATCAAAATTGGAAGAAGGATCCTAGAAATAAGGTTTAGTATCATATATTTCGTTCTCTTCGGGGAATTAATTTTACGAATCCTTGGACGCATATTATTCTAATATATGTGGGATAGATATTCTTCTACTATATATATATATATATATATATATATATATATATATATATATATATACACACACACACACACACACATATATATATATATATATATATATATATATATATATATATATATATATATATATATATACATAATAGATTAAATGACAGAATAAAATGAGAAATTAATCAAACTTGTTACATATCTTTGAAGTATCATTTGAATCTCTCTCTCTCTCTCTCTCTCTCTCTCTCTATATATATATATATATATATATATATATATATATATATATATATATATATATATAAGACAGCTGACTATGTTGCCAGTCTGAATTGCCTTAAATATGGTTTATTTCTCTATTTGTCGCATAACGGTTAGAATTGGCTTCATCGGTTAGAGAGCTCGAATTTGAGTTAAAAGTGACTCGTGTTCCGGGGTTCGAATCATGCGACTGGTTTGAACAGTTATTTTCACACCAACTATTCTGTTAGTATGAATCGTATACGTGTGTGGATAATAATTAAATATTATATATATATATATATATATATATATATATATATATATATATATATATATATATTATAAATATATTTCGGACTCTCTAACTCTTATCAGTGTAAGAGTGGCAGTTACAGGGGGTCGCATAGGCTCGAACGCAGTTCGTAGATTAAGGCTAGAATCACGAGACAAACACGCAGGACCACGTGGGCGCGAAATATCGACACATGCAGTAATTATTGAATATATATATATAAATAAATTTTTACGTACATAAAAGTAATCTATGGACACGTGTCTCTGGCTATCAGCCGTCATATATATATATATATATATATATATATATATATATATATATATATATATATATATATATAGTCTCGGAAGTTCTTTTAACCTTCAAAACTGGGGAAAAAAAAAATTTTTTTTTTTTTTTTTTTTTTTTTTAAAGATTTTAGTCTAGTAAGTCAATCAATCTACTGCAATCACTATTTTAGTTTACTTCCAAGAATATACTCTAATATAAATATATTTTTATATATGTTTTTATATATAAGGGATCGTCAGTTGTTTACCATGAAAACTGTTTCGGGATTTTAAAAACAAAACAGTATTTCTTTATCATGGCATCCCAGCAGTGTTGATCAGACACCACCTCCCTATTTAATAATTATTTTTTAATTTAAAAAGTTTACAAATATTTGATTTAGTTTTGCCTCCAGATTTGTTTTTCTAAAGTATTAAAATATAGTTTCCTTACCTGTGTTGTTCCTTTCAAAGTGTGTATTTACTATTTTACAGAACATCTATTTTATAGAGTTAGATGATTCCATTATAATAACCCCCCTTTTTTCCCTTGGTTATTTTCTTTGTCTACAAATGTTTTAAAATTAAAAATATATATTTATAAAAATATTTCATATATACATATATATATATACATTTATTTATTTATTTTATCATGGACTATTTACATATGTTATACATTTTTATAGTAGAGTTTTGGATTTCTTTTATCAATTTCTTTTGATTTATTTCATATAATTTAAAAGCGTCAGGATAGCGTGTTATTGCCTTATTTAACTGTCTAAATATTTTATTTTTATCTCCACCTTGTTTAAGCATTCTTATTACTAATGAAGTGACTGGAGGTATAAAATCCATTAACCTTAAAGTAACGCGGGCTATATATATATATATATATATATATATATATATATATATATATATATATATATATATATATATATATATAATCTGACCAGACCAACTGACTTAAGAAAAATGGTTTCAAACAAGACTAAGGGGATACTAACGCCGGAGTTACCAGATAAATGGTAACTAGAATAGCTAAATATAAGTATGAGGATATAAGATGAACATTTATAGAATATGATTAAGGCAATCACCACCACAGACCAACACCTACTTGCCTATTTACATTTTACAGTTTTTTCTTTTTTTCCCTATAACGATGATACAGAGAAATTTATAAGAGAGAGGAGTGAATGATGGAGGGATTAAGAATTTCAGGAATCCACTGAGGAATTTAAGGAATTTAGAATAAGTTGTGAAAGAATTAATTTTGAATTTTGATATATAAAGTTTCTTAATTCTTAGGGTTAGTTAGTTTAAATTTCATTTAGATTAAACTTTGCCCTAGCTTCAATATTGTAGGAAACTAAATTTTTCAGGGCCCTAAATAATTTGAGCCACGCATAATTTTATAATGATTTCTGATACTGATGATCCAGAGAAATTATGACGAAATGCATATAGTGCAGAGGATTTTAGATTCCAGAGACCCACTGGGGAATTTAAGATATTACGCTGGAGTAAGTTGTAGAGAATTCTTCGAGTGAACTTGGGGGTTTAGAGATCACTGTTGGAAAATTTTCAACTTATAAATTCATTTTAACTTTACGTATTTACTAATTATTTATTTAAGGATACTTTAAATTAAAATGTTTTAGAATTCATTTTTTATATGCATTTACCTTTTATACATAGCTATTCACTTATTCAAGCACCCCCTCCAGTTAATCAATTCATAAAGACTTGTTATGACTTATACTCTTAATTAGAAATGTAATTTTTAGAGTTTTAGATGTCCATTTAATGAAAAATAATTTAAAGTTTACTCATCCACACATTTCCTTAAGTAAATTAATGACTAAGGGATTAAAATAATTCGCACACCCATAGCAAATCTCAAGTCTACGATTTTAAAAATAAGTCGCTAAACAACGCTATGAGTTAGCTCTATTTGTCCAATATAAACAACACACCATAAATAACCTAATATAAACAGCACAATATAAACAACACAACATAAACAGCCTAATATAAACAACCCAATATACACAATAAGACATAAACAACCTAATATAAACAACCTAATATAAACAACATTACCTACAAAACTTTACATAAACAACCTAATATAAACAACACAACATAAACACCCGAATATACAAAAAAAAACAATACAAACAACACAACATAAACTGTTGCATTACCCGTTTTATCGGGGTACCCGGTAAGATTAAACAAGAATGACAAAGAACAGAACGTATATGGAAAAACTTTGGTTTTCTATATTTCACATCACCGGATGATTTACGCCGGCTACGCACACACATATAAAAACATCTTTTGACATACTTTTGTCTCATGAAAGTCTTTTTATTGCTGAGGTCACAGACTTAGTTTCTTCTAGAAACTCGTTCATATATACATTCGATTGGAAAGTAATTTTCTCTGCATTGTCTATCCGAGCGTGAACTGAAGCAATTGTTCCACAAGCACTTCCAATTGTCTGTTTGATGAAACACAAGTCAGGGGATTCCTTCACGGTACCAACTTGCTTATCAGTCGCATTTTTAGTCAGCGGACACGAAAGCCTAACAGCAAGACGGGCTTGGGTACCATAGCCAATAAAGCTTCATCGGTGCCATAAACATCGGTAAAGTCACATTTTTCCGGTACTTCGATACTCCGATCACCAAGAGCTCCGGCTCTTCGCGTTTCTGAAACCGCCGCCTTTCAAGTCTTACTTTCACTGCGGAACCCTCTCCTTTTTAACAGTTATCAAGTGGCTTTCTTTCTTTCTTTCTCGACGTCCCACCCACAATGGATTCGTCCACGATTAATTTTTGCCAGTCTTCATTATCTTACAAAACAACCTAATATAAAAAAAACAATATAAACAACACAACATAAACAACCCAATATAAACAACGTAATATAAACAACCCAATATAAACAACACAACATACACAACCTAATATAAAAAGACAATATAAACAACACAAAATAAACAACCTAATATAAATGTTGGATTATGAAGGGGCCTATAATTCTGAAAGGGCGTGAGTTAGCTAGTATGGATTGTGACCAAAGTCAGTTTAAAAACGTAAGTGTAGGTTAGTATGACCCAGTATTTTGTTGAATGATTCATTCTCAAAATCATAACACACCGACAGGATTTGGCCAAGATGAAAGATTTGAGGCCAAAGGGGTCAGGCACAAAGCGAGAGTGAATACGCCTGTGTAGTGGATGACAGAACAAAGGGACTGTGACGTCACTTGTTGTTGTCGAGACGAGAATCGAGAGGCAGTCAACGATGGTATTCGAAGCGAGTGGACGTCCAAAGATAATGATCTGAAACTTTAAGTTTTGGTCTCGAAGGAGACCAGAATGAACGACTCCATTTATCTCTTCCCTATCTAGTCAAAAGAATAGTTAAGACAAAACTGAGAAGCGAAACAAGAAAACGGCAACTCTCTTTCAGGCGTTATCAGGAAAGAGGGGATCAATAAACGACTTTTCATAACCCTCTCAACGACTGCCTTCTGAATTCTTTTTTTGTCTTATAACAGAGGTTTGTTCCCAGAGAACAGATGCACCACAGAAGACGATCAAAAAATCTACAAGACAAAGAAGAAGATAAGAAAATCTTAAGAAAAACCCACGGCACAACGTTAGACGACGAAGATTACGAACAGATGACGAGACGACCACGAAGAGGATCACGGCCAACTAAAGAATGGAGAAGGAGAAATCGAAAAGAAAAATATCAGGTAAATTATGAACGATTGTGTTAAAAGAGAGTTTTGAGAAATTCACGTACCCACGAACCCATTGTGTTAAAAAAAGAGTAAAAAAAGTTTGCATGAAGTTTGTAGCATCGTATGATCGATGGGCTGCATTTGAAGAGACACGCACAAACTTCCATCCACACATTAATTCCCCGTTACAAAAGACACCCCAACAACATCGAGTAAAATTCTATGAAAAAAGAACTGACAGTTTTAAGACTTTTAATTGTTGACAGTTGAAAGGCTTATAAATGCGTTGTAGAAGTTTTGAGAACGTTTCAAACTTTTGTATTTCGGGAAACGTTGATTTGAATCATTTTCATCTAATGATCGATAGCGTTACATAAGCAACCTAATATAAACAACACAACATAAACCGCCTAATAAAAAAACCCCAACATAAACAACACAACATAAACAACATAATATCAAAAACACATATAAACAACACAACATAAACAACCTAATATAAACCACCTAATATAAACAACCCAACATAAACAACCCAATAT
The DNA here is from genome assembly GCA_963556195.1 of Sepiola atlantica. Lineage (NCBI taxonomy): Eukaryota > Metazoa > Mollusca > Cephalopoda > Sepiida > Sepiolidae > Sepiola > Sepiola atlantica. The sequence continues at coordinate 65,028,274 of OY744528.1, read as the reverse complement.
AAACAGCACAACATAAATATTACGATACGATTGAAAATATATTGTTACGAAAAGTCTCTTAAACGTTTCTCGAAATCGAAAGCTGGTTCGAAACTTTGTCAAAAGTTCTACAAAGCATTTAGGACCTTTAACAATTATAGAATTACAACTCTTTAAACTGTCAATTCTTTTTTCATAAACTTTTTACTCGCTTGTCTTTACCGCGTGGGGCGATGGGGCCGGAGAATCTCTTTTAATGGGGAACACTTTTGGGTGGGAGTTTATGCGTGTGTGCGTTGCCTCTTAAAATGCAGCCCATAGATCATGCGATGATCTAAACTTCATGCAATTTTTTTACTCATTTTTTCAACACAATGGTGCGTGTGTATGTGGCTTTCGAAAACTCTCTTTTAATAATTTACATAGTTCATAATTTACCTGGTAATCTTCTTAATCTTCCTCTTCTTTCTCCATTTCTTCGTCTGGCCGTGATCTTATTCCTGATCGTCTAGTGTGTGTGCCGTGGCTTTATTTTAGATTCTCTTACCCTTTTTCTCATCTTACAGACTCCCCCCCCCCGATCGTCTGGCGTGGTGTCCCTGTTTTCTGAGAATCAAACTTTGACTCGACAAAGAAAGGATTCAGAAGACATGTTGAGAGGGATGTGGAAACTAGTTTATTGATATTTCTTGATAACGCCTGAGAGATAGTCGCCGCTTTTCAGTTATTTCGTTTCTCGGTTTTTCTTTGACTTAGCTATTCTTCTGACTAGATGGGGGGGGGTAGACAAATCGAGACGCTCATTCTCGTCTCATTTTGAGACCTAAAGTTAAAGTTTCAGACCATTATCTTTGGACGTCAACCCGCTTCGATTTTCGCAGTAGAACTGATCGGCTGGACATCTTATCGCCTCAGACTCCCATGGCGGAATCATCTCGACTCTCGTCTGGACAACAAGTGACGTCACAGACCCTTTGTTTAGTCATCCAATCAGACAAGCGCATTCACTCTCGCTCTGTGTCTGTGTCTTTACACCAAATCTTTGATGTCGGCCAAATCTTGTCAATTTATTATGATTTTTAGCATGAATCATTAAACAAAATACCGGGTCATACTTATCTGCACTTACTTTCTTAAACTGACTCCAGCAACAATTCATACTAGCTAACTTACACCTACTTATAAATACAGAGCCCCTCATAATTCAACATGAAACACCTAATATTTAAAAAACACACAACATAACAACCCAACATAAGCAACCTAATATAAATAACCCAACATAAACAACCTAATATAAACAACCTGCTCGACTAGATTTGTTTCGATTATGAACAGCTTACCGCCGGATAGACAAATTTCGCTTAATGAGTTAACATTTTCTCGGAATGATTAAATGATTTATTCTCCCAAAATTTTATTTTATGACTAAATTAGACAAGGATCGAACCTTCGATGCTGATGACGGCTGTAAGCCAGAAACACGTGTCCATGGATTACTTTTATGGACGTATAAAGTTAATATATATATATATATATTAACGAAAAAAACTTCCTATAAAGTTAAGGGCGACTAATAATGCAATATTCTGCATCTTAATCACTTAGTGAAACAATCAAAATAGTAGTAGTAAGCAAAATCAACGAACGCTGCAATCACCAATAAAAACAATGATATAAAAATACACACACACACATATATATATATATAATAATCATAAATATATATTACATTATTAATACTTACAGACACTAGTGTTTCAAGCTAATTGCTCTAATGAGTGCAGGAAAGTAACAATTTCAGACGGTCGGGAGGCGCGAACCCGGTTCACAGAGTATTCGGAACTACGCTTGGAGCTTTTTGACGGTTCACAGAGTCAGCCTAGAATCTGCTAACTGTCACGTAATTAAGGGAAATTAAGATCTATATGTACCTAGAACCGGGCACAGATTAAAGACTAGTCGAGAGTGCTCGACGAATGTATTCGGAACTTTGCATTTGACAGTATATTTTTAACATCCCTGAAAGTGCTTAGTATAATATCTACAAATAAATATTAAATTATTAATACCTACAGACGCTAGCGTTTCAAGCTTATTGCTCTTATCAGGCGCGAACCCGGTTCACAGAGTCAGCCTAGAATCTGCAAGCAGTCGCCATATCCACTCGGCCAACGGAAACTATCACGCAATTAAGGGAAATTAAGATCTATATGTACCTAGAAGCGGACACAGATAGAAGACTAGTCGAGAGTGTTCGACGAACGTATTCGGAACTATGCATTAGAGCTTTTTTTTATACAGTCTACTTTTTATATCCTTGAGAGTGCTCAACTTTAATTTTTTAAAGGGGGCTTAGTATATATATATATATATATATATATATATATATATATATATATATATATATATATATATATATATATATATCGCCCCACTTACAGAAACTAATTGTTCTTCGAATTTCGGAAAGATTTTAATGCTCCTTTGCATGAAACGTGATCTAACCCTTTTACCCCTTAAACGGCTATTTTAAAAAAGTAAATTCTGTCTTCCTAAAAGGTGCGCAGTTTATTTATTGCTTCAAACTTATGAACAAAACACGAGACAAAATACGAGTTAAATAATCCCGCTAAACATTCAACCCTTCTCTCTTTTCGTTCTTTTTCCTCCAACTTTTCCCATAACTATATCTCGCTCCCCTCTCTCCCCCTTCTCCCCTCTCGCACTCCCTCTCTTCCTCACTGTTGTTTCTCGTTTTGTCGATTTCGCCCCGCCCCTATCTCATTCAATTTCTCACCCCCATCTCGTCCGACATGGTTTTTTACATCCCTCCTACTTCATTTTCTGAAATTGCTCTTGCTGTTGTTGTTACTGTTGTTGTTGCTGTTGTTGTTGCTGTTGTTGCCGTTGTTGTTGTTGTTACTGTTGTTAGTGTTGTTACCGTTGTTGATGTTGGCGGTGGCGCCCAGTATCCGCACCCCTCCAGCACCCTCTCTATCTCTCTTACTTTCTCGGAAAGTCTCGCCCGTTATTTTATGTTTTTATTTATGTATTTGATGTTGCAAGATCGTAACTCATGTCGGTGGGGTGGGCGGTCTCGCCGTCTTTGTCGACAATCTCATTTGCAACAACGACGGGGGTGGGGGGTGGGTGGATGAAAGATGCACCCTCTAAAATGCTAATTACAACCGATAAATGACACCAATTGATAATGACGACGATGATGATGTTGACGACGAGGAGAAGGAAGAAGAAGAAGAAGAAGATGATCATGATGATGATGATGAGGAGGAGGAGGAGGGAGGGGTGGCGTGGATGATTAAGATATCGACGATCATCGTGACGTTCAACATGCCGATGGGGAGAACAATGTTTGCGTTAATTCTCTCTGTCTCTCTCTCTCTCTCACACACACACACACACACACACACACACACACACACACACACACACACACACACACACACACACACACATACACACACATCCATCTATATCCATTCAAAGTATCTATTAAAACTCAGTGGCTAGTGTTATCTTCTGTGTTTGTTATCTTGCTTGTTCCCGTACACACTGGATGACGTAATAAAAGAATGACTTTTTGTGACGAAATTTGATAACGTCAACGGGATATATATATATATATATATATATATATATATATATATATATATATATATATATATATATATATATAATAAAGAATGGAAATAGTGTTCCGACGTAATGGAAATTTGAAAGAAAGAAACACCAAAAGAATATTATTCATGTATTCATCAACGTTTCGTCTTTATTTCAAGACTTCCTCAGGACGATTGTTTGAATTGTTTGTATTTGTATGTTATTTTCTTCAAGCAATCATCCTGAAGAAATCTCGAAATAAAGACGAAACTTGATGAATACATAAATAATGTTATGGTTTTCCTTTTTTCAACTCCCCCCCCCCATGTATATATATATATATATATATATATATATATATATATATATATATATATATATATGATGTATGTTATGATGATGACAATCATCCATATAATTATATGATAATTACTATGCACATGACTATCTATCTATCTATCTATCTATCTATCTATCTATCTATCTATCTATCTATCTATACATAAATAAATACATACACACACACACACACACATATATATATATATATATATATATATATATATATATATATATATATATATGATGTATGTTATGATGATGACAATCATCCAAATAATGATATGATAATTACTATGCACATGACTATCTATCTATCTATCTATCTATCTATCTATCTATCTATCTATCTATCTATCTATCTATCTATATATATATATATATATATATATATATATATATATATATATATATATATATACACACATATATATACATTACAAAAAGAAATAATCAAAAATAAGTTTATTTCGAGATGTTGATTTTAAGCGCACGCATAGAGAACTGCCTTTTATATAAAAACAAATACTTATACAAAGCAATATGCAAATAATAAACCTTCCGATGTCGATCACATACACATGTTCAGTGTATTAGAAAGCTGTTCTGCGTCGTATGAATTTAGCTTTTTAATCTCACTGACAGTGTACAAAATTGTCAAACTTTATAAATAAATATAAACATAGATAGATATATAATACACGCACACCCCCCACACACACATATATATATATATATATATATATACATATATATATATGTATCTTCTTTCATTATCTTCGTAACCATTAAAATATGATCATGCTAATCATTATGGAATTGATGATTGTGGTGGTGTTATAGATGGTGATGCTGCTGCTGCTGCTGATGATGATGATGATGATGTCTTTCCTTAAAATTGTCATGATGATAATCATAATGACAAAAACTATTCTCATTTTTTGACGATGACTATATTTTATGGCAAGTTCAGTAACACTATGGTAAAAAACGATCATGATTAAAAATGATTAACTGACAAACTACATCATAAATTTTATATATATATATATATATATATATATATATATATATATATATATATATATATATATATATATATGATTTTACGTCAGTCGAAGTTTTCAGAAATCAAGGAGCCGCTTCCCGGAGCTAACACTTGATCTCTATATGAAATACATAAATATTCGCATATTCTATTAAAGTTCTCTTTTACTTGTAAAACGGTGAGTGGCAAAGAAGTTAATTTACCTCTTCTCAATTGACCAGTTAACTATGCTATAGTAGATCTTTCTTGTCGTCTCTTGGTTTTACCGGATTCCAGGACAAGAATTCATCTAGTCTGCTGGACTATTCAGCTAAGTGTTGTTACTTCAGATAACATTACTAGGAGAAGGTGCATTATTTCTCGTATAAGCCAGTTTATAGCCATACCGAAAAGATCTTATATGTGTTTTGAATTCTATGTTATTTTGAATATTTAGTCAGGGTTCACTTGTAGGGGGAAGTATCCTCATATCAGGTTGTCCTGACAAACCCTTCTACAGAGAGACCGAGACACTCGAGGGGGGTATCAAGTAGGTAATTCAAACTTCCCCGTAGGTATTTAAGACTCTCAGTAGGTAATTCCAACTCCCCTAGTAGATAATTTAAACTTCCCAGTGTGTATCTAAACTCCCCATTAGGTAATTCAAACTCTCCAGTGTGTATGTGTGTGAGAAGAGATAAAGTATTCTGTTTGTGCGTCTATATGTGCGCGCGTTTCTTTTGTTTTTATTTTATTTTGGGTGTGTTTGTGTATTAATAATAAATATGAAATGAATCTATTTTTCTTTGATCTTATATCATTTTTGTAGTTTGAGACTTTTTTTTTGCCCACTTCCAGACTTGGAGATTGGTCGATAAACCGACATGCTGACTGACAGTCCAACTGACCGACAAAAGACGCCAGTTCTCATATACATATACACATATATGTGTGTGTATAATATACATGTATAATATATATATATATATATATATATATATATATATATATATATATATATATATATATATATATATATATAGATATATAGATATATATATAGATATATAGATATATATGTATGTGTGTGTGTGTGTGAACGCATATATATGTATATGTATATATATGCATATATATGTAAATATATACGTAAACATATATACGTAAACACACACACACACACACGTATATATATATATATATATATATATATATATATATATATACCTGCAACAAGTGCAGCAATCGTTACTAATAAAAAGGCGCGGCGAGGAGGCAGCTACAAGACTAAAGGAACTCCCACTCGATAAGAGCACCTTCGTTACTAGCGTTATTAAAACGAAGATCGCCACAGTTTTCATCCGACTACGGACAGGAACAAGTCAACTTAGAAAATATATACATCTCTCTTCTCCCCCTCTTTCTATATATGTTTCTTTCTTTTCTCCTTTCTCTCCAGTGAGAAAGAGAAACGTTCACATTAGGTCATTTACTAAAATCTCTAGCTCTCTTTTTAATCTTCACTATCAAACTCCCTTTCTCTCTCGCTTTACTTTACACACACCCTCTCTTTCTCTCTCTTTAGTCTTCACTATCTATCTCTGTCAGTCTGTCTCTATCTTTATATATATATATATATATATATATATATATATATATATATATATATATACATACACACACACACATATACATATATATATATATATATATATATATATATATATATATATATATATATATATATTCTTTTCAATATAACTCGTTATCTATCAAACCGATTTAAAACCCCCTATAAGTCTATGTAAACGACTGTATTCTCATCTAATCTTTCACTTTATCTCCCCCTCTCTCTTCCCCTCTCCCCCCTCTCTCTCTCTCTCTCTCTCTCTCTCTATATATATATATATATATATATATATTATATATATAAATAGTAATTTCTCTCTGTATCTCCCCCTATATCTCACATTACCTATTGTGTTAATAGTTATATCACACACTTGACTATATATCTATCCCTCTCTCCCCCCTCTCTCTCTCTCTCTCTCTCTCTCTATATATATATATATATATATATATATATATATTTATATATATCACACACGCGCGTGCACCCACACCCACACACACATATATATATATATATATATATATACCCCCATATATATATATATATATATATATATATATATATATATATATATAGTTATATAAATAGATATATTTGTTATCCTCCATCACTTTTCACCCTCCTTTCTCGATCTCTGTTTCTCTCTTTCTCGCTCTTGTTATTCCCACCCCTACCCTCCGACTGTTCGCTTGAATTACTGTGGTCTGGTGTTCCAGCGCTGTAGGTGAGTAAGAAAATCAACGTAAATAATTTCCTCATGTTAACTTCTAATTTTGACTGTTGTGTTTCATTTCGTTGTTGTTTTCGTGAATGCGTTCCTTAATTTTCATTGGCGGAAGGGGTCGGCCGGTGCTCTAAAAAAAAGAAAAGAGAGTTCCCATCCCAGTTCTTCTTTATACGCCTGTCTTCAGAAAAATATAATTACAAAAAAAAAAACTCCTAAAAAACCCTAAAAGTAATAATCACGACAATAATAGTTAACATAGACACATCGGTAGTGCCGATCGTGATCAGGGCTCCGGGAATAATCTGTCAAAGCAGGAGAAGACACTAGGAAGTTGGATATCCGATGAGGGATAGTGGAATATCCAGATGAAAGCACTACTTTTAATACCGAGAAAAATTCGGAAATATTAAGCCGACTTTCTGTTATTACTTTTGCTTATTAGATTTAAGCTGTAAATAATAATAATAATAATAATAATAATAATAATAATAATAATAATAATAATAATAATAATAATAATAATAATAACTTCTGGGACCTGTGGAAATTCCACAGTTGTATCTTTCACCTGTTGCATATTTCAGCCGCGCTTAAAAAATATTTATATTCTATTCTATAGACGTCCGGCGGAAATGCAGACCCCGCGATATTATCGTATCACCTTTGTTCAACCTGAAATATATTTATCTAAGCACGCTGGTTAATGCAGTTACAGAATACATCTGGTTATGGGGGTCTATCTACAAAACATTTGCAGTACTTTGTAACATATTTCCATTCTCTGGACACCAGACAAGAACGCCCCCAACACCCCGATATTATTGTAAAATCTTTGGACATAACAGATACTACAATTTGATCCTAGCCCCAAACCAAAAAAGTGTATTTTACTTTAAGTTTCACTCTCGACATCAAATGGAAGTTAAAAAAATTACTTTTTTTGCATCGGGTGATCTCATTAAAAATAGGTGGAGGGTGATAACGTACGTACGAACATGAAATTGCTGTAGCGTATAATTATATAGATAATAATAATAATAATAATAATAATAATAATAATAATGATAATAGTAGTGAATAATAATAATAATAATAATAATAATAGTAGTGAATAATAATAATAATAATAATAATAATAATAATAATAATAATATCAACAACAACAACAACAAATTGGAACTAAGCACCAAACGGCGACTGTAGTTTGTCGATACCGACAAAGCAGAAACTGTCCTTCACAACTAAAGGCGTAACATGCTAAGATATTTTGGGATCAGAATAACCAACCAAGATTAAGTTATTGTGAACAATACAATAAAGAAAAGTATCAGCAAACTTTTGTTGTTGAACCGGGAAAATTAAATGATTCATATGGACATCTTTTTTTTTTTGTGTCGGTATATATATATATATATATATATATATATATATATATATATATATATATATATCGGCGAAAGGAGGAAACGAAATTGTAAGTAATGAAACTGAAAAAGTAAAACAAGTGAGCATTATGACGGAACTGGCTAAAATATTTTAGAAAGTCCAGGAGTACGTGGTGCGACTTGCTGCCACTTAAATGTCCGCAGAAAAAAAGGAAATCGGAGCAGAAATACTCATTTGTATAATAATAATAATAATAATAATAATAATAATAATAATAATAATAATAATAATATTATTATTATTATTATTATTATTATTATTATTATTATTATTATTCACTAGATCAAAGTGTAGTATCTGTTCCGATGGATACTGCACCCCATAGACTGGTATTGTCTTGGCCTTCGGGTCTTGATTTACGCCGGTCAATGGGTCTGTCCTGTGCAGTTCTAGGAGGTCCACCCTCCCAGGCTTCGCCTCCCCTCTTTGGGGAGGAGTAAGTTTATTGCTTACTGCCTGAGGAATGCCGGGGAATGCCGACGGGACTGCCCAGGCAATTTTTAACCCCCACTTTCCCGACCCGACCTTGGGTCACATCTTACTTGTGGGAGTAAGATAAAAACTGGCCTTGTGCCTAACTCCTGGAGAGGAGTAAATCAATACTCACTAGAGGTTCTAACACAGGTTACCATGAGTGATTGCTCATTAACAATAACCGGTGGTGTTACGTGTATTCTGAGTGACAACGAGTCTCTTTAGATTTCTAGTATTCTCCGCCTCTTTCGATAACCATTGCAAATGATATTGCGTTATCGCAACAGCCGCTTACTATTGATTTCTCGCTGCAACGATCATCAATCTTCACAGGGGTTTGGATGACAATAACCAGTGGAGGTCTGCTTAGTGCTCTCCATCTTAGGTCTTTCCATCTACCTTGACCCTTCACGACTATTTTTGTGTAATCAGCAGAGGCTGGTGCCATTACATTGTGTTTTATTTGGGGCGGGGACACTTTATGAGATTTCTTGCAGTTTCAGTTCCCTCGGGTTCATGTCGTATTTTTCTATGTTTGTATTTTCGTTCTGTTGCAACTTTAATCTGGCTAGTAAGTGTTCGTTGTTTATGATTTTTCTTAAGATTTCAGCTGTTATTATTATTATTATTATTATTATTATTATTATTATTATTATTATTATTATTATTATTATTATTATTATTATTGTTGTTGTTGTTGTTGTTGTTATTACTGACTCGGAGATCTCACACAGGTCATCATCAGTGATTACTCACTGATAATAACCGGTGATCTTCCCTTGCGTCTGAGTGACAACAAGTCTCCTCAGGTTTCCAGTCTTCTCTGAGATTTGGGTGGCAATAAGCCTCCCCCAAAATCCCAGCTCTCTCCGCACTATTC
>OY744528.1:64178145-64323145 GCA_963556195.1 Sepiola atlantica | reverse complement strand
AACGTTTAAAAGAATTTAAACACCCTAAAAGAACGAATCCCCTCCTTAGAAATCCACAAATAACTACGGAGCTTGAAATGCTTCAGAATAAGTTTGTAATAGTTCCTATTGATAAGGCGACAAATAATATAGTTTTATCTGTAAAAAGTATTATATACAACGCTTATTGCTAGAAGTAGGAATAATAGGTGAAGTTTCAGATACTTATAAATTAAGTAATAATAAAAGCGATAACATTATTATAAACAATACTGTTATTTGTGAAAAATTAGGATTAAAATTAGAAGAAAAATACAAAAAACTTCCATCTATGTATTGGATACCTAAAATGCATAAAACACCAGTTGGCGCCCGTTTCATTGTTGCCTCAAATATGTGCATCACTAAACCTTTAAGTAAAGCTGTGTCTAAAATCTTTAAATTAATTATAAACCAAATAAATAATTTCCATAAAAAAGTAAATTCTATAGTAATATAAACCTATTTTGGGTGGTAAATAATTCCGATCTAGTAAAAGAAAAATTAGATCGTATTAATTCTCGTAAACAGGCTAAATCAATCTCGACATACGATTTTAGTACATTATATACAAAAATACCCCATAAAGAACTTATTAAAGAATTAGGTAATACTGTAGATTTAGCTTTTGCAGGAGGAAAAGGTAAATACATAGACTTTGCAAAATCTAAAGCCTTTTGGTGTAAAAATAAAAATGTTAAGACGAGTGTATCCAAAACTGGTCTGATAATGCTTATAAGTCACCTTATAAAAGAGAGTTACTTTCAAATAGGGAATAAATTATTACTCCAAACAATAGGTATTCCAATGGGTTTGGATCCGTCTCCAGTTTGGGCAGATCTATATTTACATAGACTGGAATATATATATATGTCATCATTAATAAAAAATGATATATCTAGAGCGTATAGTTATCATGGATGTAGGCGATATATTGACGACCTTGTTTGCATTAATTATAGTGAAGAGTTTGCAAATACTAAACATTTAATATATCCTAAATAGTTAAAATTAAACTGTGAACATAAGGGAACACAAGCTACTTTTCTTGATTTGGATATAAAAATTGAAGATAAAATATTTATCTATGAACTGTTTGATAAAAGACATTCATTCCCTTTTCGTATCGTGCGAATGCCATATAAAAATAGTACTAGCCCTGTGTATATATTTTACGGGAGTATTATGTCTGAATTTCTGAGAATTGCTCGTGTTACCTTAAAATTAGTAGATTTCATGCCCCCAATTTTTTGATCTAATAATAAGAATGATTAACCAAGGTGGCGATCAAAATAAAATATTTGGACAATTAAATAAGGCAATTACTCGCCATCCTGATGCTTTTAAATCTTATCAAATTAATCAAAATAAACTGATAGAACAAATCATAGTATATATAAATAGAAATAATGTATAATATGTATAAACGTATATATAACACATCTGCTAATTATAATAAGAAAAACAATAACAATACAGTAGAAAGAAAGAAAGAAATGTTAAAAAAGAAGAAGAAGAAGAAAATCGACAGTTATGAACGCCGATTTTAAACACCGGGAGTTGACAAAGAAGAAGAACAAAAAGAAAGAAAAAGAGAACAAATTAACGGTTAACTTATAGACGCAGATTTGAAACAATGAGAAAAGAAAAAAGTCGACAGTTGTGAACGCAGATTAGAAAAACTAAAGTGAACAAGGAAGATTAATATTTATTTGAGGTTGACAACAACGGGGAGATGGACAACAAAGTAGGACGAGGGAGAAAAGGAGGAACTAAAGGTATATATATATATATATATATATATATATATATATGTATATATATATATGTATATACATATTTATTTATTTATCTTTTATTTTTTGATGTGTTGATGTTTTTTATATTTATAATATAAAACTAAAAATAATACATTAATCACTTAAATAATAGTGTCATGGATTCGTCCAAACACTTTAAAATGCAGCAACATTTTTGTAAGTAACGGATAAATTTTATTAGACAGACGAACAGCACAGGTAAAGAATTTTTTTTTGTGTCTTAAATAACTAATAAAAGTTAGCAAAACATTTATATGGAACAAAACGTAGATTTAGTATAAGGAACGTTTATGTTTTTGTCTTTTAAGGGAAGTGGGGTCTGATCAACTCTGCTGGGAAGCCATGAAATTATATACTGTCTTGTTTTTAAATTCCCGAAACAGTTTTTCATGGTAAACAACTGATGATCCCTTAAAATAGTGTTAGAAACTAACTAATATAATAACTGTAAAAAATAAATTGACTTACATGAGTGATTTTCCACTGGAAGACTTGAGACTATAAGTTTTTTTAATTTTTTTTTTTTTATATATTTTTTTTTATATAGTTTTAATGGTTGAGAAACTTCCGAGACTATATATATATATATATATATATATATATATATATATATATATATATATATATATATATATATATATATATATATATATAGTAATCCAGGTAGGGTAAAAATCCACAGAGTAGAAATCCAAAGGGAATCAAGCCGGGCTTATAAAAGAGTGCTCAATAAAATATAGAGTTGTATTTTGAATGCTTTTATTCAAACATGTACAAGGTCTGCTACACTGGCATGTCGATGTTATCGATCTACAGCTATCAAGAGCTAAGGTCTCATCAGGAAGAAAGTTTTTTATGATCCAACCTGATCGCTGAATTCCAGGAAGAATGAAGTCAAGCAAAGAAGAAGAGGAAAAAGAAATAAAAGTCATGTGACCGATTTTAAAAATATATTTGCCGTTAGAAATTCATATTTTCATTTTTTTTATCCTACGCTGAGCTGGGTAGAGGGGGGGGGCGAGGAAAAGAAAGGAAACAGAAAAAGAAAGAAAAATATATTTGCCGTTAGAGAAAGTTTTATTTACAGCTATTTGTATTTTTATTTTTATCCAACGCTGAGCTAGAGTAGGGGGGTTCGAAGGAAAAGAAAAATAAAGGAAAGGGGAGAGGGGTAGAGAGGGGTTAGAGGGTGAGTGTCTATAGCCATTTGGGATTTGTCGCGAGCTGAGAAGGGTAAATGTCAGATTTAAATTAAATTCATATTTTTATTTTTATCCAACGCTGAGCTGGAGAAGAGGGGGCCGGGGGAAAAGAAACAAGAGGGAAAGAGAAGATAAAGAAAGAGAGAGAAAAAAGGTGTTAAGAGTGTATGTTTGTAGCCATTTAAGAAAGTTGTCGTGGGTTGATGTGTCTGTTTCCTGTTCATGGCATTGTTTTAATCTATTTCAATGCAGACGTATAACGATTACACAACAAAAAGCCTACAGGGATATTTAGTTTAAATTATTATTAGTTATGAATTTATGACCTTAGTATTAATAATTTATGCTGTTATATTTTGATCAATTGGCATTTAATTTTAATTATTTTGATGGATAAGTAAATATATTTTAATTCTAAATAATATTTAGCAGTTAATTAATAAAAGATAGTGGTAATTACCTTTATTTTTAGTAAGAGTCATATATGGATTAGTGGCAGTAGTATTAGTAGATTTAATTCTAGATTATAATGAGTTAAAATATAGTGGGGATTATTCTTAGTAGGAATCGTATATAAGTTTATGGCATTGATATTGATGGATTATACTATTATATTTAGTTTTAATTATTTTGGAGTATAAATAAATGTATTTCGATTATAAATAATAGTTAGTAATGAATTAATAAAACATATTGGTAATTGCTTTTATTTTTAGTGGAAGTCATATATGGATTAAAGGCAGTGGTATAAATAAATTTTATTATTCATTGTAATGTATTAATAACAAAATCCTAAACAGCAACCTAAACACTGAATTAGATAACAAAAAAACAACTAAAGTAAAGTCCTGTAACTGCATAAATAAAAATGAATGCCTCTTGCAACAACACTGTTTAATAAAAACATTCTGCCTGATGAGACCTCAGCTCTTGATAGCTGTAGATCGATAACATCGACATGCCAGTGTAGCAGACCTTGTACATGTTAGAATAAAAGCATTCACTATATATATATATATATATATATATATATATATATATATATATACATAAGCACACACACATATGTACAAAATTAAGCATACACATTAATATGCACGTAGACACAGACAAAACACGCACGTAAAATCGCACCTAATGTGTGGAAAAATAAAAATAAAAACGGGAATAATATCATCTTTATTTATATCCTGATGTGCTTGGGTGATTGATTTGAAACAAAAATTTTAAAGAATATTAAAAAGCGTGGTTTTGTCTATTATTTAAAATAAATCCTAACTTTACCTTGATTACATGACTAAAAAGTTAAATAAAAAGAGACGGATATATTAATTAATTTATTTTTTTATTATTTATTGATGTGTTGATGTACTTATTTATTTATTTAATGATTTATTATTTATTTACTATTTACATATTTATTTATTTAATTATTCATATGTATCTAAATACGTACACATTCACACACATATATGCAAAACCGTATATATATATGTATATATATATATATATATATATATATATATATATATATATATATATATATATATATATATATATATATACACTCAACGTAGCACCCGCTAATGCACATACATACATCTTTGTACGCACACATATATACATAAAGTGACATATAACTTATTCTTAGATCTCCAACCGGTATTCTACTGCGAAATAGTTTTGAAATTAAAAGTTATTGGAATCATGACTCAGCAAATTTAGTACAAATAATAGTAAATATGCATGAAGACACTAATAAACTGTTAACCTTACAGATTAACAAATTAACATTTAAATGTAAACACTCTTAAAGCGTCAGTATAGTTAAAAACGCCTGTAATCAAAATTGAAAAAATATATTAAAGATATAAGAAAATCTTAAACATATAAAGAAAATCAAATTATATAAATAATATTGCGTACACAGCTGGTAGGGTAGGGTTGGTGTTTGGGTATTTCATTATTTTCTTAGTATCATTTGTCGACGACTAAATCTGGTTGTGTGAAATTTGCTCAGCATATGTTCTTGAAAGTGTTGCAGTTAAGCGTAGTTTCTTTTCTGATATAAAGTTATTTGTCCCTGACTTTAAATCTTATAATTTCGATTTTCTTATTATGACATAAAAACAAAATTAGTTAAGGGGTGTGCATGTCTTGGCTTTTTAAATGATTCTTTATTTAATTACTGGTGTTTTTGGTCGCCAATTAATTTCATGTAATGTTGGGATAATAAAGTGTTGTCCTTATATCTTACATATTTGAACGTTATTCTATGTCTGTAAAGTCTATCTAAATATGTATGGACGTACTCCCTACATAGATTCTTAAAGATCGGTTATAAAACGTATATGTGTGTAGATATGAAGGCGTGCGTGTGTATGTATATACATGTGACTGTGTTTATAAGGATCTATGCCTTGCTACCTTCACTACGCCCATTCCCTCTCCAATAACTTAGCATGCATTCGAGAATATAATCCGCTCATTACCTTTAGTAGAGGTATAATTACCCGATGATACTGGACTTTAGAAAAAAGTCGTAGTTGAAACATGTATGCCAATAATATTTGTCTAAATAAAAACTTATACTATACTAAGGCTCCATCTGTTATTAAGCACTATCTTATAAATACTAGAGTTTTATTGGATTTACATCTAGGAAAAATAACTATACAGTACTCTCTCTCTCTCTCTCTCTCTATATATATATATATATATATATATATATATATATATATATATATATATATAAAGAACGAAATATGTGTTAAATTGTAATTTAATACATATTGTTTTATTATATAGTGGAGGACATATATATATATATATATATATATATATATATATATATATATATATATATATATATATATATATATATATATATATGAAGCAATCCAACAAAAGATATAAGCGTCAACTAATATCTTATAATTAGTGAAACATCCGGATAAAAAACTGAAGCTCAATATACTGGATAGAGCATTAATATTATAATATAAAATGAAGTAATAAAATAAGGTGTCAATCAAATTTTATTAGAATTCAAAGTTCAAGCAAAGTATCCTTAAGTCCTTAGCTTATGAGTTTTCAAAGATAATTCTTCTCTTCAGAGGACCATTACCGCAGTTATACTACTACAGGTAATAAAATTACCCTTGTAAAATATATAAAATTATATACACAAATACATAAAAATACATAACATCAAACATATCAACCCAAAAAAATACTTTTTGTTGAATCCATACAGTCCATCCAGGTCATACAAATTGAGAAGCATAATCAGGAAAGACATTGCTCCAAGTTAGACTGCTGTTTATAATTTGGAGCAATGTCTTTCCTGATTATGCTTCTCAATTTGTATGACCTGGATGGACTGTATGGATTCGACAAAAAGTATTTTTTGGGTTGATATGTTTGATGTTATGTATTTTTATGTATTTGTGTATATAATTTTATATATTTTACAAGGGTAATTTTATTACCTGTAGTAGTATAACTGCGGTAATGGTTCTCTGAAGGGAAGAATTATCTTTGAAAACTCATAAGCTAAGGACTTAAGGATACTTTGCTTGAACTTTGAATTCTAATAAAATTTGATTGACACCTTATTTTATTACTTCATTTTATATTATAATATATATATATATATAAAGTACAAAATGTGTATTAAATTGTATATTATATATATTTATATATATATATATATATAATATACAATTAATACACATTTTTTTTATTATATAGTGGAGCATATATATATATTCATATATATATATATAAATATAAATATAAATGTAAGCATATATATATATATATATATATATATATATATATATATATATATATATATGTGTGTGTGTGTGTGCGTGTTATTACAACTTTGCATCGACTGAATATCTTATGTTTATATTGGCAGATACATTTTATTTTATTTGGGATTCCATGGAATAATTTAACAATACAACGACATTCTTAAAAGGTCAATAGCGGAGAGCATTCGAAAGGAAAATAAATTAACGACATACAATAGAATGAAATAAAAACAGAAGCGAATATTCACGCCATCTCCTGGCGACGGAAAATGCGGACAATTTCGGTCGGTGCGTAGTTTATTTTCTAATTTGTAAACTTTGCGCGAATAATGTTTTAAATATTTTTTCTCCAGATAACTTATCAGTTGATAATATACGTGGAAACTGAAGTGTAAGTTTGAGCATACATCTTTCAGGGAGAAAAGAGGTATGATCTATTTATACTAAAATAACTTGTTTTGAATAAATCTACGGGTGTAAAAATCAAACACATAGACATACGCGTATATATATATATATATATATATATATATATATATATATATATATATATAATGTTTTTGCATATACTTTTTTTAAGTTAAAGGCTCGATGTTATCTATTTTACTGATAATCATTTCAAAACAAAAACTTTGGTACATTTTTACGAACCGTTTCGTTCACAGAAGAACATATGTCATTAGTCTCTCACTTCTAGAGCTTTCATCTATGGACTCCTCAGAAGACAAAAAGTCCTGTTCAGAAAAAATACATACTATGGCAGCAAGGAAAAATCACAAAAAACAAACACCTCACATTGATTACATTTTTCTACGGAAGACAGCCATAGAAAATGCTACCTAGAAAGGACAGCCATCTTATTTTATTAAGTAAAGCTATGAAAAATATGCACAATGCTGCCTTGGTTTGACCGAATTTCTTCTATACTTGAAAATAAATATAGAAAAAACGAAACATATAAATTTCAAATCTTATAAAAAGATAACGAATTTTTTGCAGTCCGAATTGTTTTTATGAGTTGATCAGGTGGTCAGTTTCACACAAATACTGTTCATTCTACTTGATAGAAAAAAGCCCAGCTATTTATAGCTGTCACCGAAATATGTCTGCAACTTTGTGGTCAAATAACGCTTGAATAAATTAAAAATATATACACTTAATATACAGCTCTATTTCTTATTGAGCTCTTTTATGTAAACAGAATAAAGATTCACTGGGTTATTACCGTGTGGACGTACACTTACTTGGATAAGTATATATATATATATATATATATATATATATATATATATATATATATATATATATACTTAACTAGAATGCTCGTGACCTTATTGCTAACTACAATTACCACTATTAGTTCTAAATCGATTTTGTTTGAAAATCCATGAACTATGTGCTATCTGTTAAAAATTTTTATGGATAGTATAAACGTAAAATGATCAATTATATTTTTATCAATTTACATATGTGTTAACGGTATGTTTGTACATACTATGCGAATTAGATGAAAAGAGAGAGTCATACTTTTTGTAAATGATCATAGAAACATTAACATTATTAGAGTGTGATTGAATGAACATAGCATGAGAGGAAGTGAGAGTAATACATAGATTGCTAACTAAAAGATATGCTATTAGTTAAGTCAATCAAACTGTCGGCTAAGAAGAGTTAAAATGGAATTATTCTCAAGCATAACTCAATCCCAGAACTTAAGAATATTTTTGTACGTATTTTGTCTCATTAAAGTAAATAAGAAAACAATTTAGGAAAACTAACGTTAGTTCGATTGGTCTTAGTATATATATATATATATATATATATATATATATATATATATATATATATATATATATATATAGTCTAAAGAACCTTTGAGTAATTTTAAACAAAATATGAAAATGCAGTCGAAATTCCTAGTGATACTAACTAAATCCAACATATCGCAAACCTAGCACTCGCATAAGCCAACTAATCGTTAGGAGATTTGCAAAAAAAAACAGGGGATTCAAGTATGTTACATTGACACATATACAAGGGACCTCAACTTAAATAGTGAAATTACAAACGGAGATCATCAGTTCTTTACCATGTAGCTGTTTCAGCGATTTAAAAACGGAACCGTTATAAAATTCATGGCTCTCCAGTGGTACCGATAAAATTACCACTTCCCTAATAATAAAATGTAGATACAATTAAGTTATTATTTCACTAATATATATATATATATATATATATATATATATATATATATATATATATATATATATATATAAGTAAATGAATAATAATAATAATAATAATAATAATAATTATGATAATAGTTAAACATTACCAGTATAACTAAAAGGTGATATGTAATTTGCACATTAAATAATAATTCTGATTATAGCAACAAAACAACAATTATATTAATAATAATCTATTAATGATGGAGTTTATGTATCTGTCTGAAGCCGAAATTCCATCATAGTACTATGACTATTTATTAAGTCCGCCAGCTTCATTATATACTATTAAAAAACCTCTATAAACACTATGCGCATTTCCTAATTTACATAATCAATTGCTTTTGAACTTCTAATGAATTAGTATTCGCAAATATACACTCATTATTTTTCTCTTCAGATTTGGACATGTATTTACGCTATTTCGCTCGCTAATAACTTTACTTATAAATTATAATTATTTCTTTTATTATTTATTTATAAAATGAGTTACGTAGTTATTTCCTCTACGTCCAACGGATTATTAAAGCGTTTTGAGTTTGTTTATTTTCTTAATCTAATTAGCCATTATATTTTTTTAATTAAAATAATAATTGATTTAAAAAATACTTAAAAAAAAACACACACACATTATAATGAATCAGTTACGTAGTTACGTCAAATTGATTGAACATCGTTCGTTAACGCATTGAAACGATTACCTCCCGCTGAACGGGCGCGTTATTTCAAATGAAAACAAACTACTGGCATTTAACCATGTTACTTTTTTATTAGAACGTTCTGAGTTTGTTTATTTTCTTAATCTTATTAGCCATTAAGTTTTAAAACACAAATGTATTGAATCAAATCGTTTAATTAAAATAATAATTGATAAACACACACATTATAAAGTATTCAGTTTAGCTAAACTTTTTTTTCTCCGAAACTTATCACGGGTCCTGCAGTAAAAGAGTACCTATTTTTTTAATTGATAATTTTCAGATACACCTTTTTTACCGATTTGAAAATTAGTGTTCGCTGTATTTAGTTTTATAAATTGTTGATTTTAGCAAATTTATTGAATCAAATTGTTTAATTAACATAATAATTGATTAAAAAATACTATTTAAAAACACACACACACATTATAATAAATTTAGTTTTTTTTTGTCAACAAAAAAACAACACATTGTACTGGAAAACTACATAACTTATTTTAGAATAGTGTTCGCTGTATTTTGTTTTTTTAATTGTTGATTTTAAATTACGTACACCTTTTTTCTCTGCTTTGAAAGACATAAAATATTACTTATTATATTCTGACGTGGATTTCGGATAAAACGATTGAGTGTAAATAAAAGCGAGCAGACGATAATTAGGGAGGGGGTACCTTTTACTGGGTAAGTAAATAACTGTTATTATAAACGTATTCGCTGTATTTTTTATTGTTAATTTTATTTTAGGTACACTTTTTTACTTTTGAAAAACTAAAACTATTATTATCTATGATTTTGTACATTCTTACGTGGATTTGGCGTAAAACAATTGCGTGGACAGTAAAACGAGCAGACGATAACAATGCAAACTTAATTTTTCTTTTTATTAATGTTGTTATTTATCATGTGCAATATATTATTTAAATTAATTGTAGTGATAAAAAGATCTACCCAAATTACATACTAGCGTCATTTCTGACGCGGCAGCCTAGCAAAAATATGCGACCGGAGAGAGCATATATTTGCTAGTAGTAGTAGTAGTAATAATAATAATAATAATAATAATAATAATAATAATAATAATAATAATAATAATAATAATAATACACTAGTCTTAAGAACCATTCTACGATATGGCTCCAAAAGTCACTATTTTGTGAAAAATCAGAAATCGCTTTCACGTGGTATGCTTTCAGTTATGTCCGCCAGACCATGAGGTTAAAATCCCATTTTCGCGTCAAAACTCAAATGAAACCTTTAAATAAAGTGAGGTTTTCGTTGAGAAACAAGGAACAAAAAAAAAATTTATACACGAACCAGAGGACAACGTTTTCATCTTTCTCGCCTCTTTGGGGCTAGGAGAGTCTGCCATTATTCAACTCATCAGACTGCCATTATTAAACACGCTTACACATGTTAACGCACCCTGCTGGCAAAAAACAGCATACACACAAATATCTACACGCCCTATCAATTCTAAACTCAAGCCCACACAGAGTCGTACAAGTACGCCCCCTGACAAAAGGCGACACATACATTCATACACTCACGCGTTCTCACGCAAAAGCATCACGCAAATGCCGATACTGCCGCACGTATATGCACACTCATAAACATTTTATTATTTTTTAGCTGAAAATTTCAAATAAACAGGTACTATCTTGTAATTTGTATATATATATAAATATTGTGTTCTTTAAATGATATTTCCTGTTTCCATTTTGTTTCATTTCAACTTTCATGCATGTCTAATTTTTTAAAACATTTTTAATAACAATTTAAGGGGCCACGTCCCTACACACACCCACAAACAAACACTCACCCCCATATATATATATATATATATATATATATATATATATATATATATATATATATATATATATATATATAAATATATATATATATATATATATATATATATATTACTATTTCATGTATCCACATATCATTTCATAAGGAGATATACTTTTTATGTATCATTTTTCAGTATTTAGTTCAACAGTACTCGATACGTAAGTAGAGCTAGGTAGTAAGCTATAGAAAATATATTTATGGCAACAGCAAAAAGGAAGAAAACCAATACCAAATGACATAACAAAGTAAAAAATATAGCAAAAATAAGACTTAGAAGAGCAAAAATATAAACAATACAAATAAAAATAAACGAAACATTAATAGTAACCACCTGAATGGAAATGAAAAAGTTAGCAATGAAGAGAAAATATGTAACTGCATAAATCGTACACTTTGTCCACTACAAAATAAATGCCTAACCAAAGGTATTGTATACCAAGCCACAATATTTGCCAAGGAAAGACCGAATAACAAGAAGTACTATGTGGGTATGACCTCTCTAGATTTTAAAACCAGATATTATGACCACAAAAGCACATTTAAAAACAGAGAACGTCGAATTAAAACGGCATTAGCAAACCACTATTCGGAGCTAAAACAAAATGTACCAATAATTCAATGGAAAATAATACGACAGGCCAGTACATGTAGAAATTTAGACGACCCGTGTAGATTATGTCTGAATTAAAAATTGAAATCCTAAACTTTAAAGACTCCCGAAATCTATTAAACTGTAGAAGTGAAAAAGAAAATAGCTGCCTTCACAGAAATACATTTACCTTAGGCTAACGATACATAAATAAATAAACAAATAAGTTAAAAAACTAAACTAAACAAAAAACTAACAATTTAAAAATTAAAACCTAAAATAGAAATACAAGGAACCACGTGTTAAAATTAATTCACCCATTATATTGACACAAGAAAGAAACAGGATATTAGCCAATCTATAGAAAAGAGAACAATAGAACAGGATATAGGAAGTAACACTAACCAGACCTTTGTTCGTGGGAAGCCTAACGATTGGCTGAAAGAACAACTAATAATTTGATTGGTTTACTAGCTATCCGTGTATATAAAAACACCTGGTAAAAATAACTCCATGCATTTTAGCCTGAAGATTCCCCCCGGAGATGAAACGCGGGAGCCTCTGTGTAGCTTAGTTGCCATAAATATATTTTCATAGATTACTATGAATATATATATATATATATATATATATATATATATATATATATATATATATATATATATGGAAATTTCCATTACGTTGGAACACTTTTTCTATTCTTTATCATATATATATATATATATATATATATATATATATATATCCAGGTAAAGTTTGTATCCGCAGAGTTTAACATGCTGAGAATCTTTACTCTATTTATATAATAGTTCTAAATAATAAACAGGGTTATTTA
Organism: Sepiola atlantica; assembly: GCA_963556195.1. Lineage (NCBI taxonomy): Eukaryota > Metazoa > Mollusca > Cephalopoda > Sepiida > Sepiolidae > Sepiola > Sepiola atlantica. The sequence continues at coordinate 64,310,080 of OY744528.1, read as the reverse complement.
CTTGCAATAAAACGTTTTATTTATACACACATAATTTGGCCACACATTAAAATGAAAACATAAAGAAAGGAGACGCTTGCTTGATGATATCATACTTATTAAAGCTGTAACTGAAACATGTCTATGCGTGAATAAATTATGTTTTAAAAATACTACTTTTCATTTAAAGTATATATACACATATACAAAGTATTACTTTTTCATATATATAATTATATTATAAAAAATATATATGCATGTACTTTTGTTTCAGTTATCATTCTAGTACATGAGTTTAGTTTTCTAGTTATAGAAATATACTTATGGTAAGTTATCTCAACTTAAAGGTTTTACTTCCATTCCCGAAGGAAAACTTTAGGCTAAATGCATGGATTTGCATTCTACGATCCTTTTTATAGAAAAGCCGTTTCATTCCAACCTCAAAGCAATTAGTGCCTTTGATTGTATCGCGCCATATCCTCCACACGCTCGATTCCTTTCTATCAACCATACATATTCTCTCTCTTTGTTCAAAGAAAGATATCGGCACTCTTCATGTCTCACTGATTTAATGTTATGGTGATCTACACAATTGCGTCACGACATAGACTCTTCCCGACACGATAAATAGTGCTAATAGTGGAAACAGACAACGCTACGACCGATGCAGAATCAGTCTCTGGTAACACATATGTTCTGTACTTTCTGTAAATACATACTTTTGTTATCTCTACTTCCGTGTTGTCTTATTCCTTTTGGTGACCCTTTTAGCCCACAGCAGTTTACAAACGGACGTCCTTACTACAATAGGCCATCTGTAACGATTCATCAAAACGACCACGTGATCCATTTTGTTGACATAAACAATGTATCATTGTGTTTATACTTTACGCACTAATATATGAGAATTAATTACTACTTTAGTGTGTTATTTAGTTTTGTTTAGTTTACATTTTTAAGTTTGAATTCATTTTGTTTAATTTATGTATTCCCTTATATAGCATTTAAAATTTGTTCAAAACGAAAATTGAATTAAGTTAAATTAAAAAAAATGTAACAATGAGAAAAAAAGCAATAATGATACTAAAAGTGAAAAAGCATAAAACACAATAAAAGTACATTAAGTAAATAAAAGTACATTAAGTACATTAAGTCTTATTATATAAAATCCATAAACATATCTGACACAATATTTTACTGTGTACCTAACACCACAGGCGCCATTTGTACGATATAAGGTCTTTGTTCAACGAAGATCTAAAGAAGAAACGTTTCCGGAAATATTATGTCATCCACCATCAAGTGACACTGAATGCAAGTAACATTTATTATTAATCGAAATATATATATATATATATATATATATATATATATATATATATATATATATATAATATATATATATATATATATATATATATATATATATATATATATATATATATATAAAATAAATTAGTGATAATGTAAATAAATAATAAGTTTAACATGAAACAAAAATATTTCAGGTTTTACCTTTGTCTCCAATGTTCAGTCCTGATAGTCCTTCTCTCTTTCTCTCTCTCTCTCTCTGAATATCACACACACACACACACACACGCACACACACACATATATATATATATATATATATATATATATATACATTGCACACCATAATTCAAGCGAACTACATAAACCGCTTAATACATTTTTTTCCAGTGTGTTAATCTTTTTTGTTGTATGTAGTTAACTGAAAGTAAAATTGATTCTTTGTTTTAGATTTGTGTCGATTTTACTCATACGATTTAGTAAATATTTTACATTTAAAAACTTTAACATTTTTTGTTTCTTACTAAAAATAATCTACATTGATCGTCTGAAAATTATAATATCCTGCCACCTTAATATTGTCCCTTAGATTTCTAAAAGTATTAAATAGTGATGTACTATTTTAGTTTAAATCTGCCTTTATATTTGAACTATTTTTTCTAAAATTCTTAGCTTATGTAATATTTTAGTAATTCCGAGCAAAACGTTTTGATGCACGGACATAATTCATAAATGATGGCTATGTTTATGCTGATACGTTGGCAGCTGTCAAAATTGAGGTAACCGTTTCCGTGGTGGTGTTGTTATTTGTGATTTGGACAAATGAGATGCCCGTGATGGAGTGTTCTCTGGTAATTTTTATGCTATTGAGACAATTGTTGAATTGGTAGAAAAGACACCAGTGACTGTTCGCCGTTTTATCAAAGAAGAAATATGTCACGTATATACCAGTAGTAATATAGTTGTTTCAGGTGGTAGGTGTGTATGTATTTTGTTCAAATGTATGTATGTGGATGTTAGTATATGTGGTGGCAGTTGGTGGAGAATACATGAATTTTATTTTTCAAGAACTTTCTTTTTACGGATAGACCAGAAGCTATTTTAGCAAACATGGGCGAACGAGTGAAATTAAGCAGTGACATTTTGAGGCCGTTTAAACAAGAAGGCGATGTGGTCGCGTAGCTTAATAAGCTGAAGCTGGTTGTGAAGCTGCCAAAGATTAATGACGTAGCAACATTGATCCCAATGTATTTGGAGGGGAATGCGCTAGCAGTCTATCTGGAAATAGGAGAGGCGAACCAGACAGATGCCGATAGGATTGAAACAAGATTGAAGACAGTATTTTCAGAGAGTTCTTTTGAGGCTTATAACAAGCTCAGAAGAGTAACCTGGACCGGGGAATCGGTGGACGTATATGCGGCAGATATAAGGCAACTAGCGGGATTAGCTGGATACACGGGACGAAGTCGTGAAAAGACAGTTAAAATGACTCTCGTGTGTGGTTTTCCTGACCGCATCTCAATGGAACTACAACCAATGACTGACATTGAAGCCATGGAGGTAGAGGAGATCTTGAGGCATGCCAGGGTGATGGTGAAACGTCCTAGTGAACTGGGGCAATTGCAACCTTTACCGCAAACAAGTCTAGTGAAGAAGAGCAGATAGTGAGAAGACGTAAATTTGTTGGAAAATGCTTTAGATGTCAGGGGCCCCACCTGATGAGAGACTGTAGTAAACCAAGGTGGGTGGTATATGTTTCCGGTGTGGCCCGGTTGGGCACATTAGAAGGCATTGCCCTTCATTTCAGGGAAACGAGTAAAGGGTGTTATTGCGCCAGTAGTCACCCCTTTACTTCTGAAAAGACGTGTGAGAGTTTACTGCTACAGATAGTACTTACTGTCAACGGAAAAAGGGCAAGAGCCCTTGTTGATACCAGCTGTATAACTACACTTGTCATGACAAGTGTCGCTAACTTTTAGAATGGAGCCAGCAATATTAGAGCAGTAGGTGGCAGAGAGCTTAAGTGTTGCGGGGAGACTAATGTTGAGATTATAGTAAGAAATATACCGCTACGACTCCGAGTAATTGTGCTGGATACGATCGTTGGGGGAATTGATGTGATACTGGGCCTAAATGTTATCGACCGACTGGGAGAAGCTTCAACTGAAACTAGCATATCAAGAAGTGCGAACAGTAATAATGCCATCCAGCCGACAAACCCCAGGTCATGTCAGATTGAGGATGAGGACTTCCGAGCCTATTTTGATGGTGACAAATGGACTGCGGGTTAGCTGCTACGAAAGCACGCTAAGAGGAGAGATAAGACCGCAATTTGAGAAGGAAGTTGAGAGGTGGATCGACGAAGGAATTTTAATACCATGGCCAGGGAAGGTTGAAGGAATTCTGCCACTCATGGCAGTGGTTCAGCCTACCAAGAGGAAATTCAGGCCAGTATTGGCATCCGAGAGTTGGACAAGCACGTGGACTGCCACACTATAGATGGAATCGACGTATGTGAAGAAGTCATGAGGGAGTGGAGGAAAAAAGAGCGAGCAACCAAAATCGTGGACTTAAATCGGACTACCTTAAAATCCATGTGGACAAGAAGCTATTGGTCGCATATAAAGGCCAGATTTATTGCTTGACCGGACTAGGATTTGGACTGAATTCTGCACTGAAAATTATGACGGCAGTGCTTAAGACCGTGTTGTCCAGAGACGATGCAGTGAAAAGAGCCAGTTTTTCTTACATCGATGATGTACTGGTTGACGAGACAGAGGTGACTGCGGAAAAGGAGAGAGACCATGTCAACACATATAGACTGACCGCTAAGTCATGTGATTCGTTAGAAAATTGAAGGGCTCTTGGATTAAAATTACAGCGGAATAAGACAGGAAAGTTGATGTGTGGAAGAGGGAACGAAATCTCTGAAGTTACGGACGGCCTAACCTAGCGAACACTTTTCTCTGTGTGCGGGAAGTTGGTTGGTCATTATCCCATAGTTTGATGGCTGCGTACTGCATGCAGCTTTATTAAAAGGCAGACCGGTATGGACCGATGGGAGAATGAAATTGACCCAGAGGTGTTGCACATGATAAAGGAAGTGATCGCGGAAGTAAAAAGGTGGACCCTGTAAAAGGAGAATAGCACGTAAAAAGGGGCCTGGAAAGGGTGATATAGAGCGATGCTAGCAGCCTGGCATGAGGAGCATTATTGGAAATAGAAGGTGTAACTGTTGAAGATGCTGTCTGACTACGAAAGAAGAATGATATCGCCCACATCAATGTTGCGAAGCTTGAAACCACAATGAAAGGCATCAACCTGGCTTTGAAATGGGGGCTACAAACAGTGGACATTAGAACGGACTCGGCAACAGTGGTATCGTGGATTATATCAGAAGTGCCGGGAGATAAACGGATCAGGACCGAATGAGTAGTTGCGATGCTTATCAAGCGTCGACTCGGGCCACTTAGAGACTTGATCAGAGAATCCGAACTGAAGTAACCGTCACATTGGTTCCATCACAGAAAAACAATGGCACACGTGCTTACCAGAGTGAAGAAGGCTTTGCTACGAGAGAAGAAAGATGTGGATCTGGTCTGCTGTATAGTAGATAATATGCATCATTTTGGTAAGGAGAGAACGTTATATCTGGCAAGAAAAGAGAATCCAAACATCGCAATGGAAGATGTTCAGGATGTAATTAAACGTTAAACACTGTAAGTAGTGTCAGTGCATTGACCCTGCGCCATCCAGGCATGAAAAATGGAGCGGATTGTAACAGATAATTCGAGGCGACTGGCCATTGATATCGCGCACTATAGCCATGAACTGTATTTAACTATGATTGACTGTGGATCTGAGAGAGTAACAATATGGCGAAAAATTAGAACAGAAACAGCAGAAGACATAAAGAGAGTTGTTGAGGAGGTGTTTATGGAGAGGGGCCAGTAGAAGAGGTCCTAATGGACAACGGGATGTATTTCCACTCAGAGGTCTTTAGAGAGCTATGTGATAAGTGGGGTGTTGGGCAATATTTTAGATCAGCGTACCGCCCAAGAATCATAGAGAGTCACCCATGACCTATAAAAGCTATGGCAGCAAGAAGCAAAATTTCGCCCCAAGAAGCGGTATTTTGGTATAACATGGCACCGAAGGCTGGCAAAAACGAAACGTCAGTGCCACATCTATCTGTCTTGACGTATGAATGGCGACATCCACTGGCAATGACAGAGAGAGTTGAACAGGGCCAAGCGAAAATCACTGTGGGTGAGGAGGTGTTTGTGAAACCGCCCAACGTCAGATGTACAACCCGCTGGGGAAGAGAAACAGTAACTGATGTACTATCTGAAAACAACGTGTCAGTTAACGAAGTGCCTCGTCACATATTAGATATACGGAGAGTTTCCTTACCATCAGACGAAGAGGTTGTTGAAGTCCCCGAAGAAGAACCCGTACGAAGGTCGCAACGTGAACGAAGACGTGGATGGCTGATTATGAAACCAATTATTGATCTTGAAGATAAAGGAGGCGTGTTGTGTAGTCGCCAATTGAGTGATCCTGCCATTTGCAAATCGGCTGTTTGGAGTCTCTAACCGCTAGATGGCTCTGGTGGGGAGTCAATTTGCATAAGAGTGGATTGAACAGTATAAAAACTGTATCCTTTTGATTGAAGAGTTGTTGTTGCTCAGTGAGAAAAGTGAAGTGGAGAGAGAAAGAGGTGCAGTTGCCAGTTGGCAGTTGGTAGCGAATACATAAATTTCATTTTTCAAAAACTTTCTTTTTAAGGATAGACCATAGTATAGTTGAGAGCCGTTTTAGTTTTATAGCTGTACTTTATATTTGTAGAAAGTGTTGATTGTTAAATGTGAATTTGTTGTTTTAAATGTGAAATTATACCAACTTTGTTTCTTATATCGTTAATGGGCATGATTTTAGATTTTTGTTGTGAACAAAATAATGTTGCACGCGAATATTCCTTCCTCATGAAGAATGGTGGTATAAAGTCAGGATATATCCACTGTGACGAAAATTACGTTGTCTGATAGGTTATCTATACTGTGTACAATCTGTTGGGAGTGGGTTGTGTCCTTAAGATTACTAGGAATATTGAACAGCAAGAGGGTTAAGGATGTTGTCGATCTATCCCCAGATGTTTTCTGTAAGGTTTCCAATACCTGAAACGATATCGAGCTCGGCTGGTAATTTATTGACAGCATTTGCTATGCGGTATGTTTCTGATGGTTGTTCGTTAATCGATAGGTCAATGTTTATGGTGTTTTGAGATGCGTGGTATGTATGTTGCTGACTATTTTATGGAGTGTATGGTGTTTCAGGATGGTGTAGAAAATAACAATATTGGGTTGTTATAGTATGTTATATATATATATATATATATATATGATAAACCACTTTTTAGTACAAAAGACAACCCCAACCCAGATTCTCTATTCACATTCACTAAAATACACCCAACACTCACACCCAAGACAATAACACATGTTACAAAGCTAGATGCAAAGTATGCTAACACTTCATCACTAACGACACAGCACACCTCCGGACAGCAATGTATAACTTAAATTCTCCCTCTTGCCTATTTGGGTTACCTTGTATACTGCCGGATGCACAAAAAGCAACTAATGTGGTGAAACAGGCTCTGAGAAATGCCTACGTTTCAACAATCCCAAACAAACTATTACAGACAAATCCACGCACCACACAATGGTCATCCATTGCAATCTTTCAAATGGAACAGTAGACAATTTTAAAACACAGCAACACTGACGCAAACACAAAACTAAACTCATCCTGAGAATCAATTCCTACGTCTCAGGACTGAATAAGGATTTGGGACCACTCAACGAATATTCATTCAACAACCATACACAATGAAGAAAAACACTGTACTACATAGGAGGTAGTGTGTGTGTGAGTGTATGTGTGTGTGTGTGCTGTGGAAAAATAACATTATTTTCTCATTAGCATTTTGCCAATATTTTCATATTTTTACTTTCTCACTATTTCCTATCTAATAAATTGATCGCGGGACAACAAGTGCTGACAAATCGGGTTAGCTGCTACAAAAGCACGCTAAGAAGAGAGATAGGCCCGCAGTTCGAGAAGGAAGTTAAGAGGTGGATCGACGAAGGAATTTTACTACCATGGTCAGGGAAGGTTGACGGAATTCTTCTGTGGTTCAGCCAATCTAGATGAAAGTCAGGCCAATATTGGACTCCCGGGATCACTTAAGTTATGAACGGCCTTTCAAAGCGAACACTTTTTTCGGTGTGCGGGGAGTTGGTTGGTCATTACCCAATAGTCGGATGGCTGCGGAATGCATGCAACTTTATAAAAAGGCAGACCATTACGGACTAACGTAAGGATGTAATCAGTAAAGAGGTGTTGCACATGATAAAGGAAGTGATTGCGGAGGTGAAATAGGTGTACCATGTAAAGAGAGAATGGCACGTATAAAGAAGCATGGAAGAATTAATATGGAACGACGCTAGCAGCCTGGCATAAAGAGCATTGTTAGAGATAGGAGGAGTAACTACTAAAGATACTGCTTAGCTACGAAATAAAACGGATAGCGCCCACATCAATGTTGCAGAGGCTGAAGCAACGCTAATGGACATCAATCTGGCTTTAAATTGGGGCTACGAGCAGTGGCCATTAGAACGAACTCGGCAGCAGTGGCATCGTGGATCTAGTCAGAAGAGTCGGGAGATAAACGTATCAGGACCAAAGGAGCAGCTGAAATCCTTATCAAAGCGTCGACTTGGAGCACTTTGAGACTTGACTAAAGAATTCGAACTGAAAGTAACCGTCACAATGGTTCCATCACAGAAAAACAAGGCGGACATTCTGACCAGACTGAAGAAGGCTTGGCTACGAGAGAAGAAAGATGTAGCTTCGGTGTGCTGTATAGTAGACGATATGAAAGACCTGAATCATTCGAGAAAGGAAAGGACTTTATATCTGGCGAGGAAAGTGAATCAAAACATTACAGTGGAAAATGTTCAGGATGTATTTGAGCACTGTAGGGAGTGTCAATCAATTGACCCTACGCCGTCCAAGCATGAAAAGGGAGAACAGGAAATTGGAGGCGACTGGTCATAGATATCACGCATTACAGCCATGGACTGTATTTAACTATGATTGATTGAGGACCTGAGGAAGTAGCAATATTGCGTAAAATTAGAAAAGAAACAGAAGAAAAGGTAAAGAGAGTTGTTGAGAAGATGTTTATGGAAAGGTGGCCAGTAAAAGATGTCCTCATGGACAACTGTATGTACTTCCGCTCGGAGGCCTTTAGAAAGCTGTGTGAGAAGTAGAGTGGTATTAAGTATTTTAGACCAGCTTACCGACCAAACGGCGATGGAATCATAGAGAGATACCATCGAACTATGAAAGCTGTGGCAGCAAGAAGCCAAATTTTGTCCCAATAAGTAATCTTTTGGTATAACATGGTGCCGAAAGCCGACCAAAACGAAAGGTCAGTGCCACATCGATCTGTTTTCACGTATGAATGGCAACATCCACTAGCCATGACGAAGAACGTTGAACAGTGGCAAGCGAAAATCACGGTTGGTGAGGAGGTGTGGGTGAAACCGCGCAAGGTCAGATGTACAACCCGCTGGGGAAGAGGAACAGTAACTGATGTATTATCTAAAAACAACGTGTCAGTTAACGGAGTGCTTCGTCACATATTAGATATACGGAGAGTTTCCTTGCCATCAGATGAACAGGTTGTTGAAGTTCCCCAAGAATAACCCGCACGAAGACAATCGACGTGGATGGCGGATTATGAAACCAATTATTGATCTTGAAGGTCACCTTTGTGTGGTTTAGTCGTCAATTGAGTTATCCTTCTTTGTAGAACGGCTGTTTGGAGCCTCTAAAAGCTAGATGGCTCTGATTGGTTGTCAATTGGCTTAGGTGGTAGTTTGATTAATATAAGAACTGTATTCTTTTGATTGAAGAGTTGAGTTTTTTCAGACAGCAGAGTGAAGTGCATAGAGAGTAAGTTGTGGAGCTGAAAATTGGTTCAGCAATGGAGTGTCAGTAACACTTTTTATAAACTTACTCTTATGAATATATGAGATTAGGTGAGATCGAAAAGGAAGTGAAAATACTAGAAAGACTGTGTATTTACCATTTTAATAAACATTTGTCAATGGATAAGCTGTGTTCAAAGTGGGTGCCGCATCTTTTAACGATCAATCAAAAAAACAAAACAACCCGTCGACGAAAAAGAGTTTTCGCATCAATAAAACACGAAGGAAGAAACATGGATCCACCATTCCTCTCTGGAGTCGAATCAGCAGTAAACTGAGTAGACAGAAGCAATGAAAGCGGCCCAGGGATCAAATATGTACATTACAACATGCAAAGTATTGATATCCGTATTTCAGAACGCGCCATCTATTTTGTTCATCTATTACTTTGGGAAAAGAAAGAACCATTAATAGAGGATATTATGAAGCAGTATTTGTGCGTTTAAAGGAAACTCTCGCAAAATGCCACCAATTAAGAACAAAAGGTCATCTGTCAAAAGTGCACTTTGTTACCATTCGATTGCAACAATAGTATAACTACACGAATTTTACTTCCATACAAACTCTATTTTTTCATCTGTCCAGCAACGACAACTAGCTGTTCTTAGAACTGAACAGAATAGTTAATGGAAAGAGATTTAGTTCCAAAAGTGTTACAAAAAAAGCTAAAGCGTATTCGTTTCATAAAAAGGCATCGAATTGTTAGAGGTAGGAATCACTGGATCACACATATACGTTGATATATAAAGTTGTATTTTTTCCTAAAAGTTTCATTATTTGTTAAGCCAGCGTGTTATTGAATGATGTTATATATATATATATATATATATATATATATATATATATATATATATTACATTAAATTATATATATATATATTACATTAAATTATATATACATATATATATATATATATATATATATATATATATATATATATATATATATATATTATGATGTGCTTGGTTGCTTGGCCTGTGCTACCTGGATCGTGACATCACTTGTCTTGCCTAAGTAATATTGTGTCATATTTGCCAAACTTAAAGCTCCTTGATCTGCTGCTCCACTATTGCCCCACTACTACTAGTTTAACGTAGATGATAGTAAACATCCTTTAAAATATTTTACTTTAATCGAAGTTCTCAGAAACCAAGGGACCTTTCTCCTGGGGATACCACTTGATCTCTTATAAAATACATAGATATTCCAATATTTTATCATAGTTCTCCTTTGATTTTAAAACGTTGAGTAAGTAAATAGGTTATACTATTAATTTTTCGTCTCCACAGTTGATCAGTAAACTATGTTATAGTGTACCTTTCCTGTGGTCTCGTTCTCTTACCAGATTCCAGGACAATAATCCATCTAGTCTGCTGAAGTATCCAGCTTAGTGATGTTGCTGGAGGAACCATTACTTAAAGAAGGTGCACCATTCCTTTTATAAGACAGTGTCTGGTAGCCATACCGCGGGAATCTTATTTAGACTTCAAATACTATGGCATTTAAAATATTTAGTGAGGGTTTACTTGTAGGGAGAATTATCTGCATGCCACTTTGTTCCGATACAACCCTGTACAGAGAGATTTTAGACACTCGACGAACATGTCTAGTAAGCATTCAGTTTCTCCCCATATACCTATATATATATGTGTAGGTATGTTTATATTAATAAGCATATATTATATATATATATATATATATATATATATATATATATATATAGAGAGAGAGAGAGAGAGAGAGATAACGCCCATGTAAATAACAGACGGATCGACTTTATACGGAAGAGTGAATAAAAATATGGCTCCATATAAGAGGGAAATATGTACAGAGTTTATGAAACACTATCGACATAGAATAAGTAAATAAACAGAAGTTTGTATGAGTGATTACATGTTTATCAACACTTGAATAGATTTTATGAGTTAGACATACACAAACAGATATATATATATATATATATATATATATATATATATATATATATATATGTGTGTGTGTATGTGTGTATGTGTTAGTGGCGGGTCACGATTGAGCCTGTATGTGATAGCTTTGACGTATTCCCTACCGCCATGTTAGCAGATCAAAAGCAACCGCATGGTGGTTTAGGTGTGGGGTATCTAAAAATTGTGTGGGTGGAGGCAATACGCTCGATCCAATTGCATCTAAAATGCATTAATTCAGCTTGCCTGCTGTAAACAGCAAGCTGATCCGTAAATAAAGGCCTGATATTAAATGTAAAGAAAAATTCAAATAAGAAGCACGAAAAGAAGAAGGATTCAAAGAAGAAATAGAAGAAAATGAACTCAAATATTTATAATAAGAACACACTGTGTGACACTGGAATCAGATCGTCAACTTCTACCAATGATTTCATTATAAAATACTACTCGAATATGACATTTAAACCTACCCCCAAGATCGTAATGGACATGCGATTTGTGCTTGCATTAGGGACGACATTCCATCTTGCAGATATATTTCTAAGGAAGACCCTAAATTTCCCTATATGTGTCTCCGACTAACACGTACTCACAGCACAACAATCTACTTTTGAATTCTGTCGTCCCCACAACGATAGAGTTTATTTCTTTGAGAGTATCTCTAAGAAAATTTACCATATCCTGTCTGCTCCTCATTCTGCCACCATTTATGTATCTGGTGATTTTAATGTTCACAATGTTAAATAGGCAGTCCACTAAGAGAAACAGATGATTAAGGGAGATTTTGTCACGATTCCCCCCTTGCTTATGATCTAATAAAGATTATTAACAATCCTACTCGCGTACTCGATTCCGATGGACACTTTGCAAGTCGTCTTCGTTGATCTTTTCCTGACAAATTTTCCTCAACTGTGCTCAAGACCTCTGATGTCTTTTTACATCGCATATTGTATCGATACTCGATGGCTGCCTTGGACAGCCTCAGATTCTTCATGCATGAAATTCCTCTACAGTGTATGTTTGAAAAGAATATGCCATGTATCAAATCCGACAATTCATTGGTTAATCATTGGTATTGAGAGCTTTATACTCTTTTAAAAAATAGAACAGAAAGTAAACTGCCTGCAATGGTAAACACCCGGAATGTGTTGCTGCCATTGCTCACAGAAACCGCTACTTCAAGTACTTTCAACAAGATAAATGTTCTGAAACCAAAGTCGCCTTTATGACTGCTAACAACTGCTACAAACAGGTTATGCCCAATAGTTTAAGTTTAAGGTAGATGAGCAGAAGTTTTGTTGGCGAAAAACAAACGGAGTCGTGAACTGATGCGTGACCGCTATTCCAATTTTCATCAATGGACCATATGTGATTTCCTTAGCATTTTATAAAGCCAACATTTTTAGAAAATAACTTTGCATCAAATCCCATCCATTGCGATCAGGGCCACTTACTTCCTGAATTTCCCCCTATGACTGAAAACACTCTGAGCGACATCCATATATGTATCCGGGATGTTGTGAAACTTATCAAGAACCTTGATCCCAGAAAAATAACTGGTCATGAAAACACTTTTATTCATAGTGCTTGAAAAGCTGAAACTGAAACTAGCTTCCATTCTGTGTAACCGTCCACCTTACAAACTAATTATCCATTATACTCGAGTGGCCTTTGGGCCTTGATAAGCGGTGACTTGTTATTAAAAAACAAAGAAAAAAAAGAAGTGAAATAAAAACTCAAACAAGAAAATGAAGAAGAAGAGGAAGAAGAAAAATAACTGAATAATAAAAATTAGAAAGAGAAGAAAAAAGAAAAGTAATAGAAAATGAACCCAAAGAAGAAGAAATGTAACCCGAAGACAAGAAAAATAACACAAAGAAAAAAAAATTAAATAAGAATTAACTCACAGAACAAGAAGAAAAACAAGAAGAAAAACAAGAAGAAGAAAAATACAAAACAAAGAAATAAAAAATAAAGAATAAATAAGACTTAGAACACAAATAATAAGAAAAAGATGAAGATCTCAAAGAAAGAGAAAGAAAAAGGAAAAATAAAAAAGAAGATAAAAACTAAAAAGAAGAAAGAAAATACAAAAGAAAAAAATAACTCCATGATAAGGACGAATAAGAACACAAAGAAGAAGAAAAAGAATCCTGGGGAAGATGAATGCCAATAAAGGTATATGCAGATGACTGGCCAGAATATGTTTTCAAGATATGAAGATGGCTTAGCAAAAAGTTATTCAATGTTTGGAATTTACGCCCATTCCTATAGACTGCACTTGCCAGAAGCATTTGTAACGGGATTCCAGTCAGGCGACACGATGCATGGTCCAAGAGAATTTACGCTTTACGCCATGAAAAAGTATTTTGTTGAAAAGGCAATCACTTCCACCAAAGCAATGGCTTCCAGCCATCGATAATGTGCTCCCCAACATTCCCATATTTCCACACCGAGGTTGTAAGCCTCTGTCTCACCTGAAGCTCCATTCGTCATTGAGAGAGAACTGCACACAAAATGATAGTGAAAAATCATCCACGGTGTCGCTAGAAAATGTATCCAGTGGGTTATTATTATAATATATACTGTCAGTAACAGTGGAATCAATCTGGATCATCCCGGTTAAATGATTCTTATCTGAAAACAAAATACTCTTCCACTTTTTTACGTGGAATATGTGGTGCTTCTATGCATTTTGAACCGCACTCTACATCTGAAAAAACTTGAGATTTGTCCAATGATCGGTTGATGCCCTGCCAGACAACTCGTTGAATTTTTCTTCTTAAGGCCAAAAACTTATTATGGGGCTGATATATTGAAATTCTCATTTAGTATCCTTCGGATATTGAAAGCACATCTCACCAGTGATGACATTTTGAGAGATTCCTGTGTTGCCAAATGTAACGCAAGAAATATTTAATTAGAATTCAAATGTTCACTATTACAGGAATTCATTTTGAACTTTTCTCATTTTGATTTTTTCAAAACTCTACGCAAATAATTCGTTGACTCTAAAATAGGCCGTAATATATATATATATATATATATATATATATATATATATATATATATATATATAATGTGTGTGTGCATATATATATATATATATACATATATACTAAATATTAACCGCCCAAGAGCAAGTAAAATTAATTTCTTTGAACATAACCGTTTTTACCGCGTTTATATCCACTTACAAGATATGATGATGACTAAACCTAATGTCTAGAATTCTTATTCGTATTTTGATCTAAATCCATTACATGATTTTGATTCTAGAAAATGTCTCAAATTAACAAAACTTAAAAAGCCTTTAAAAGAAATTGAAATTCAGGAAATCTTGTATGATCGGTGTCTAATGACTACGTGCTAAATTCAGAGAAAATCTGATGTATATGAATTTTTAATGTGTGGTTTTTGCCGATATTTTGCCACTTAAATCCTTTTAAAATATTACACAGTCACTAATTTTTTTAGAATATTTATTAATTGATGTCTAATACCTATTGTTAAAATTTCACAAAAATCAAAGACATCTTAATTTTCACAAAAGGCTTTCAACCCGTTTTCACTTTTTTGCATAAAACTCAGTTAAACTACATATAAGACACATTATTATTCTTTATGCCTAGAAGCTGTGTTCCAAAGTTCATAATCATGTGTTAATTAGTTTAGGAGTGAATTTTGTACATACAAATGTATACACATACCTAACAGTATAAAAGGAGAGATAGATATGCATGTGATATGTATATTCTTATGGTGTTTCATACTTATTCATTAATGACTATTCTATTGATAACCGCATGACATCTAACAATAGCTCGTTAACAAATAGATTTTTGCCCCATGTTTTCAGCAAAAAGTTATTAATCTTTTTCAAAAATACATTTATCATACCTATGAATTTATTTATTATCTATAAACGAAGGAAACGCGTCAGATATATATATATATATATATATATATATATACATATATATATATATATATATGTTTTTCAAGAGATGTAAACAAATCGAAAATGTATATTTTATGTATGCATCGATATTGGACAGGGGCCAATAGGCATAATGTTTATCTTTAAAATTATTTTCAACGGATTAACTTTAGACATTTATATCAAATTTTATTCAAAATCCATTTTATATTCTCACAGAAATATTACTATATATATGTAATATATATAATATAATATATATATATATAATATATAAATATAATATATATATAATATATATATATCTATATATATAATATATAAATAATACATATATATTATATATATAACATATATATAATATATATAATATATGTAATATATATAATATATATATATATATATATATACATATATACGATTTATATAATATATATGATATATAAATATAATATATATAATATATATATACTATTTAATATATATATAATATATATATATGTATTTTGCATTGTATATATTGTATATATTGTATAATATATATATATATATGATATATATATATATATATATATATTTATATATATATATATATATATATATATATATATATGATATATATATTATATATATATATATAAATATATATATATACATATATATATATATTTATATATATTCTAAATGGAAATTTGACACTGCTCAGGATTTTATGAAGAACACTATGGCCCTTTTCATTATAATTATATTCATAGCACCATATCACTTTCTTTATTTTTCACATCCCTTTGTTTCACTCTATAATATAGTGGGAAGGAACTGAAATCGTTGAAAACTTTCTAACTTTGTTTTATCCATATAGTTTAACAAGTTACACATGTCTCTTTACTTATTCTTGTTATTAAAACTCATATATTAACAAGCTACACATGTCTCTTTACTTATTCTTGTTATTAAAACTCATCTATTAACACGTTACACATGTTTCTTTACTTATTCTTGTTATTAAAACTCATCTATTAACACGTTACACATGTCTCTTAACTTATTCTTGTTATTAAATCTCATTTATTTACAAGTTACACATTTCTCTTTACTTATTCTCGTTATTAAAACTCATCTATTAACACGTTACACATGTTTCTTTACTTATTCTTGTTATTAAAACTCATCTATTAACACGTTACACATGTCTATTTACTTATTCTTGTTATTAAAACTCATCTATTTACACTTTACACATGTCTCTTTACTTATTCTTATTATTTAAACTCATTTATTAACACGTTAAACATGTCTCTTTACTTATTCTCATTATTAATTTTCATTTCCCTATTAAGCTGCCATTTTATGGCTGGTTTTAATTCTTGAGCGACAACGTTGGGCTTATCTTTAGCAGTTGCTTTTTTAAAGGTCCAATAATAGAATTAATTCAATGTCCATTTGACTCCGTTCCGTCATAATGGACGGTTCACCTTTTTAAACTCTTCAATTGCATTTGGGGCGATGCCCAGATGTTTACACTTCTGATCTGTCTATAATAAACAGATGTTTTAGTACCTTTTTTTTTTTTTTCGCTCCCAACTAAGACTTTTCCTGTGATAATTTTTTCCACTCTGCCCAAAATCAAAAATACATTTCTCGATGCAATTTTAGCAGTGTGATGTATTCGTTTTTTAAATCCTTTTATCTACCTTCAGGGCCCCGGCCACCTTGCCACCTGGATGCAATTGTGTGTGAGAGGGATGATATGATATGGTTTAGAAAGATAATGGGCAGAAAAAAGTAGAAAAGGCTATGGTAGAGGGACTTGGGAGTGGTGACGTGTGTAGGGTTGAGCACCTTACTCTAAATAGTATCTTCACTAGGACCTTTAATTCTATTTATCCCATAGATGCTCCTGTAACTAGTACTACCACTTTAGGTATGCATGTATCTGAGAGTAATTGCTACTAAAGGGTGACTCCATACTCCCAAAACCTCCCAAATTTGGGCCTCACCAACGGATGCACCTTAAGGTCATAACCTAGACCGATTTTCAGTACGTGCTTTTAGTTGCGTGTGTGTATGGTTGCCCCCTGTGTCAATCTCCAGGGGTATTGTTTGACATATGATTGGTTTTGTTGTTCTTTTACGGGCACTTTCCGCCAAAAGTACAACATATCTAACACACAATAATTTGTAAACCAACAAAAACAACATCACATCATTCATATTCGTTTCAATGTTTATAACACTTTTGATTTCATACTTTTGATTTCATACTTTTGCTTCTATAAAATCTATCTTCTCGACAATCGATGTTTAATAGCAGTCAACAACTGTAGGCATGGTGGCTCGATATATAGTACAGCAAAAAAAGGTTTGAAATGAAAAGGGTTACCAACGTTAAAACGAGGCGGCGTAGGTAAATAATTCTAATGAGTTTGATATAAATTATGTGTTTTCTTGGTTTAAGAGTTATCAAGTGTAAACTATTCTGTACATTTACCGTGATTTCCTTCTCGTTATTTAAAGAATAAACCGTGTAATAAAACATCTTTATCGAATTATGTGAGTGACGAAACAAGTAAACAAAAAAAAAAAACGTGGAACATTTTTCTCGGTTGCTTTCTTTTTCGCGTGAACGAATCACTGAACTGATAAATCCTTACTCTTTCTCCCGTCCTTTTCTCATCAACTCATGTTTTAAACTGCGCCATTTTCCTTGGCCGACATTTTCGAAAACGGGAAACGTGAAGTGGATTTTTACGGTTAAGTCCGCCGTTTGAACTCAAGGAGCACATAAAAAAGAGAAGGTGAGTGGGAAGTTAGTGTCGTAAATAGGATATAATAGTGTTCAGATCTTAGTGAAAATTTCCCCCTTTTTTGCTTTTATTTTTTAAACATCGCAAGTAGTTTTAGTCTTTGAAGTTGCCGACCTCTTTAAATGAAGATGAAACCTCATTTTTTTAATAGAAACTTCCTTTTTATGATACTAATGGCGACAACTTGAAAGGAAAAAGAGACTGTTGTATGTTCATGGCTGGTTAGTTCGATCCTTACATAATACTAGGCAAGTGTAGTGCATTGGTAGATTGAATCTCATGGTATTTTCATGGAGAGTTAGTCTAGGGATGTCTATAACCTATCTTTCAATCATATTACGTCATATGCTCATTCCATTATGACACACCTGTTATTGATGCCTAATTTTGACATTAATACGGCATTAACATAGTGAGAGATTGACAAACTAAACGTGTTAAATAGTGAGAGATTGACAAATAAAATGTGTTTAAAAGCGAGAGATTGACAAACTAAACGTGTTATATATATATATATATATATATATATATATATATATATATATATATATAGGAAGTAGCACTAACCACACCTTTGTTCGTGGGAAGCCCAACGATTGGCTGAGAGAACAACAAAGAATCTGATTGGTTAACTAGCTAGCCATGTATATAAAAACACCTGGCAAAAATAACTCCATGCATTTTAGCCTGAAGATTCCCCCGGGGATGAAACGCGGGAGCCTCTATGTAGCTTAATTGCGATAAATATATTTTCATAGCTTACTATATATATATATATATATATATATATATATATATATATATATATATATATATAAATGCACTAGTGGAATACTCATTCCAAGACGGGTACAACAACATAAATATATCATTAGTTTTCAATTTTAATGTATTTTCTTTTTTATCAGTAAATTGTACAGTGTCGGTGGCCCCCTCTAAATGTTAATGTTTACAACAAAATAAATGCCGTGCCAACGTTTATCACATTGTTGCCTAGAATGCATATTAAATTATTCATAATTTCAAAATTACTGATTTAACCAAGCACATACATATTGACACTCACGCGAGCACATCTATCTTCTAAAAATGTATTGCTTAATATAACTTTAAATTTGATGCACAGCAACTTTTCTCTATTACATTTTTTGCATCTAATTTATTGTAAAAGTTTTGGGGGAGTGTGCGAGTTTGGTTTGGGCACACATTTTAAATAGTCAAATTTACACACAACAACGTGCTCATGTTACTCACTGTGTTACGGAAAATATATATACCAAACTTCATAATAATCGGTTCATTCGTTCCTGTAAACACAAACACGTACCGCACTTTATATATATATGCACGTCTATATGTTAAAATTAAAAAAATGAGCCATTGTAACTAACCGTGTTGTATATTCTAGAATTTCTAATGATCCGTTCATTAATTTAGAAGGTTATATTGTAAATAAAAATATAGAAATATATACAAATACTTGACTTATATATATATATATATATATATATATATATATATATATATATATATATATATATATATATATATATATACTAGCAGGACCAGTGCCCCGGCGTTGGCTGGCATTGATATGAATTAAATTAAGAAAATATAAGTATCAACTCGTCAAGAAGCAGTTGAAAACAACCCTGTAATGGAGGTTATTTAAGTAGGATCTATCGATGTTTTGAATCCAACGAAATAGATGTCTATATGGTTTGGGTGACTTCCCCCTGCCCCTCTATCATTGTAAATAGTGGTTTATTCGAAAAAATAAAAAACACTGCTCCCCGAAGTAAATATGATCTAAAAATATGCGCGAAGCTTTCCAAGGTTTCACTGATCTTGGCAAGCTTCGCGCATAGGAAAAATACTTCTAGATTGAGGCAGTTTTTATCTCAATCCGCAGTGCCTATTTTGGTGGAAGATTGAATTTACTAACTTTGAAAATTGATCTTTCGTCTAAATTTGACCTTGATTTAAATATACGGCGATTAATTTTGAGAATGTATTGTAGTTATTTATTTTTCGATTCATATATATCCCTGGATAATCTTGTAACTTCTATTCTTAACGCCCCTAATCTCACCAATTAACCTTCCCAAAAATGTTTTTCTCCTCCCCATTGCACCTAATAACTATTTCTACCCGTAACACCTATCGTTAACTAACATTATTCCTCCTACTACCCACCGATCATTAACATATCTAATATCTAAACATTTATACCTCCTCTGCAATATAGCTCTTACTATTCTTTTTACTTCAGCTCTACTCCTAACTTATTATATTTATTATTTTCCTTCTGTCCGTAAACCTACCCACAAACTCCTCCACGGCCTCTACATCTCACTTCCTTATTATCTCCCACGCATCCACTACATCGTCCTTATATTGGCCTCCTCCTAATGGCAACTTTTTTCCCCGTAAATTCTTTTCGTCCTTTTTTTAACTATGATTTTCGATTTCCCCTCCAATTGGGTCCATATACATCCCCCTGTAATTCTTATTAGATCTCTAACTCACTAGCATTAAAATGTAAGTTTACTTAATTTCAATCTAACCCTGGCCCATAACACTTATATTAATTCAGTTGTTACTAGTATTTCTACCCTACCCCTTTAATAGTCTTCAACCCCCCCCCCCCCGAATTTTTTTTAACTAATTGATTGATTCAGGCTAGTTGCATGACCACATACTTTGGCCTGCCTTGAATAACCCTAACCCCTCTAACTACTCGCGAGCCATTTCCTATCGGTCTTCTCTCTTTTACTCACCTTATCTTATTTTTGACCAATTTTACCCCCATCCCTTCTAATCATATTTTAAACTACTTGGAAGCCTCTTGCAAGCTTCTCTTATAAATCTAATTTAAAATTGTAATTGCTAACTGTTACCCTGTTACTGCTCACTCACCATTTAAACTATAGATTATAACACTGACACTGCACTTAAGTTTTAATTGAACTAACCCAATTCCACCCCTTATTACTTATAATCGAAACAAATTGTTTCAAACAATCTATTCTTATCGCTTAAACTATTTCCCCTCTCCTAAATTTTTAATATAACTGAGTAGGACAGGCTTGATCTTTAATATTACAAAACTTATCCCTTAATTTCTTTTCTCTTTTCTCCTTTTTTCTCTTTTGTCATTTAATTTCTCTTCTAATTATCCATCTAACTCTTAATTTGGTTTTTGAAATATTTTTTTTTAATTAACTATTCTCTAGTTCCTTTTAATTTTTTAATCATTCACTCTCCCACATACCTCTATTTATTTTACCATGCTTTACCTAATCCGTTTAACCTTTTTTAAATCCCTAGAAACCCTAGCTAGTAACAGCAATTACTCTGCCTTTAGTCGCCTTACTTGTTACCTTTGAAATGTTAGAAGTTCACTCATTGGAATTCTATTTTTAGAATCGGCAAACTCTATTATTTCGAGTTTACCTCGCCAACCCCTAAATTCATTTTTATACGACTTTTCTATACCATTCCTCCCCGCTTCAGATTAATCCTTCTCTCAAAAACCCATCTCTTAACCGTGACTATATCGCGCGCCCTTACCCTCAATCCCCCCTTTCACTTTAACCTCCTGCCCCTATCCAATCCATTTTTCTTTTTTCTTTCTTTCTCTTTCTTCCCAACCCCTGTAGCGGCTTTTTTTAAAATCCGAACCTCACGACCCCTCGCGCTTTAAACCCCCTCCCTCTAACCCCAAATTTTAACCTTTTTTGTTTCATTTGGATTTAGACCCTCTTTGAACAAGATGTCATTTGCCTTTTTTAATCCAGGAAGTATTTCAATAATGGCCAGCTTTTCTCCTTTCAATTCCTTTTAAGTACGTTTGGATTTACTTATAATTCTGAACACTTTTCTCCACACTGCTCCTACGCAAATATTTTTTTCGCGTTCTACAATTCATCGAACTTCCTTTCAACGGAAATTTACCACCCGGACAAACCGCATATCTTTTTTACGAAACTTTTCTTTTTTTTCACTGCGTTTTTTAATAATATTTTTCATATTTTTCAAATATTTGAACTTTGTTTTTTTCGAAAGCCAACTTATCCGTCTGTATTTCTCCTCTGGTGATAAGATCTCGATCATTGAATAGCCTTGGCTTCAGGAAAGAATAATAAACACTAGTTTATTACTGAATACACCTTGCATTGAACAATTGAAATTTGAAATAAATTTGGACAATCGTCGCATATTTATCACTCTTTTTTCTTCTCTCTCTCTCTCTCTCTCTCTATATATATATATATATATATATATATATATTATATATATATATATATATATATATATATATATATATATATATATATATATATATATATATATAAAAGTGAGAAACGTCTTCACGCCAAGTTCTAAAAGACATTTGGATAAGAAGAGTCCGGTTGATGTTATGCGCAGATTGGCGCTTTTTAGAATACGGAAATTGACAACATTATTGAGGCACGTATGAAAATGTATTTAAGTGACATATTTTTGAAAATCAGCACATGATGCGATTTAAATGAAAAAAATCATTTTTTTATTTTTTTATTTTTTCAAGCTTTCGTTGTAAAACAACTTTGTCAGGCGAGATTGTCTTATAGATTTTTTATTTACTTCTTTTCTCATTTTGATGGTATTAACATTAGGCAAATAGAGCTAGTGTCGGAGAGCTGTAAAGTTAATCTTCCGGAAAGTGTTGTGGTAGTGGAACCGATGTAAGAATTAGTTTTATTATGATTGTCAGAGGTACATTCTCCGATGCACATCGAACTGATATATTACATTGGTTCTTCATAATGTATTCTGGGTCTGAGAAGTGTTATTTTAAACTAGATGGCTCGATGGTTTCATTTTTTAAATTATAAATGATGAATCTTCCTTTATTAGCAGAGTTGATGGGAGAAATGTAGCGATGTACTATATTTTTAAGAGCTTTTTCATCCAATTTAATATTCGAATGCATTAGGTTACAGTAGAATAGATTTATGTAGTGGGAATTATTCAGCTGATTATTATTAGTATTATCTACAATATAATTTGGAAATCGATAGTTAATTATGACTTGCTTAATGTTTTTTTTAATTTGCTAAGGAATAACTTTTGGTTCAAGAGATTAGCTTTGCACGGTTTAATAGATTTTTAATCATTGCAATTTCATATTGATATGGGAAATTGCTTCTATAACTTAAAATGCATGTATTAATAGAGATATGTTTTTTATAGGGAGAGGTGACGAATGCATCATTGTAAGAGTCAATGAGAACATCTAAATACCGAATTTTGTTATTAACATTGAACTCATGAGTGGACGTAAGTACGGTGTTATTTTGAAAAATGTCTTGTAGTTTTTTATCTCATCATTATTGTCTGCTAATATAAGAATATCATCAACGTAGCGGGTATAAATGGAGAGTTTAGTAATTATATAAAATATTTTATTTTCAAGGTCAGCCATGTAAAAATTACTAAAGGTCAGTCCGAGGAACGATCCCATAGAAACACCGTCAGTTTGGGTATAGATGGTTCCGTAATAGTCGTAGAAAGGGGCTTCGGTTGTACAAATTAATAATAACGTTTTAAGTATTTTAAGAAGATTTTTTCGTGGAGAGAAGGATATATTATTGGAACATTTGTAAATAAGCTTTCAACGTCAAGTGAAGCGGTAATTTTATTATCTGATTTTGTTTAGGGGGGTTTGAAGTATCTGGGTGGATTTTACACTGTATTTACTTGGTAAATATGGAGTTATTAGTCCATTAAATCTGTTGGCTAATTGATATATGGAGGTAGTGACTTGATAAATTATAGAAAAGGAGAGGGGAGTTAGGTTTATGGATTTTTACGGCATTGTATAGGAAACCGTGGTTTATAATCCCCAAATATTTTGGGGAGATTGAGGTTATCGATTACGGCATTATTGGCTGTAATAAGCTTGTTTACATGTGCCTTAAGTTGATCAATACCCCATTCTTTTAACTTTAAAAAAATGTTCACTGATCGTCTTAAATAGTTTGTCATTTGGTGAAATAGTTTTGTTAAGTACAACATATATGTCCGTTTTACCAGCTGCTTTAATAATAATGTTTGGGTGGTTTTGGAGTTTATTTGCGGATTTTTTTAATCTATGATTAATATATATATATATATATATATATATATATATATATATATATATATTTATATGCATCCTCCACTCTGTAAGAAAATGTAATGTGTATTTATTTGTATATAAATATATATAAGTCCCTCTCCTCACACGGGAATTATAAATTCTTCACGTTGGAACGAATACATATTTTTCTAAAGTCATAGCAGATTACACCAACATAATTTCAAGTTTGTAAAAAAATCCTCACAAATATGCACGTGACTGTAACTGCACATATCTAGCTGGTGAAATCTGTTTTAACTTTTCTCTGTCTCATTACTTGTCTCAAATTATCACCTTCCCCACACGTTTTCCTCATATGATATTCATCAACATCCTTACTTTTTGCTTCTTCTCACTTTTTTTCATGAATCATGTTCTATTTTTTCTTCTCTTCTGATCATGCTGCTGTTGATGTTGTGGTTGATTTTTCGGGGAAGTCTTTTATTCATCGTTCTTTTCATAGGAAGACGTTCAACTACAGGAAAGCTGATTGGATGACACTCACAACCTCCTATGTGACATTCTATGGGGTCCTATTTTAGGTGTGTCTCCGTATAATGCTGCTACGGAGGTTACTGACTGGCTTCTTGTTGGAATTGACACCTTCATTCCTCATCGTAAGTTTCAGACCAAACCTCATCCTCCTTCCTGGTTTTCATCTGTTAGTGCGTCTGCCATTGTCCATCGTAATCATTACTTTAATCAGTACCGTCTGAATAATTCTGAAGCTTTTAAAAACTGCTACAGAAAAGCTAGCAATGTCATTAAGAGAGAAATATATGTGAGATAAGTCTAGCTATTCTCTAAGGATGCGTAACTATATCCTATCTCAAAGGTTGGCTATCTTGATTTTTGGAGACTCTACATAAATTATTAATAGTTACAAGTCTGCTGTTCCTCCTCTTTTTAATGGTCTTCAGGTTATTTAATCTTCAGACGATAAGGTTTATCTGTTCGCTCTTCTTTTTGCTGACAATTATTCTCTTGATGATACTGATGCTGTTTTTCCTGATTTTCCTTTGAAAACTAGTCAGTCTCTTGAGTCTGTCATCATCACTCTAACGATTGTTGCTAGGGTTTTTCCTGATCTTGACCAGTCTAATGCTTCCGGTCCTTATTCAATTCCTGTTATCGTTCGCAAGCGTTGTGTCCCTGAACTTTCTTGTATCCTCGTTAAATTATTCAATCTCTGTTTGTTTCAGTCCTGTTTCCCTTCTTGGTGGAAGGAGTCTTCTGTTGTCCCTATCTTTAAAAATGCTGGTAATCGGTCGGACCCAACGAAGTATCGTCTCGTTAGTCTCTCTCTGTTATAAACCAAGTTTTTGAAAGGCTGGTAAAGGGCAAGCTTGTTCATATTCTGGAAAGTCCGAGTCTCTTTAGTGATGTTCAGTATGACTTTCGTTGTTTTCGTTTAACTGACAATATGTTAGCTATTGTAACTGAGCGGATCTGTCGGTTTATGTATAATTCAAGAGAAGGTAGGGGCATTGCGCTTGACATTTTCGAAGGCGTGTGGAATTCTGAACTTCTAGATAAACTTCAGGATGATGCTATTAGTGGTGAGGTTCTTAACATTATTAGGTCTTTTCTTTTATATCGAGGCTTGCAAATAACTTTAGACAGTGTATCTTTTCCTATCAATGCTGGTGTTCCTCAGGGCTATATTTTAGGCCAACATTTTGTTTTGTTTATATAAATTAACTTCCAGATAATTAAATTCAGAAAATTAACATCTATGCTGATAATACGACTCTCTATCATGGTGTTTCTTCTCTTCTACTTCTCTCGGATAAGTTGAAATATGCAGCTAATCTAGAGATCAGTGGTATATTTGGGTACGAAAGTGATTGTTTCATTTAATCCTGTTAAAACTCAGTTTGTTATTTTCAATCGTAGGCGTGCCCCTTTTCTTTCTGCGATTATCATGGATGGCCCTGCTCTTGAGGATCAATCGACTGAAACTTCTTGGTCTTGCTCTCTCATCAAATCTTTATTAGTGTTCATACATTAGATCGATTTGTCTTTCTGCTTCTCGTAAAGTCGGTTCTCTCTATCGCTCCGAACACTTTCTCACACCTGAGGCTATTCTTTATCTTTATAAATCTACTATCAGACTATGTATAAAGTACTGTTGACATATTTGGGCTGGTGAATCTCTGTCCTTCTTGAGGGTTTATTGATCAGGTGCAGAAATGTACATGTAACTTGATTGGCCCCACTCTTTCTTCTTCTTTACACTCACTCTTTCACATACGTGATGTTGCTAGTCTCAATCCTTTCTACAAGTACTATTATGGTCGGTGTTCTTCGGAATAGTGTGATCTATTCCCTGATTCTTTTGTTCCAGCTCATTTGACTCCTTGGTCTAGATGTTTCCATCAATTCGCTGATGTGATACCACATTGTAATAGAGCTTTCTATTCCAGTAGCACTTTTCAATAACTACAGGCTTGTGGAACTCTCTTTCTGTTGATTCTTTTCATCCTATCTATAGCCTGAGTCTTTTCAAGACAAAGGCCAAAAATCATCTCTTGTCTTTGCGATAATCATTTTTTGTTCTTGTTAGCTCCTTAAATCAAGTGGCTTCATGAATTATCTGGAGCGATTTCCATGAAAAAGTTAAAATACATAAAACAAATACACTTTATAACATAATTTCAATATCGTAGAAGTCCAATTAAAAAAGCAGATCAGATAAACAAAATGTAATCCAAGATTATCTCTTTTTCCTCATCTTAATGTGACTGTAAGATGACTACCAATATTGAATGTACTTTTATGATATTACTGGTGTTACACGGCGACTGGCCGTGTGGGTTTTGTTAATATACTCACCTATCTGGAGGTTGAGTTGACAAAGCAAAACTCATATTTACGGGTCTTTTTAAGTACGTGAAATTTACAATAGGTAAACGACTTCTATTGTTTGGTAGAATTGGTCATGTGATGTGATGAGTTATGATTTTGTATGAGAGATATTTCTTGGGTGGAAAATCAGTTTCAAGCTCCGATTCACATCTGAATGATTTAAAACTTCGTGGCTCTTAGCCTACCTTTTATCTTAGATGATGGAAAAACACTGTTAGTTAAGTAATAATAGATTATACCTTTAATTGTAATTGTATATTTCATAATTATTTTAGTATGCTCAGAACTTGTCGGACACAACTCAGCGAGAAAATCCTGTGCGTGGATTGAGACAACAATTTTCGGACCTAATATGCGAGGAATTGCCAACTGACCTCTTACATCAATCTTTCTATAACTCCCAACATACCCGGTACATCATTCTATAGCTCCTTCAAAATGTAAAGACTTACCATTTCGGTTACCTGAACAGAGTCTGGAGCCCCATAGAAATGTCAAAGTTGAGTTTTAAATTTTTCCTGGTTCATAATTTATTGTCGTATATGATTAATGTTCTCCTAGCTGAATTTATAATGTCTATTTCCAATTAACTAATGTTATATAAGGATGATGCTTTGTGTTTTGTAAACTCTGGTGATAGAAATTTAGAAAAACAAAATAACTTGCATCAATATTTTACTAAATTGGACCTTAAGATTACCATATATATAAACTATAAGGTATTACATTTTCTAGAATGATAAGTGAGCAGTTATTTAATAATAATAAATAATATTATGATAAACCATTAGCCAGATCTGGCTATAGTAAGAAAATAAATATTATTAAGGGGGAAGTGGATGAACATGTGGTAAGTATGGTTAGAAATAGGAGACAATTTCACATCGTACCATATAATATTACTATGGACAACTTTAAACTTAAGATTAACAATAGTAACACTAGTGATACGCACAGAGGCAATAGGATACATAGACAAACTCCACTTCAACATACTGGCATTCATACTATTAAGAAGAAAAACCAGCACAGAAAGTCGATTTGCGCCATACAGTAAGTACATTCTTACCAACATACATAAACAATTATATCGCATTGTAGAAAAGAACCTCCCTCGTAATAACAAACAAGGTACAATTTAAAATAAAAACAGTTAAAGTATCATGTTCAATTTCTAGAACTTTACATCAATCATTGTGGCTTCTAATAATTAAAATATAAACTAGACAATGAAGAATGGTGTAAACAATGCCCTTCAAAATACTATTGTACAATCCCGATGTAACTGTAGAAACGTGAATGAGTGTCCGTTGGGGGGAATATTTGATTTAAAATCTAATGTATAAGTGTAATGTCGTAGAGAGAAATATAACTAGAGCATACATTGGATCCACTGGCTCAGTTTTAAGGATACGTATAGAATCACCATATGCCATTTAAAATAGCACCTAATTCCGATTCTAAGAAAAGATAAATGAATAACAATAACACACAATTCGCGTTGAAATGGTCTATATTAGGTAGAGCTGAGATATATAAACAAAGTACATCCAAGAGATGCAACTTATGCACCCTATAATCTTATCATATAATAGCATCTAATGATAATTTAGTTAACAAGAAGCAGAAAGTAATTCAACATTCCTTGCATTGCTCTAGCAGGACCGGCGGGACAGTTATACATATCGGGGGCTCTCCTAAAAAGTGGGGGGGGGGGCGGTTAGACACATGCATATATAACTTCATTATTGATGACCGTAAAATGGAGGGACCAAGTCAAAAAGAGGGGGATTGAGCCCCCCCCTCCCCCCGGTGCCGCCGTCTATGTCTAGATATGTGTTCTGAAATTTAAGACCAGATTAATAAACTACAGTGGAAAGTACTATGAACTGAGATTTTTTCATGAGTATAACAAAATTAGGCATTGTTGAATTATTACACACACACACACACACATATATATATATATATATATATATATATATATATATATATATATATATATATATATATATATATACAGTTTTAAAGTATTGGTAGGAGGTAAAATATTTGGGGTTAATAGGGTTATCATGGGTGTGTTATAAATGATATATATTCTAAGCATATATAAAGAATCTCAGATCAAGAATCAAGATTACTCAGAAACAAAAAACGCCGACTTGGTTTTGGTTATTATTTTAACTTACGCTGTTGTTTTTCTTACTTACGAAGTATTCAAGGTAACATAATATTCATCTTATTTGTGTTTCTTTTCTGCTGAAAAAACTAAGAGAATCACCAATGTTGGGGCCCGGGATTTATTAATTATACATATTTTCAAGGGCCCTTCTAATTGGAGATTTCTTGCGAATTGCTTCAGTTTAAAAGGATGTCTACTGCTCAGTCAAAAAGGACTTCTCATTCTGGGGAACTGCTTTTAATATTGTAGGGTCTGTCTTCTCTCCGGAGAATCATAAAGTAAAAATAATTCAATAGTACAGATTTCTTGAGTTAATCTACTTTTCTGAGAAACGCCGGGACACGGGTCAGCTAGTTTTAGATAAGAATATATGTTTATATTTCATGTAGATTCCTGAACCCTTTTTTCTATAGAGAACACACAAAAATCACACATACATATATATATATATATATATATATTGCGTTATATATATATATATATATATATATATATATATATATATATATATATATAGAGAGAGAGAGAGAGAGAGAGAGAGAGAGAGATAGGCACAGAGAGAGAGAGAGAAGATATAGAATATATACATCGATCTAGATATATAGCGAGCGATAGAGAGAGAGAGAAAATAGAGAGAAAGAGAGAGAGACAGATAGAGGGGAAAGGACAGGCAGATAGGCAGACAGACCGCCGAGAGTCGTCACGTACTAAATATACCACATTTCATCATTTAAATTGTATTGTATTAAAAAAAGGAAAAAATGATTCTCTTATTTAATTTTCATAAAAATCGAGGGTGAGCAGTAGAATCCAAACTGCACACTTAATGTTTTCAGTCTGATACTAATCAATGTAGATATTGTATAAGTCGACTTTTAAAAAAAGTCTTATTCTCTCATAGCCCATTATTGAGGCATTTAGAGATCCGGGAACACTTCAATTGTCTTTCACAGTAAGTTTTACAATAAAATACTCTTTTAGATTGTATGTAGATTCTCTAACCTTTCTTTCTATAGAGAACACCCGAATAACACCCACACATACACCCACATAACACTGACATTGAGTTGCCATTCATCGCGCGATGAAGACATGTGACAACATTTTTTTATTGTGAGGGTTGATCGGTTTGCCAAAGAATGTATCTGCTACATTGCACTACTCAACGAATGGAAGAACTACCAGACACGTATTTATGTTGTTTTGTAGGGTCAGAATGCTAACCATTGTTCTACGGAGAGCTGGGGACTTGCTCTGTTGAATCTCCATTCCACATGCTCATTTGATTGTCGCCCCTCCCTTCTGCTCCTTCCCACTCCTGTCCGTTCAACTAAAGTACGCTTCACCCGCAAACCACGTGCTCAGTGGAGTCAGGTCGAAGAATGCCTCTGACCTAGTATGCCGATGGCCGAGAAATCTACAAAAGCATTCTCTCAGCCGATTAATACCACGCCACTCCGCCGAACTAAACACACACCATTTCTTATCCACCTCTCCCTCTCCCTTTCTCGATAATTCGACATTGTGCCCTAGAGAAATGAAAACAAAAAATATATCACACCTCTCTATCTCTATATTTTATATATATATATATATATATATATATATATATATATATATATATATCACTTCCTTTCGCCGTATATGTACGAATTAATGTAACATATTTTTCATACATTTTATCTGCTTTATCCTTTTATATTTCTTTAATTCCTTGTTGTATTTTTCATTTCTGTTTTTAATGTGAGTAATTTTGGGTTTATTTAGTGGAGAGTTATTTTTTTTCAATTCATATTCCAATAATTCGACCAAATTACAAGTTTAAATTTTTCCACTTGCTATTCCAGTAGCTTCTTCTTTCGTGTGAATCAGATGATTCTGGTGTTGGTATTAATTTCCCCGATGTTTTTCTAGTTAGAAATCTTTCTGGACAGACATCGGGTACTTACGGGAAAGACCACGAGAAGGTTGCCAACAAGTAAAAGTGGTACTGTGGAACCGACTCTATTCGAACTTGGAACACCCAGGTCTTCAGCCCGTGTCGGTATCCACTTAACCACCGCTACCTCCCTCCAGTAGCTACTTTCTAAGAACTTCGGGCTTGTGGATCTCTTCTTTAGCTGACTGTTTTTCACCTTCCTATGTCGTTGGTCTTTTCAAGATTAAGGCCAGTAGGCATCTCCTGTCTTTGCGATGGTACTATTTCGTTCTTGTTAGCTTCTTACATCAAGTGGTTTTATGCCTTGTCTGGAGCAGTTTCCTTTCAAAAATTCTTTTTTAACACAAAATAATCAAAAAGTTAAATATTGATTTTTCCCCCTAGACTGATCATGTGAGAACTTACAAAAAGCAACAGAAACAATACAAATGCTTTTTTCTTGTTAGTTTATAGATTTACTATGCGTAGCTGAATTTGCTTCTGAATAGTGATATGGCGTTCATTTTAATTTTCATTTGACGCTGATGATAGTAAATATGGCATCCCTCTGAGAAATAGTCCCAGTCCGATAAACTAATATTCGAAAAAACCTAAACAAAGAGCAGTTTTCTATACTAAAGTCCATGGTTGAATGATGAAAAAGATAAACTTACTAGTCGGAAGAAACTAGCAAACGTTAAATGGAGTTCAGTTCCATTTATTTTCACCCTCAGCCAATCATGTCGAACTTAACAAAACAATTGCCTAGTTCTTTTTCCGCCGTTATGTGCTTATCATAAACCGTTTAAAACCACTTTAACTGTAAGTATCCTTTGACTAGCTTTGAGAATCTTTTAAGGCTGACTTTCACTCTAGACCTAAAATGGAACACGAATATCCAGACTGTTGCTAAGGGCAGTGGAAAATATTTTGGATCGTTCTGCTGATCCAGAAAGTACCTAGTTCCAGATGCAATCTACTACCTATATGAGAGACAGAATCGTCTTACGATGGAATACTGCTGCCACAACTAAGGAATTGCGTACAGTCGATGCTTTCCTGCTTTGACAGAGTACAACAACAACTACAAAATCTAGTGTTGGATGGTATCTTCTCCTCCTTACAGTCCCATTCTCACCCAAGAGATGTTTCAAGTTTCTCTCTACTCTACTTTTATTTCCAATGAAGATGCTCGACTGAGCTCGAATCTCTTGTTTCTTCTTTGTAAAACATTCACGGTAATAAGTCGTATTGCTACCACAACGTAAAAAATACTTTTTTTTTTTTACTCCACACCTCTTGCGTCAGCCATAATTTCCATATATTTTCTTTGTAAAGGCTTCCTGCCTGTGGAACACATCACCGTGGAACGGCTTCCCATCTGATTACAACTTGATCATCTTGTCAATGTCAAGAAATTCATGTTTTGCAACGCCTCTAAAATAAGTAATCAAACGTTTGATCAATGTTAGTACCCCCAAAGTGTTCCTCATCTTTCCGTTGATAACTTTTACCGTCTAATAAAGCCTTATCCTCGAGGGGCTCTTTGCCTTGAAATGTGGTGACCAAATATAAGAGTAGTAAAAAGAGTAAATAGACAGAGGGAACAAGTTAACGCTCTATCTGTCTCTAACTCTCGCTCCTTTCATTTCTCTCCTTTTCTCTCATTGCGAGAGAAATGCCTTAACAAATATGTCACAGCTGATACGGAAACACTAATATATATATATATATATGTATATATATATATATATATATATATATATATATATATATATATATATATATATGTTAATAAAAACAATTAATATATATATATATATACATATATATATATATATATATATATATATATATACTATAAAAAAAGTACGCGTCATATTAAAAAGGGCAACTTAATGCAATATTATTTACCGCGTAGGAAGTGGAAAATACTAAGAAAAAAACTATTTTTCTATCGCCGGTAAAAAAAGAAAATAAAGAAAGACTACGTAATATTATGACGATAAAAATCGTGCATATTTCGGCAATGTGTTTGTGGTCGTGTGGTATAACGCCAGACTGCAAACAGTAATATCGTAGGTTCGATCATTACCCATATTAGTCATGCTGATAGCCGGCTGATAGAAACACGTGCCCATGGAATCCTTTTATATGCACGCAAAAATGAATTAATAAATATATGCATAAAATAAAAACTAATCACTCACCATATAAAAAGGGCGACTTGATGCAATATTCTTTACTGCTTAGGAAATGGAAACATACTATAAAAACAGCTATGTTTCAATCGGCAGTAATATAACACTGACAAAGACTTCGTAACATCATGGCGTTAAAAATCAGCAAGGTCTTGTGGTAAAACGCCATACTTAAAATAGTGATATCGTAAGTTCGATCCTCGTCAAGGTTAGCCATGCTGATGACGGCCAGAAACACGAGTCCATGGATTCTAGACCAACTCGACAATAAGCTAAAAAATTAATTCATATATATATATATATATATATATATATATATATATATATATATATATATATATAAGAATTAAATTAAAAGTTCAATTAAAAAGGGCGACTTAATGTAATACTTTTTACCACCGAGGAATTAGCACTAAGGCTGTTGTTGTAAAACGCGATATATATATTCCATGAAAAATGCCAGTATACTGAAATCATATGCCCTTAATAGGGTTAAGATGAAAATTCATATACACTAAATTTACAAAAGCAAGGAAATTCCCAAATTTTTACACTTTTATTGTCATTAAGAGTATACAGTATAAATCTTTATGCATGAGTGGATGAAGTGTGTGAGGTGCGCTGAAGAAAAATTCCTACCAGTAAAATACATAGCCTTGTTGTGCTCGAATACCCTTAATGACAATAAAAGTGTAAACATTTGAGAATTTCCTCGCTTTTGTACATTTAGTGCATATGAATATTCATCTTAACCCTATTAAGGGCATATGATTTCAGTATACTGGCATTTTTCATGGAATGTCAGTACTTCTGTAAAGGTTATGCATCAATACAATGGAAATTTTTAAGGTTTTTCGGAATTTTCTGGAAAACTAAGGTATATGGTAAACTGAAATTAAAATGCCATTAATTAGACCCTAGAACCTGTATTTCTACCAAAAATCAGCTGAATCCATCAAATAGTTGATGAGATACAGGGTGGCACATACGTACGTACGTACGTACACACGAATAACACAAAATCATGCCTGACCTTTCTGGATCTCTGGGTTGCCTTGACTAATGATGCTGAAATCTTACACACTTATAGAACCTATCAAATAAAAATGTTGTGCAAAGTTTTAACTAATTTGGTTTATTGGTTTTTGAGTTATGATTGATCAAAGAAATGAGATTTCCAGCATAGGCCGTTTTTGTAGTCTATTAAGGGATAGAGCGCTATCGCGCCTCCCTTTATTTATTAATCAATTTAAACGTACATATAAAAAAGAATCGACAAACACGTGTTTTGGCTGCCATCAACATGGTGATCTGGGTAAGAATCGAACCTACAATATTACTCTTCGCAGTATGGCATTTTACCACAAGTCTACAAAAGAGTCATCCTGAATTTGGAGATGTGCAGCGAGATGTTTGTTTGCATCTTAAATTCTGAATTTAGAGGCAGTCGAGGAAACAGGGAGCAAGGAAAAGATTTCTAAAGGCCGGCATCTCGAAGACATAAGCTATTAGAGTAAATGACTTTCCGGAATCTGGGGACCTCTACAATGAATCGATGGAATTTAGGTGATTGTCAGGTTGGTCGAGTGTATTTACGTGGAGACGACAGCGGAGCAGCAAGTTCATCTGAGAGCATTCGATTTAAGTACTTGTAAAACAAGCACAAGAATGCAACATTACGGCGATGGGATAAAGGCTGGAACTTGGTTGATAGTGATGCACCTATTAAAGTATCGACTCTTTTTTTGAAAAGAGAGCCTAGTAGATGGTGCACCCCCCTAGATGTGACAACAGTATCCCATGCATTGGCGGATGCTGGTTTTGTAGAGATATAGGATACTGTGACGTGTGAGAAGTTTAGAACTGCTAGAGAAATATCACACTTTTCTTGCAGCAGCTTTGCCGAAATATGTACAATTTTTATCGCTATAATGTTACGTAGTCCGTTATAATGTTTTTAACTGGCGATAGAAATATAGTCGTTTTTCTTAAGCCCCTATCCACCCATGCATGGAGTATTGTTGTCACATCGAAACGGGTGCACCATCTGAAATCTCTCTTTTTTAAACAGGGTAAAAAAACGTCACTAATCTAATAGGCCCCTCACTATCCATCAGGCTCCAGCTCCTGCCCCATCGCTGCAATGTTGCATTCTTGTGCTTTTTTTACAAGTTTTTCAATGGAATGTGCTCCTACGAACTTGCTACTCGGGTGCCTGCTCGACGTGCATACACTCGACCCACTTGACAATCACCTGAATCTGATAATACACTGTGTAGATCCCCATATACTTGACAGCTATATACTCTAATAGTTTCTTTATTCAGACTGCCGGCTTATTGAACTCTCTTACTTTCCCTCTCTTTCCCCGACTGTACCGACATGCAGAAGTTTACAATTAATGTGAAAAAGCATCTCGCTGCACAACTTCCAATTGAGGATGAGCCCCAAGAATTAACCCTAATTCTCAGCAGACTCTTACGTCTACGGTAGCAACTTGTCTTGTTTGGAGTGAACTAAGTTAAGAAAAATAAATGTGTTTGTGGTCTTATTGTACAACGCCAGACTTCAAGCTATAATATCGTCAGTTCAAGCTTGCCTAGGTTAGCCATGCTGATTACATACAGGAAAACGTGCCCATGGATTTACTTTATATGTACGTAAAATTTATTAATAATTAATAAATATATATATTTAGTAAAAATAAATTTACAAGTCCTATTAAAAAATAGCAACTTCAGGTAACATTCTTTACCGCTTAATAGTGGAAATATACTAAGAAACCCACAATTTTTCTATTGCCAGTAAAAATCAACACAAACAGTTACTACGTTATATTATGGCGATACATAACCGTACACATTTCGGCAAGGTGTTTGTGGTTTTGTGGTAAAACGCTAAACTGCATACAGTAATATCATAGGTTCGATCCTTGCCCAGGGTAGCCATTCTGATGTAGACTACACACACGTGTCCATAGTTACATTTTATATCTACGTAAAATTAATTAATAAATATATATATATGAAATAAAAAATATGACAGGCCAAATTAAAAACGGCTACTTCAAGTGTTATACTTTACCGTTTAGCAAGTGGGAAAATATCAAGAAAACAACTATGTTTCATAGTTAAGAAAAAAAACAATAAAAAGACTACGTAACATCATGGCGAAAACATCGTGCATATTTCGGCAAGGCTACTGCCAAAAAGTGGGCTTCCTCTACCGAGCTAGAAAACTGCTCACACGTGACATTATCCTATACCTCTACAAATCACCATCCGCCCATGCATGAGTATTGTTGTCACATCTAGGCGGGTGCCTTATCCACTGGTCTCTCTTTTTTATACAAAGTCAAAAAACGAGTCTATCACTGTCCACCAAGATTCAGCCCCTGTCCTATCACCGCAATGTTGCATCCTTGAGTTAGTTTTACAAGTACTTCAATGGAATGTGCTAAGATAGAACCTTCTGCTCTGGTGCCCCCTCGACGTAAAAATCCGAGATCCATCTGACAATCAGTTTAATCCCATCCATGTACTGTCAAGGTACCCATATGCCGGTGAGCCATCTACTCTAATACTTCTTTCCTCGAGCTGCCAACCTTTACAACTCCCTTTTTTGCTCCCTGATCCCCCGACATGCAGAAGTTTAGAACTAATGTGAACAAGCATCTCGCTACACAGCTCCCAATTTAGGATGAGCATAACAAATTCCTGACGTCTACAGTGGAAACTTTCCTTGTCTGTAGTGAACTAAGTTAAAAAAATAAATGTTGTGAATTAAGTTTAAAAAATGAATGTGTTTGTGGTCTTGTTGTAAAACGAAGAAATTATCTGCGGAATTGTCCCCTGTCCTCTCCAAACTTTACAACAAATACTTGCTGAATGTTTCTTTCCTCGATAACTGGAAACCTGCCTATGTCGGACAAGTCTTCAAGAATTCTGGGGATAGAACTGAACCTCAGAACTACAGCCCAATCAGTCTACTTCCGATCTTTGCTAAAATCTTTGAATCCTTAATCAATCTAGCGATAGTCCGGCACCTAGTTAATTCTAAACTTCTTTCTGATCACCAGTATCGATTTAGACAAGCACGATCTACTGCAGACATCCTAACAGTCATATATCATGCACTTGACAGGCAGGTGAAGCTAGGGCAGTAGCGCTTGATATATCCAAGGCCTTTGACAAGGTATGACATAAAGGGCTTCTCCTTAAAATTCGCTCATATGGTATTACTGGGCAAATATTTAATATAAGTAGATCCTTTCTACCCAAAAGAAAGCTCCAGGTTATCCTCGATGATCGTTTATCTAAGCAACATGACATAAATGCTGGTGTACCCCAGGATTCTCTCCCTGGACCTTTAGTGTTCCTGATTTTCATAAACGATATCCCTGAGTCTGAGATAGGTATATTTGCTGACGACACAACGCTTTACTCTCGTCATGTGGGCAAAATGGATACGAACATATCTGAGGCAATGGTTGAATCCTTAGAAAGTGACATCCAGTCTATAGTGGATTGGAGTCATAAATTGTTGGTGACTTTTAATGCTGCAAAGACAAATGACCTTTCCTTTAATAACTACCATAAACCTCTTCAACCACCGATTGTCATGGCAAATAACACCCTACCTGAGGATTCAACATTCAAACTCCTCGGCCTAACATTCACAGGTAACATGAATTGAAACAAATACATTGAAGTCATTGCCAATGCTGCAGCAAAGAAGGTTACCTCCCTCTACTGTGCTACTAAACACCTCACACCTGACATTATCCTGTATCTCTACAATACCACCATCCGCTCATGCATGGATTAGTGTTGTAACATATGGGCTGATTCATAATCCATTAGTCTCTCCATCATAGACAAGGTCCAAAAAAGAGTCGCCAACTTAATAGGTCCCTCACTATCCACCAAGCTCCATCCCCTGTCCCATCGCCGCAATGTTTCATACTTATGCTTGTTTTACAAATACTTCAATGGATTGTGCTCCGATGAACTCACAATGTTGATGATGATCAGAAACACTTGTCCACGGATTCCTTTTATATGTATGTATAAATTGATATATATATATATATATATATATATATATATATATATATATATATATATAAAGTAAAAAAATGATAATTACACGTCCTCTTTAATATTCTTTACCGCTTAGGAAGTTGGAAAATAGTAATAAACAACAACGTTTCGATCGTCAGTTAATAAAAAATAGAACAGCGACCAAGTAACATTATGGCGATAAAGAATCGTACATATTTTAGTAAGGTGTTTGTAGTATTGTTGTAAATCGCCTGATTAGAAACAGTAATATCGTAGGTCCGATCTTTCCCAGGTTAGCCATGCTGATGACGGATGATAGCCAGAAACACGTGTATGTGAATTTCTTTAATAAATGAACGTAAAAATGAATTAATCAGTATATAAATAAATAAAAAATAATTACAAGTCTGATTAAAAGAAGATTAATGTACTTTTATAAACCGTAGGAATATACTTAGAAAACAGTTAAAAAAACAATCAAAAAGACTACGAAACATCATCGGGATCAGAAATCGTACATATTACGGCAAGTCTGTTGCAAAAAATGTAGGCTCTCTCTATTGAGCTAGAAAACTTCTCACACCTGACAGTATCCTATATCTCTACAAAACTACGATTCACCGATGCAGAGAGTATTGTTGTCACAATTGAACGGGTGCACCATCTACTACTATCTCTTTTTCGGACAAAGTCCAAAAGAGTCGATAATATAATAGGCCCCTCAGTGTCCAGCACCTTCATCCCGAGTCCCATCGCTACAATGTTGCATTCTTTTACTTGTTTTACAAGTTCTTCAATGGAATGTTCTAAGATAGAACTTGCAACTCTGGTGCCCCCATCAACATGAACCCATTCGACTTACCTGACAATTAGCTACATCCTATCTATGCACTCTGTAAGTCCCCAGATGCCGGAGAGCTATCTACTCTAATAGCTTTTTCCTTCCAACTGCCGACCATTTGGAACTGTTTCTTCCTTGTTTCCCGTTTCTCTGACTGTACCGATATGCAGAAGTTTAAAACTAACATGAAAAAGAATCTCGCTGCACAGCTCTCAATTTAGGATGAGCCTCAAAGATTCATCCTAATTCTCAGAAGCTTCTTACGTTTAGAGTGACAACTTACCTGTTTTGGGGTGAACTAAGTCATATAAAAAATGTGTTTGTGGTTTTGTGGTAAAAAGCAAGACGGCAAACAATAATATCGTACGTCCGATTTTTGCCCAGATTAGCCATGCGGATGACGGTCAAAACACGTTGTCATGGATTCCTTTTATATGTACGAAAAATGTATTTATATATATATATATATATATATATATATATATATATATATAAACAAAAGCATAACTACACAACTTTTTAAAAAGGGAGATTAATGCAATATTTTTAACCGCTTTGAAAGTGGAAAAATATCAAGGAAATAGCTGAATGTCTATCGCCAGTTGAAAAAAAAAACAATAGACAAGATTACGTAACATGATGACGATAAAATATCGTACATATTTCGCTAAGTTGCTTGTGGTCTTGTGGTAAAACGCCAGAGGTAAACAATAATATCGTAGGTTCGATCCTCGCCTAGGTTAGCCATGCTAATTATGACTGATAGACAGAAAATCGTTTCCCGGGATTCCTTGTATATGTACGTGAAAATAAATTAATATATATATGTATATGAATTTAAAAAATTATTACATGTCCTATTTAAAAGGGCAACTTAATGCAATATTATTTACAGATTTGTAAATGGAAAAATACTAAGAAAACAACTATGTTTTAATCGGCAGTAATAAAAAAAATCAATAACAAAGACTACGTAATATCATGCCGATTAAAATCGTACATATTTCGGCAAGATGTTTTTTGTTTCGTGGTAATACTTTAGTCAGCAAACAGTAATATCGTAGATTAGATCCTTTCCCAGGTTAGCTATTCTGATGACGGCTGATGACCAGAAACAGGTGGCCATGCATTCCTGTTAAATGTACATACAATTAATTGATAAATATGTATTATATAAATGGCTAACGTCTGCATGTATGCATGTCTGTATGTCAGTATGTCTGCAAAAGGCTCCGAAAATACTCGACACGGCCTTCTGAATTTTGTGATTTCTTGACCGCTATTATTTCGGACACATGATATGTTAAAATTAGAAGACATATTTATTTAAAGACAGTAAACTGATCACGTTTACGTAAAGGGCTAGTCAAATTCTTTTCGTTTGTTTTATTATTAGTTCGATCTACGCATCCGCTATTTATTTGACCACTTTTGTTCATACAACGAATCGATTAAATGATCTGTTTTGACGGAGACTGTCGTACCACTACAATTATTTGGATTTTAAAAGTAACACGAAACAAGTTAAAATATTTTATTTGATACAAAAATCTACATGACTTTTACAACTTTTAACTAACGTTTAAAATAAATAAATACAAAAATAACTGATAATGTAACTGACTTAAAACCTTTTGTTTACATATGATGAACAAAGAAATCCTTCTTTCTCACTTACATATAATTAACAAAAAAAACTTCTTTTTTAAAATAAATTTACAAACTTTTTTATGTAATTTTGGTTATTCGAACTACATTTCTCATCTTGAAAATCATAATCACAACGTTTCGG
This sequence comes from Sepiola atlantica, assembly GCA_963556195.1. Lineage (NCBI taxonomy): Eukaryota > Metazoa > Mollusca > Cephalopoda > Sepiida > Sepiolidae > Sepiola > Sepiola atlantica. The sequence goes on along the minus strand of OY744528.1, from coordinate 64,269,009 downwards.
CCGCTTTAACCTCCGGCCTTTTTAGGTGTATCTCTTCGAACTCGGAAATATTTCTATCGAACTCGGGAATCTGTGCCCGTGGCGCAGTGGATATAGTACTAAGTTAAATTAATTTCTAAGTGATAGTCATCTGAAGGTTGAAGGTTCAATCCTCGGCGCGGGCGATACGAAATATTGCGAATTACTGAAGACTTCTCCCAGTCATGGCTGACGGAACAAGAGCATACTATCTCCGTTGATAAAGGTTTCCGTTCGAAATTCCATGCAGATTCGCGAGTTCGACAGAATAACCTGAAGAATGCCGGAGGTTACAGCGGCCGAAATGGTGTGATGATAACATTCAAGATGAGAAATGTAGTCTGAATAACCAACATTATACAAATTATTAATCTTCATCTAAAAAATTCAGAAATATAAACTTTTTTATGTAAGCAATAAGTTTTAACAAACGAAACGTCAATGCCTTTCCTATCCACAATCAGTGAAAGAGAAATCTTACCAGGCTGATACAATTTTTATTATTTACTTAGCAAAGGGAATTTTGGACGTTAAAACCGTACACAATGATGTTTTTCTTTCGTGGCTCTCCCTTTCTCTATCTATAGTCTTAGTAATAGTAGTAGTTGACATGTAGTTAAAAGATTATATATTACTTCTTTTATATGTTGTTGCATTTAAGCTATAATCCAAAGTGCTCATTATTCTTAAATATACCACTTTTTCACAATAAAAAAAACACATAAAATATAAGTAACAAGTTTCATTAAATTGTGAAAAAATGAATACTTACTTCTTCATACCCAGGGATACTCAAGTTTTTCAACTCCAAGTTTTATTACTTTTAAAACCCTAAGGTCTTTTAAGTATTTTTAAAAGAGCTTTTCCAATTATTATATTTAATTATTTGTTTTTTTTAATATATGCTTTCTGTGGGAAATTAAAAAAAATATGTGCGTCCGTGAATGGTACTCAAAAACATTTGCATCAGTATAGAGAGATTCCCTTTTTACTGAACGATGACAAAAAAAAATAAAGTATCATATCACAGTATATAGTAATTTAAAAAGTCTGTACATTTATATTTCAAACATAATACTAAATTGATTTTATCTCTTATTCTAAAAATAATAAAACTGAAAACTCTTCGTAAAATGTTCCTTTTCTTTCAGCTTCCTCACTTCTCTGCTTACTGTACATATCTAAAAGGTAAAATGTTTTGAATTACTGTATTTAACATGAGCACGGTGGTGTAATTTAGTATGTAATGACCAATGATTGCACGTGCTTCTGCTGAATCATAACTGCATCAAGTTACTTGCCTCCTTCCAGATGTAACAACACATTGTAATACTTTTACTTACTCACTAACAAAATAAAATCAGTGTACACTGTGCATTCTTTATGATTCTTAAAATTAAATATTAATACTTGATGAAATTTATTTAAAAACATAACAAAAATCGCTAAACTATTTTGTATGATACTGTTTCCCAGATTTTTTTTAAATGTGATAATTTTGTTTTAATGAGAGTTGTTTTATTAGTATGTAGCACAGATAGCATAGATAGTATAACTTTTTTTTAAATTATCAAACTACGTTTTTAAAATTCATTTTAAAACAAAACGTGGTTGTTGTCAAAACACATTATTCATTTACAAATAAAAGTTACTGGTTAATATTTCACAAACTGACAAACAAAGAAAAAACGTGATTATGATCGAATCGTAAAAAATAATATCTTTACTCAGTGATTCTCACACCTACGCCAAATGTCATTCCTAAAATGCAACCGAGAATGACACTAGAGGGAGGCGTCAGGGGGGGGGGAATAACAATTAATAGACGCTAAAGCAAGGGAAACGACAGAGTAGTATTTGACCGATACCGTCGTTTATTCTGTCGGTCTGAGTAGAATTGGAGGTAAAAAGGAGGCCCATTCTCTCAGCCTTTACCATACTCGTGTAATATCTACAACGTATCTGGGCATGACGTCGTAAGTAGGTGGGGAGGTGACAAGAAGCAAGTACTTGGCGTGATTTTAATAAACTAACTGACTCTCGCAGGATCAGAATGTAAAGCCGGGGAGGGTGCCCATCCATGCACTCTAGCCCCGTCGGCATTCGCCTGTAATTGCGCCTAAGGCAATTAGCTATTCTTCTTGTATTTTCGTCTTCTTTTTTCTTCTTGTTTAATTTTACTTTTTTTTTTTCTCCTTTTTTTCCTTTATTTTTTTCTCCTTTTTCCATCTTTTCTTCTTCTTTTTCTTCTCATTTATTAGTGCTCTGCAGGCTCCCTTAATTTTATTTGAATGTTTCAGTAGCGCTCTGGGGGCTTAGTTTTATGTTTTTCATTTCTCACTTCTAAAAAAAGGGAACTTCTCCATAAAAAAATAGCGGGGGGGGGGGGGGGGGAGAAAAACTTGGTTTTAGCGGTTCTGTGGAGACCTTCATGATTTTAAAAATGCTTATTGTCCTAGATAGAGCAAGTGTGTTTAAACGAGATAAAGAAATGCTTCTTTTATACGGGATCCATGATCCAAAGTGCTTTATATCTTAATTAAAGCCGGTAGTAATCTAAAAGCACTGAAAAATACTCAATATCCTAGATAGAGCAGATCCGTTTAAACGCTATGCTGCCCGGGATTAAGCCCTTCTGTCTTTACGGGAGCCATCATCCAAAGTTATTAACATTTTGGATAGTAAAAACTCAGTTTAGTAGTGTCTTGAGGCTTCTTAAATTTCTTTTTTCTCTTCCTTCTTCTTCTTCTTCTTTTTCCTATTCTTCTTTCTTCTTCTTCCCTTATTCTTCTTTCTGTTTTTCTTCTTATTCCCCTTTATCTTCTTCTTTTTTCATTTTCTTCTTCTTCTTTCTTGATCTTCTTTCTTCTTTTTTTTCTCTACTTCGTCTTCTTTCTTGATCTTCTTTTTTTTCTCTACTTCGTCTTCTTTATTCTTTCTCTTCTTTCTTCTTAATCTTCTTCTTCATGCTTTTTTCTTCTTTTTTCTTCTTCTGTTCTTATTTTCATTTTTCATCTTTTCCGTCTTCTTCTTTATCTTTTTTATTGGTGCGCTGCAGGCTTTCTTAATTTTATTTGGGTGTTTCAGTAGCGCTCTGGAGGCATCCTGAGTTTTATTTGTTCATTCCAAACTTATAAGCAAAAGTTAATTTCTCTACAAAAGATAGCGCGGTTAATTCTTCTTTGCTTTTCCATCTTCTTCTTCCTTTTTTTATCAGTCCTACGTAACTTTCCTTATATTTATTTGAGTGTTTTATTCTTCTTTCTTATTGTTCTTTTACTTATTCTTCTGTATCCACTGTTCTTCTCTTTTTCTTATTTTTTCTTATTTTTCAATTTTGTTCTTCTTTATTAATTCTCTGCAGGCTTTCTTGATTTTATTTGAGTGCTTCAGTAGGCATCCTGAATTTTATTTTTGTCATTCTTCACTCATAAATAAAGTGATTTTCTTTACAAAAAATAGCGGGGATGACTTTGGTGTTGGTAGTGCTGTAATGGCCTCCTTAATTTTAACAGTGCGTTTTATGTTAGATAAAGCAGGTTTGTTAAAAACGAGATAAGCACTTCTTTCTTTTATACGGCATCCATAATCCAAAGTGCTTAATATCCTCATTAGAGCAGGTAGTAACCCACTGAAAATGCTCAATATACTAAGTAGAGTAGGCATGTTTAAACTCAGCGTTGCCAGGGATAAAGCACTCCTGCTTTAGGGGAGTCGTGATCCAAAGTGATCAATATCCTAGATAGGATGGGGGGAAACTTAGTTTTAGTAGTGCTCTGGATGCCTCCTTAATACCTTCTTTTTTATTCTTTTTCTTTTTTATTCTTTGTTGTTCTTTTTCTTCTTCTACTTTCTTCTTTTTTCCTCTTAGTTTTTTCACCATCTTTTTTGTTCCTTTTCTTCATTTTTCTGTTTCTTCTTCATTTTCGTCTTTGTCTTCTTTTTCTTTTACTCTTCTTTGTTCTTCTGTTTCTTCTTTTCTTCTTTTTACTACTTTCTTCTTCTTCGTCTTATTTTCTTCTTCTACTTTTTCTTCTTCTTCTTCCAGTTTTGCCTATGATATAACTTGTTCAGAAGTTATAATAGCAAAATAACCAGAATGTAAGATCTTTAAAAGAGGATGGTTTATTACAACGTATATATCTTGTACAACACAATAGCACTGGCGGTAATAGAATACGATTAACATAATACACTCGAATACAGTCGAATACACATACTACTGTTCGTAGTATATATATTCTACAGACTAGTTTACTTATTAGTGACTGAGGGAGTCCAGTATCCCATCACAACACCTTTCCCCGAAGCTGAAAATCTTTCTTGACATTTTTGCGTCTAATATTTCTTCCTTTTAGGATCCGGGCTGAAACGATCCACTAGTTTTCATTCACGTGTGTTCTTTCTTTTATTCCCAACTAATGGAATTGGATCCTTTCCAGTTTAGGGCGAAAGCAAATTTTCTTCTTTGGTCCAGTTGATGTATACATAGGTTCGTGTACAGTATTGGGTAGTGGCATGTAAAAAACATTACATAGAATTTCCATTGGGACTTGGTCTTCGCTTTTTTCATTATTTCAGCATATCGTGGTCTAATTTAGTCAATGTGTCTTTTACACACGACTTTTTATTGTGTAGACCACTTTGCCAATTATTTACTGAATGATACCATCCATCATTTAACTTTTTCCACCTTGGAAATCTTTGAAATATACTTTATCTCCTGAGGAGTATCTTATTATGTTTACATCTTCTCTCTTTTTAGCAACTTTTTTCTTCAGATTGATACCAATCTATCGAAAATCGATCGTATTTTCCTTGCGAACATAAGTTCCGCAGGGGACAACTTCGAGTCGTAGTTTCCATTAAGAATCACCCTATAAATTGCTAAACATTTCTGAATAGTTTTTTCTTCCGTGTATAAACATTTACTTTTTTGTAAGGCACGCTTAAACGTGTCAACAAAATTTTCAGCTTGACCGTTCGATTTAGGATGCTATACTGGTGTAGTTAATTGTGCAATGTCAAAGCAAATACAAACATTCTTAAATTCCTTTCCTGTGAACGCCGTGCCATTGTCGCTGACCAGTGTCCGGAGATCCCTGAAATGACTGAAAATTTAATCAAATGCACTGATGGTGTTCCTATATGTAGGATGTTTGCACTTGAATACTTCAGGTCATTTCGAGAAGAGTCAACCAAGATTAAGTAATACTATTCATTAATCGGTCCAGCATAGTCTAAATGTAGACGATCCCACGGCAAATCTGTTTTAAGCCAAGGATTCGGTTTGACCGGAGGTGCCCTTACAGCAAATTAACAACCTCGGCATAGTTTTTCAAAACTTTATATTTCCTTGTCCATTCCTGGACAGTATACGTAGCATCGCATGAGTGATTACATCTAAAAAATGCCAGGATGACCGGTATTAAATTATTTCAGCATAACTTTACGTAGAGATTGAGGTATTACAATTATATCTGTGTACATGAAAGTGTTGTCGCATATTGAGAAAATGAAGTCTGTGTTCTCGTTTTCTTCCTTTCGTTCAATGTCATCTGATTCTTTTATTTTTAATATAAAATCATCTTTTTAAGCTTCCTTTTTATTGGTTCCAATGTTACAGGTAATTCTCGGATAGGGTTTAACAACAAACCGGAGATTTCTTTATCCTCTTTTAGTGCTGCTATAACCGTCTTTTCTAACATTTCTTTATTTTTGGGATTCAATTCATCCGCTTATCTATGTGTTTTGGATGCGATGTATACAATCCTAAAAATGATAATTCAGTAGGGTTACACCCCCTCGCTGTAAACGGTTAGCAGTTTGGGTAGAAATGCCTCTTTTTGATCCAAATATAGTTACTAACGGCTTATGTTATGTTTGAAGAATAAATGATCTACCATGTAAAAAGCAATGGTATTTTAAACGTCGAACACAATCGATAATGCCTCTTTCTTGATCTGACAATAATTTTTCTCAGTCGGTAGAAGAATCCTTCAAGCGTGCGCGATCGGTTTAGGAACACCATCTTCATATTTATGTAGCAGTGCAGCACCCACTCGCATCAGTCGCAAGGATGATCTCTATAACAGGATCATAATGACTAAGTGTAGATCTGAGAGTAGACTTTTTTATTTTCTGAAAATCCATCTCGCAATCTTTTGACCATATCCATTTTTTGTCTTTACTTAATAATTCGTAACTGGGGCTCTTAAATTGTATATTTTTGGAATGTAGATCGCATAACATTGTGCCAACCCAAGAAACGATTGTAGTTTCGCAACTTTGACGAGTGCAGTCATATGTTTAATTGCATCAGTCCTGTGTGGGTCCGGTTTCTTGCCTTCACTGTCCAAGGCATTTAATTCTTTCCATAAAGAATTGATACTTGTCAGGACTTAATTTGAAACTGAATAATTCCAGTCGTTTAAATATAATTCTGATGTGTTTTTTCTGCTCGTGAACTTTCTTACTTTTGACTAGGATATCATCTAAAAAGGCGATAGCAAACTCAAAACCCGCCAACATAGTCTCCATATTCTGCTGGAACAAAGTTGGGGCGACCTTTAAGTCGACAGGGAGCCTATTTACCTTGAAAATTCCCTTAAGTCGACAGGGAGCCTATTTACCTTGAAAATTCCCTTATGTGTATTTATGCACAAATATTTTGAGCATTCCTCGTTGACTTTAACCTACAAGTTTGCGTCAGATAGATCGATTTTTGAAAAAATCTTTCCTCCAGTTAACTTCGAGAAAATGTCTTCGGGCGAGGGAAGTGCATAATTATGATCATTCAGGCAATCGTTTAACCCGGTTAAAAAATCGGCGCGCAGTCTTATACTTTTGTTTTTCTTTTTGATGTAGACGGTGGGCGACGTCTAGTCCGCATGGTCTACCTTAGATATAACTCCTATTTTTTCTAAATTTTTCAGTTTCTTCTTTATTGTGTATAAGGTTGAAAACGGAACTTTTCAATTAAGTTAAAACTGGACTCTTGGTTTTTGTACATAAACCCAAACCAACAGAGAACACTATGAGATATTCGTCTTTCAATCACCCATACATTTTATTTATTTATAATGCCTTTTTTCTTTTCTGCACTGTTTTTTTCGTTACAAAGAGAGTTAATTCATAGTTCAAATAAATGCAACAGTATTATCCAGTCGATTCCGAAAATACATGAATTCATTCCTTTGAATAACATATACTTTTGTTTTTTACCATTTTTGCCGCCGAAAAAATATCGCATTTTAATTCTCCCTTAAAGTTTTATTTTTTCCTGAAACACATCGTGCAATTTTCTTGTTTTCAGATAATTTGGGTTTTCCAATTTTTCTCAATGTTTGTTCGTCAATCGTACTTATGTCTGAGCCAGAATCCAGTTTTCGACAAATTCTTTCATATTAAAAATACTCAGGAGAACTCGACACAAACAAAAACATTTTTTTGAAGAAAAGGTAATAGCAGTGAGTGTACTATTATTAGTTACTAAACGGTATTATTTTGAACTTTTATCTTGTATTGTTCGTAATGTTAATGGTCTGAGTTCGAATTTGAGTCATAGTCTATCGTACATTTTTCTTTTTAAAATCAAACAATAAAAGTATTTTCACTGTTTTAAAAGGTTATCTACTTTTACACGTTTTTTTTATTTAAGATGTCTTTTAGTTATACTGAAAAAAAAAACGAAATCCACAGTAATCCTTGTTCGTTAGCACACATGTACCATGTACGTCCGGCGATGAAAACTGTTTGTTGGATGCGTTTTTTTACCATTGTAGAGGTAAATCCTTATTAGTAGTGTGAATTCGATTAGCATAACCACACTTGCAGTTGATATATTTAAATCAACGTCAGTCGGACTATTTCGTTCACAATGTGACGTGCATGTATTTACTGAATAAAAACAAAGCACGCGAGTGATTAAATATACTCCAAAATTTGGTTTCGTTTATAATCCTTGTTTACCAGTTCATATAGTTTACTTTACCAGATCTTTTATAGGTCATTTTCGAAATTAGCGTCGCCAGCTGATATAACTTGGTAGAAGTTATAATAATAAAATAACCAGAGTGTAAGGTCTTTAAAAGAGGCTGGTTTATTACAACGTATATATCTTGTACAACACAATAACACTACTGGTAATCAAATACAGTCGAATACAGTCGAATACACATACTACTATTCGAGGCAATCTTAAATGAAAGGTTTACTTGCCTCTCTGCGAGGCCAGAGTTAGACAGCTTACAGGTTTAAAGACTGAAGTTTTTTTTTAAATATACGTTAAAACTATACCATTTATATTTAATGTTTGTCACGGGTGTGTGGAAGAGTTCACACTAAAATGGTTCCCAATCGTGCCTGCACACGATTTGTGATATCTTTTTTATTTTATTTCGTTTTTTTTACATTAGCCATTGTTTACAACTTTCTTCGTGGCAAACCTAAGTTTCTTTTTAAAAATATTTCATATTTATTAAAGGATGCAATACTACACATGATCATTCCAACAAATATCACTGTTTTTCATTCCGAAAACGTATTCATCTAAAAACATAAGTTCGTTCTTCAAGAACAAAACACCAAACTTTTTTATGTGAGTCTGTCTGCCCGATTATAAGTTTCATTTTCTCCCCTTCCAACGTGTTTACATAATATAAATGTAAACACGTTGGAAGGGGAGAAAATGAAACTTTCAATCGGCAGAGAGACTCACATATATAGACAAAAATTATTCTTTTTTTCTTTCTTCTTTCCCTTCTACTCCAACGTTTTCTTTCTTTCTTCTTTCCCTCCTAGTCCCGCGTTTTCTTTCTTCTTTCCCTCCTACTCCTACGTTTCTTTTTATTTTACCTCCTACTCCAACATTTGCTGTCTTACTCTCACAGTTTCTATTTTTACCCTCACACTCCCACGTTTTCTTTCCTTTTTCCCTCCTACATCCACGTTCTCTTCCTTTTTCTTTTCTACTCCAACGTTTTCTTTCTTCTTTCCCGCCTACTCCAACGTTTTATTTCTTCTTTCGCTCATACTCCAACGTTTTATTTCTTCTTTCCCTCATACTCCAACGTTTTATTTCTTTTTTCCCTCATACTCCAACGTTTTATTTCTTCTTTCCCTCATACTCCAACGTTTTATTTCTTCTTTCCCTCATACTCCAACGTTTTATTTCTTCTTTCCCTCCTACTCTCACATTGTATTTCTTCTTTCCCTCCTACTCCAACGTTTTATTTCTTCTTTCCCTCCTACTCCAACGTTTTATTTCTTCTTTCTCTCCTACTCTAACATTGTATTTCTTCTTTCCCTCCCACTCCAACGTTTTATTTCTTCTTTCCCTCCTACTCCCATGTTTTATTTCTTCTTTCCCTCCTACTCCAACGTTTTATTTCTTCTTTCCCTCCTACTCTAACATTGTATTTCTTCTTTCCCTCCTACTCCAACGTTTTATTTCTTCTTTCCCTCCTACTCTAACATTGTATTTCTTCTTTCCTTCCTCTCCCACGTTTTATTTCTTATTTCCCTCCTACTCTAATTTTTCTTATTTTCTTTTTTCGTTGCCTCCTACTCCCACGTTTGGTTTCTTTTTACTTTCTTTCCCTCCTACTCCAACATGTTCTTTCTTCTTTCCCCCCTACTCTAACGTTTTCGTTCTTCTTTCTTCTTTTCCTCCTACTTTTACGTTTTCTTTCTTTCTTTCTTCCCGATTACTCTAACGTTTTATTTCTTTCTTCTTTTCCTTCCTACTCCAACGATTTCTTTCTTTCTTCTTTCCATATTACTCCCCGTTTTCTTCTTTTCTTTCTTCTTTTATTCATACTTCTCCATTTCCTTCCTTCTATTTCTTCTCATTTTACTTTTCATACTCTCCCGTTTTCTTCTTCATTAGTGCAGTACATACTTCCTTAATTTTATTTGAGAACTTCTTTCTTTTATACGGGATTTATAATCTAAAGTGCTTAATATCCTGATTAACGCAGATAGTAACCAAAAGCACTAGAAAATGCTCAATATCCTAGATAGAGCAGACCTGTTTAAACTCAGTGTTGCCCGGGATAAAACACTTCTGTCTTTACGAGAGCCATACTCCAAAGTGATCAATATCCTGGATAGGTTATAGGGGAGGGGGGACAATAACTCAGTTTTAGTAGTGCTCTGGATTCCTCCTTAATTTTAGAAGTGCTCATTATCTTTCATAGAGCAGGTATGTAAAAATGAGATGCTCAATATCCTGGATAGAGGAAGTAGAAACCCCAAAATGCCGAAAAAGTGCTCTATATACTAGATAGAGCAAATGTATTTAAACGCAGTACTGCGCTGGATAAATAACTCTCTCTCTCTTCTCTCTCCCTCTCTTCATACTGTTGTTTGACAGAAGCGCTCAATATCGTGGATAGAGCAGGTAGTAACGTAAAAGTGCGCACTATCCTGGATAGAGCAAGTACGTTTAAAGGCCGCGTTGCTTGGGGGAAATAAAATAATTGATTTTGTGATACTTTTTAATAAGAGAATGTCCATTCGGCGTTGTCCCGGGGTCATTCGTAAGTGGTATAAGTTAGTCGATCCAAAGGGCTAAATATCCTGGATAAATCATTTCTGTTTAAAAGCCGCGTTGCCCGTTAATATAACATCATTGTTTTGTTTTTTTACTATTTTATACAAGAACATCTTTCTGCCATTGGTTAGGAGGCATGATAGTATCATTACGGTATCACATATGGGAAGTAGTATATAGTGATGAAAATGTCCTCAACATCATAGATAGGGCATGTGCGTTTACACACACCGTTGCCCGGGAGAATGAACTTTTTTGAGTTTTGTTATTTTGTTGTATAATAGACATAGTACATGGTGTTGACCGGGAGTCATGATAGTAACAATAAACTATAATATCTGGTATGTGCTATAAGTTAGTTCACACAAAGTGCTCAATACCCTGGATAGAGCAGGTAGTTTAAAGGCCACTTTGCCTGGATGAAATAATATAATTTATTTTCATTATACAATTTAATGAAAGAAAATGTATCCGACGTTGTCCGGGAGTCATAATAGTAACATTACAGTATGTTATATGGGAAGTGTTATAAAGTAATATAGAAGATGTCCATTTGGTCATGACCGCCATATCTGACATCAGAAATTGCAAACCGGTGTTAATCAAAAGAAAAATCCTACATTATTGTTTATGCCAGATTGTTTTTTTCGCAAATAATAGTTTATTTCCACTAATTTTGTTAATGGTAACATAGAAAGTATCCACTTCATCATGACAGCCATTATCTGACATAAACAATTGCAAACTGGTGTTAAGTAAGCTTCTCAACAACAGGGGAGAGGCCTATTACATTGGTCAGGGACGCCAGAGAGATCCATCCAAGATAATCAACCACCTTCTCTTCATGGATGACCTTAAGCTGTATGCAAGCTCTGACACTGAATTGCAGCAGCTCCTGCAGGTTGTACACACCTTTTCCAAAGACATTGGAATTAAATTTGACTTGGATAAATGCGCCAAGTGCTCCCTCAGGGCTGGGAAAAAGATTCAGACAGACAATCTACAGCTAGATGAGGAAAATGAGATACGAAATCTCGAAGAGCAGGAGTCCTATAAATACCTTGGCATTGAGGAAAATGACACCATCCAACATGCCAGGATGAGAGAGAAAATTGGCAGAGAGTATGCACGCCGTGTCAGAAAGATCTGCAAAACACAGCTTACAAACAAAAATAAAATAACTGCCATTAACCAACTTGCAATGCCAGTAATTACGTACAGCTTTGGCATCATTGATTGGCCTCAACAAACCATCAACAGGCTAGATGTAAAGACTCGAAAAATGTTAACCCTCCATAGGGTCATCTATAGAAATCAGTGTCTGCCAAGACTGTTCTTGCCCAGAAGAGAGGGAGGATTGGGTCTATCAGAGATAAACCACCAGCACAGAGCCACTATTGTCAGCATTGGCCAGTACCTAATAAGCTCCTTAAACCCCAGCCTAGCAATGGTACGTGAACACCAAGATTCAAGAGCCAGCAAAACAAATTCCATCACAAAGTTGGCCAAGCATTTTGGACAAGGCTGTCATATAGATGAGGCAGAAACACCAAAACATCCTGCCACAGAGATAACACAAAAGAGCCGCAAGAGATACACCCAAACTTTTAAGAACAGGTGCATTGATGAGTGGTCAGGACAGAAACGTGCCACATACTTCCTCGATGAACTATCCAAGGATTATATTGATAAGGAAGGGTCCTTGGACTGGCTAAGAAGGGGAGCCCTCCACTACGACCAGGAGAGGCTTATAATGGCCGCACAAGACCAGGGCCTGATGACAAATGCGTTTAAAAAGATGGCTGGTCTCAGTCAGGACAACAAGTGCAGGTTTTGCCACACTGAAGTGGAGAGTGTGAGCCACCTGATATCGAGTTGCAAAATCATGTTGGCAGATGGCTCCTATACAGCACGACATAATGGAGTGTGCAGATACCTCCACTGGACTATCTGTAAGAAACTGAATATCAGATGTAGCAGCAAGCACTGGGAACATCTACCTGAGAGAACTGTGGGGAATGAGACATACACCATAAATTATGACCATGAAATCCCCACAGCTACCTATCTGGAAAACGCAGCTGTCAAACCTGACATTGTAATATGGAACAAGAGAGAGAGAGTGGCAACTTTGGTTGAGGTCAGTGTCCCTAATGATGGGGGCCTAAATAGAGCTGAAAGGGAGAAAATAACAAAATATCAGGGTCTAATGTATGATTTGAAAAGAAACTGGAACCTCAAAGAGATCTCTATCATTCCAGTTATCATAGGAGCCACTGGACTCATGAAGAAGAACTTGAAAAAGTATTTAGCAAGTATACCTGGTGAACCAAGTGCAAGAGAAATCCCAACAACTGCACTCAAGGGAAAAGCCAGAATCCTGAAAAGAGCTCTCGGTTGGAGTCTGTAAATAGCGGGTGATCGTATGGCATTTGGAAGAATGCCCCGTCTCCAGCAAATGAACGAAAAGAAAAAGAAAAAAATGGGAAAAGTATTAATAATACGAAAAATCCTACATCATATTTAAGTCCGATAAGTTTTTTTCACAAATAATAATTCATTTTCACTAATTTGTTTAAGGTTATGTAGAAAGTATCCACTTCGCCATGGCCGCCAATATCTAACATACAAAATTGCAAATAAGAAATTAAAAAACACTACATTATATTTTAGGCAGGATAGTTTTTTTTCGCAAATGATTATTTCTTTTCACGAATTTGTTTAATGGTAATATAGAAAATATCCACTTGGTCATGGCCGCCCTATCTGACATCAGACATTACAAACCAGTGTTAATCAAAAAAAAATCCTACATTATATTTTAGGCCGGGTGTGTTTTTTTGGCAAATAATAATTTATTTTCATAGAATTTGTTTAATTGCAATATAGAAATTAAATATACATCGAATCACTGTTTGTTTATTAAAAATGGGTTCTTTTATTGGTATAAAAAGTCATTTGAACCTAAGAATTTTCTTTCATTTAAAATACACAAACAGTTCGTTTAAAAAACATATTCCTAATTCATCTTCAAAATAAATCTCTCTCTCTCTGACCAACCAGTAAACCAGTCTAAAATTGGCCACTCTGGCCCACTTCACCCTGGTCACTTAATTCTAAGAACAAATTGCTTATTCATACTTTCTTTTTCATTAGAGTGCAGAGCAGAAATAATGACACAGTGGTGTGGGTAAACATTGCCCATTTTACTACTGGTCTTTATTTTCTAATTCTTTACAAAAATATAAATTTAACATTTCTTCTTTTTTTGCCATCATACGCCATAGATGGTAACACCCAAATATTTATGTTAACACCCAAACATTTGCGTCTTCTTTTTAATTAGTTTCGTGTTGTTTCAACTAGAGTTTTAAGTTTGTCGAATTGAGCTCCCCCCCCCCACACTTGCATAAATATTGAAAGATAGAGTGTAGTATTAAGCCCCACTGTCCCCCAAAAATGAAACTGTAATAATTTAATTTGTTCCAACAAACTCAAATGTTTCGAAGAAAGTTTTTCCAAATGTTTTTTATTAATTGTCAGATATTGATGTGCGGATGATAAAAACAGTTATGCCAACCTGGTCTACATCAAATGAAAATACGTGTATGAGAATATCTATTGGTTTATAAACACAATAATGCTGCCCATTTTTAGAGTGTTATTCTTTATATGAACATTTCATTATAATTAGTTTTAGCTGAATAATATTAGTTGCTCTCATTTCGCCCCAAAATAAATGATGTTTCTTTTTGTTTTGTTTAACAAAAAACACCTTTACTAAAGCTATATCACAGGGTACTTAAAAAAGTGTATAAATGTATTTTTAATGAAAATAAAGCATTGTAGGTGTTAACATTAAAACACCTTTAAAAATATAGTTCACATATATTACGAATAAAACACCTTGAATTCCATATTAATAACGACCAAATAGATTAAAACATTTTAATAAATTTAGTTATTTAATAAATTATAGTTTCTGAAAGAAAAAGAATCAAGTTTATTTTCAATAAAGTAACATTTTGGCCAAAAGATTGTAATGAAATAGAGTTTCTGAAATTGACAGTGATTTTTTTAATTTCAAATATTATAAAACGAACATGATGATAAAACTATATTTTATTACAATTATGGTATTATGACAAAAGACTTTTAAAGAAAAAAATGTACTTAAAAATGAATCAAACATGAAAGATTACGAATTCATTTAAATAACACAAAATTAATAATTTAAAAAAATAGAACATTTATTGAAATAAATTAAAATGTGTGTTTTTTTTTGTTTTTTGCAAAACGAAGTTTTTAGACAATATAGTAAAAATGTGTAATACATTAAAACAGTTATGTTTATTTATGGGGTATTTGAATCAATTAATCTAAAATTGTATATTTTATCTGGAAATACAATTCTAATTTATTTTTTTAAAACTTTAAATTCGAACTTAAATCACGGCCGTCGTAATATAATGCAATGCCTTATCTTTGAACGCCATGATGGATTTAAAGAATGTCTTTCGCTTGAAAAGGAAATACGTTTGAAAAAAAATGAACAAGGTAACAATGATTTCCAAATGAATGAATAATCCTTAAGGGGATAGCCGTGTTCTTGGTAGTGAATAACGAATAGTATATTGCTGTATATGAATCTTGATTAAAGACGCACTAACTTCTTGTCCTGATTGATCGTGGGTCTAAAATCCACGACCAATGACACAACCAGAAAATCTCGACTCAGTCGATAGGCCTGCTATAACGACGCCCACGACGTGCAGAAATAAAAACATTATTTAGAAACCCATTCTTAACATTTAGAGACGGGGGAGCTTTTTTAACTAATCTGTACTTTCACTTAGTAATTTAATAAACAAAAGAGACTATAAGAATTGAATTGAATTTGAATATTCTATCTAAAAAAATAGCACGAACCGTAAACTGCATAAGCACCAAGTAAACAATTATTTCAGAATTTAGAGTGTAGTATCAGTTCCGGCAGATTGTCTATCCGGATCAAGTTTTACGAGCATATAACAAGATTTGCTCGACTAAGGGAGATAAATTGTGTGTGTGTTTGTTTGATGGAGGGGGCGGGGGCTTACAATACATTAGGCTTACCACTTACCCTAAGTCGAGGTGACAACAGAGTGGCTTTTACATATGCGCTAATGAACAAAAAAATACATTCTATAGTTTACATATTATTTTTATATCGTATTGGATGTTATATTTCAATAAACTTTTGCATTTTATGGATCATGCTGAAATAATAACGTTATTATTTAGAAATACTTTCTTAACATAAGGAGGGGGCTGTGAATACAATTCTGTAGTTTCATCTAACAAATGAAAACATAAGATAGAACATTTAAGATATCTTACCTACTGTAAGAAATTAAAATTATTTCATTAATAGTAAGTAATACATTTTAAAAAAATAAGGGAGCTGGAATAAAAAAACATATTAAGCCTACTACTAACACTAAGTCCGGGTGGCAACAACTGTATTACTCCTATGATTAAGCTTACGTATATATAGCATCCTCCCAACCGAACAAAATATGTTACATCTAAGATTTAACTCCAACTGTTACATGTCATTCAAACGCTATGTGGTAGGAAAGTGAGTGATCATTTTACATTGCTTTTATATGCAAAACGCATCCCTCAATCTAGATTCTAAAATAATTGTAATTTTTCTATACCAAGGTTTTTATAAGTTAATAATTAATGACCTAAACAAACGTATAATCGAACATTTTTGGAGGGGTGGGGCTGATTTAGCTGAGGGTTCACGATCAACAATAATACCAAAAAGTTAACTCGCATTATATTTTATATTTTACATTAAAAAAATTGCTTTATTTGAAAGTGTTTAAACATCTCTAATAATTAAAACTGTACATGTAGAATTTTGTTATTTTCACAAAGTACTTTTTATTTATTTAATAAACAAATTGTCCAACTCTTTTGTTAATGAATTAAACAATTATAATAATTAATACTCATTTTTTTCAAATTTAAAAGTTCATTATTTGAAAATAACATTTCTCATTAAATGAATGTTTTATTTATATCGGAAATAGTGTCGATTGCATGAAAAGCATTTAAATATGCTGTATTGGTTATGTTGTTTGAAGTAGAAGCAGAAGTCAATGTTGTTTGAGGTAATTTCAGATTCTTTCAATTGTCATTCTTTATAAACACATAATTTCTCATTGCCTTAACACATTTCTCAATAAAACATAATTATTTTGTAAGCATAAACTTTGTCATTCTTCTTAACTAATACGGTCTTATTTTCCACAATGTTATTCGGCAATGGAGATAATGGTGCAGTTTCGAATACGGGTATCACCCGGTTCAACGTTTAGCTTTGAAATATGGATAGACATTATAAACTTTTTACAAACATAAGTTTGGACATAATTCATATAGTTTTAATGTGTGTTTTGTGCGTCTCTTTCTCATATATACATTGACTACTGATGTAATGAAAAATTAACCCGAAAAACTAACAAAATTCAATGAAATTTTGAAGTTCAAACTGCTTGGAAAAGGATACGACATTGTAGCCCTATGATCATCTCAGTGGTGATGCACACAAAACAAGTCGTGGCGATAAGTTACTTGTGATCAGGTGGGGGTGTCTGTTACCGGCTTGGGATCTAAACGTTATCTGTTGATCGTTGTCCGGTCGTGTAAGTCTTAGTGACAACATTCTTTGTCTCACAACGGACCCTTTTTCCATTGTTCATTATCCAACTGTTTCGCCGATCTACCCTTCGACAACCACTGCCCCCAAATATATTTACTATCAACTGGAAATCCTGAAATTGACTATATCCGCTTTCTCTACAGGTAGTTTCCTGCATTATAATCTGGCCACCTAGTAAGTTAACAAAGAATTGCCATGACGTCCATGTCTGTGGAGTAAAATAGATCAGCCAGTTATTTTTATTTTCGTTCATTTTCCTAGCTAATCTTTTCCTGCCCTAAAATGTATTATATTTGGTAAGCGATAGAGGTAATACAATTGTTTGTTCTACTTGGAGTTGCCCGAGACTAAAACTACAGAAAAGACTACGTAATATTATGGTAATCGTACATATTTTGGCAAGGTGTTCGTGGTCTTGTGGGAAAACACCAGACTGCAAACAGTAATATCGTAAGTTCTATCATTGCCCAGGTTAGTCATGCTTATAACACCTGATAGGCAGAAACACCTGTTCATAGATTTATTTTTATATGGAAACAAAACTTGATTGATAAATATATATATACAATAAAAAAATAATTACACGTCCTATAAAAGTTAAGAAGTGAAAAAAATGCTAAAAATACAGGTATGTTTCTATCGCCAGTTCATAAAAATGATAAGAATAACTACGTATACATATATATATATATATATATATATATATATATACGATTTGTAAAGTAACAACTCATCCCACATGTTTAAGCATGTAGAATGAGTTGAGCAATAAGAATAATATATATTCTGTTACATATATATTTTTTAATTTACACAATTGAACACGTTACGAAATGACCTATAAATACATATGTTTTTAATTTGTATTATTTGGATCATTTAGACAACTATTCTCATCTTGGATTTTATTCTAACAACGTTTCGGCCGATAAAGCCTCTAATCTTATTTAGGTGCATCTTGTCGAACTCGGAAAAACATTTATGTCGACCTCGGGAATCTGTACAGAATTTCGAACGGAACCCGTACTTTAATCAACTATGACAGCTTGCTTTCGTTCTGTTAGAAAGAATATCGGCGATTACATCAGCTGAAACGTTGTGACAATGTCATCAAAGATGCAAACAGTCGTTCGAATCATCAAAATGCTGTGAATAATCAATCCTCATCTTCAAAAATCTAAAATACGGGTTCATGGTCTTTTGAAGCCTATTATTTTCTATTTTTACTGTAACACAATTATAAACATGAATAAATATCACTTTTAATAATTATAAACATGAATGAATATAACTTTTAGCAATTATAAACATAAATGAATTAAACTTTTGCTAATACTTAACATGAATGCATGAAACCCTTAACAATTAAAAGATGTTGAATGAAACCTTTAACAATTATAAACATGAATGAATGAAACATTTACCAATAATACACATGAATGAATGCAATTTTCTTTACATTATAAACATAAATGAATAATACTATAAACTATTTTTGAAACTCATACATGATACCTTTTAAAATTTTAAACATAGATGAATGAAAACTTAAACAATTATAAACATAAATGAGTGATCACTTTGACAATAATAAACATGAATGAATAAAACAATTATCAATTATAAACATAAATTGATGAAACCTTTAACAGCTATAAACATGAATGAAAGAAACCTTTTAGAATTATTGACATGAATAATGAAACCTTTAACAATGATAAACATACATGTATGAAACCTTTGACAAGTATAAACATGAATGAATGAAAGCTTTAAAATTTATCAATATGAATGAATTGAATCTTCGACAAGTATAAATATGAACTAATAAAAGCTTTACCAATAACAAAGATGAATGAATGTCAGCTTGAACAATGGTAAACGTGAATGGATCAAACCTTTAACAATGATAAAAATAAATCAATGAAACATTTGACAATTATAAACAAGAATTAATAAAATATAAATTAGTTAACCCTTTGACAATTATAAACATTAATTGAATTAAACATTCGCCAATTAAAAAGAATGAATGAACAATAATAAACTTGAATGAATGAAACCTTTAACAATTATAAACATGAATGAATGAAATCTTTGTACAATTATAAACATAATTGAATGAAACTTTTAACAATTATAAATATGAATGAATGACAGCTTTTTAAATGAAAATATAAATAAATGTTAACTTTAACAATTATAAACATTGATGTATGAAAACTTTGCCAATTATAAACGAATACGTCATTCTACTAATAACAAATATGAATGAATGAAACTTTTAACAATGATAAACGTGAATGAATGAAACATTAAACAATGATAACTATGTTATTATGAAACGTTAGACAATATTTAAAAATGAATAAATAAAGCATTAAACAATTATAAACATGAATGTGTAAAAACTTTTACAATTATTAACATAAACGAATGAGACCTTTAACAGCTATAAACATCAATGAACGAAACTTTGGTCAATAATTCACATAAATGAATAAAACCTTTTGCACTTAATAACCTGAATAGAATGACACTTTTAACAATTATAAACATGAGAAAATGAAAGGTTTAAAGACATTTAAACATGAATAAATGATAATTGTGCTTATTAAAACATGAATAAACGAAAATGATAACAATTATGAACATGAATGAATGAAATCTCTTACAATTATAAACATAAATAAATGAAACCGGTAACAATTATAAACATAAATGAATACACCTTTTAATAATTACAAAAATAAATGAATGGCACCTATAACAATGATACACATGAATGAATGAAACTTGTGTTCATTATAAAAATTAACGAGTAAAACTTTTTACAATTATAAACATGAATATATGGAACTTTTAACAACTATAAAAATGGATGAATATAACCATTTGCAATTATAAACATTTATGTATGTAAGCTTTAACAAATTTAAACATGAATATATATAAATGTTAACAATTATAAACATGAATGAATAAAAATTATTGTTATTATAAACACGAATGAAAGAAACCGTAAACAATTAGAAACATGGGTGAATGAAACTATTTTACAGTTATCAACATGAAGAAAGTACTATTTTCTAAGCTGATAGCATGAATAGATTAAGACTTAACAATTATAAACATGAATAAATCAAACCATTGACAATTATACACATAAAAGAGTAATACTTTACCAATTATAAACATGAATGAATGCAACCTTAAAAAATTGTAGACATAAATCCATGAAACGTTTGAGAATTATCAACATAAATGAATGAAAACGTTAACAATTATAGACAAAAGTAAATTAAACTATTAACATGTAGACACATGAATGAATGAAACTTTTACAAAATTAAAACATTAATGAATGTAACCTTAAACAATTATAAAACGGAATACATTTTCCCTTTAACAAGTATAACCATGAATAAATGAAACCTTTACAAATCATTAACATCGATAAAGGAAACCTTTAACAATTATAAACATGAATGAATTCCACATTTTACAATCATAAATATAGATACATGAAACATTTTACAATTATAAACATGGAGAGAGAATCTTGCTAATTATAAACATGAATGAATGACACCATGTTACAATTATAGACATGAATGAATTAAATCTTTTACAATTATAAACATGAATGAATGACACATTTAACAATTATAAACATGAATGAATGCCACATTTTACAATCATAAATATAGATACATGAAACATTTTACAATTATAAACATGGAGGATGAATCTTGCTAATTATAAACATGAATGAATGACACAATGTTACAATTATAGACATGAATGAATTAAATCTTTTACAATTATAAACATGAATGAATGACACATTTAACAATGATAAACATGAATGAATAAACGTCTGCCAATTATAAAGATACATGAATGAAACCTTTAACAATTATAAACTTGAATGATTAAAACCTTAAACAATTATTAACGTGGATGAATAACACTTTTTGACAATTATAAAAATGAACGAATGAAATATAAGCAAATTATAAACGTAAATGAATTAAACCTTTCACAATTATAAACATGAATGAATAAACAAAACTTTGCTAATTATAAACATGAATTAATAAAAAAAACTTTGCTAATTATAAACATGAATTAATAAAACTTTTGCCAATTATAAACATGATCGACTGAACGTTTTACTAATGAACATAAATGAATGAAAACTTTAACAATTATTAACATGAATGAAACTTTCACCAATTATTAACATTAATAAATGATAGCTTCAACAAATATAAAGATGAATGCATAGAGATTTTGCTAATTATATACGTAGATGAATAAAATCTTTTCCAATTATAAAAATGAACGAATGAAATATAAACCAATTATAAACGTAAATGAAACGTTTTCCAATTATACACATGAATAAATTTAATCTTTAACAATTATAAACATGAAGGAAGTATATTTTGTACAATTATAAACATGAATGAATAAAACATTTTAAAATTAGAAACTTGAATGAATAAAACATTTAATAATTATTAACATAAATGAATATAACTTTTGACAATTATAAACATAAATGAATGAGGTCTATGACAATTATAAACATAAATGAATGAAACCTTAAACAATTATAAACATGAATGAATAAACATCTTAACAATTATAAACATGAATGAATGATACTTTTAGCAATTATAAACATGAATGACGGAAACCTTTAACAATAATAAACATGAATAAATGACACATGTAACAATTATAGACATTAATAAATGAAAGCATTTTACAATTATAAACATGAATGAATGAAACCATGTTACAATTATAAACATGAATGGATTAAACGTTTAACAATTATACACATGAATGAATGAAACCTTTAACAATTATAAACATGAATTAATGACACCTTTAACAATTATAGACATAAATGAATGAATGAAACCATTTTACAATTATCAACATGAAGAGAATACTATTTTCGAGACTGATAGAATGAATTCATTAAATAAAACAGACTTGCATTACTCTTATGTTTCCTCTGATGTCCCCTCTCATGCCCCTTCCTTTATGTATACTTATGTTTTTTTTTACGCGAATATTAACATCAAGATACAATTATTTTAATCTTATGTTTTGAACTTTTATTCTAATTTTGATCAAAACTCATTATATGATTTTGATTCTAGAAAATGTCTAAAATGTATGGCTTGAATTGAAATTGGGAGAATCTTTCTCAATTTGTACTAATGACTATGGATCAAAACCAAGGCAAATCTGATCTCTTTGAATTTTTAAATAGAAGCTTGTTTCTCGCTTCATGCCACATAAATTCCTTTTGAAACACTCTAAACAAACTGGAATTTGAGGAATGTTTTTTTAATTCCAGTGTAATGCCTATTGTTTAAATTTCACAAAAATCAGATATATCTTAATTTTGACAAAGGGATTTCACTACATTTTACCATTTTTGATTAAAACTAAATTAAACAGAATATAGCCTACATTTGGACTTTTACGCTAAGTAGCTATGTTCCAATATTATAAAATTATCAGTTAATTAGTTTAGGGGTGAATCCACAAAAGGCATTTGACGTAAATGAGAAGGAGTGGTAGTAGGCAAATGACATAATTAATTGAACAAGAGAAAGGGATGAGATGAAGGGAAAAGAGAAAGAGAGAAAGGGAAGAAAGGAGGGAAGAGAGACACACGCAGAGAGAGATTACCAAGGTTAAATAGGTTGAGGAGGAATAGTGGATGCAGAAACGAATGTTTATTTTCAATAACGAAATATATATTTTTTACTGTAGGATGGCTTAAATATAACAGGAAATACAACAATGTTTACACATTTATAGATAGATATCTCGCTGCGCAGATCCCAATTTAGGCTGACCCCCCAACCTTCTCTCCTTTTGTTTTTTTCTCAATAGCCCCTAACGTCTACAGTGGCGGCCTGTCTTGTTTGGGGTGATCCATGTTAAAAAATAGATAAATAGATAGTTAGATATATCAATTGATAGATAAATATATAGATAGTTAGACAAATAAATAAATAGATAGTTAAATAGTTAGATCGAAAAATATATAGATTGTAAAATAGAGTGTAATATATATATATATATATATTTATATATATATATATATATATATGTATATATATATATATAATAGATATATAGTGATTGGTAAATAGATAGATAGATTGGTACACAAATAGATAGATAGATAAATAAATAGATTGATAGCTTGATATATATATATATATACATATATATATATATATATTGATAGATATAAAGATAGTTAGATAGATAAATAGGTTTACAAATAGATACATAAATACGTAAATTCATAGATAGATAAATATATAGTTAAATAGATTTATAGATATATATATAAGAAACCGATAAATGCATTAATGAATAAATAGATATGTAGATGATAGATAGATAGATAGATAGATAGATAAATATATAGAAAGATAGATAGATAGTTAGATAGTTATATGGAGAAATAGGTAAATAAATAGGTAGATAAATAGGTAGATTTAAAGTTAGATAGATAGATAGATAGATAGATAGATAGATAGATATAATAAATGCTGAGCCTACGAGTCACGGATAGTCTAGTATTTATATATATATATATATATATATATATATATATATATATATATATATATATATATATATATATGTGTGTGTGTGTGTATGTGTGGTTACGTGATGTTTGCAGAGCTTAGTGCATATGACCGTCTACGAATCCATGTCGTCGACCAATTTACTGACTTATCAAAGTATGAAATAGGGAAATAGACTAAAGCTTCGCTCGCTGTACTCTTATATAAGTATTTGTTTATAAATTTATCAGTTGACATTTTTATAGGCATTTTCTCTAATTACATTTAGGTGTGTGACAATGCGATGAGTTTTGAAATCAGATGAAAAAAAACAATTCTATTTATAACGTCACACACACACGAGAAAGATTAATCCGTAAAAAAGAACAGTTTTACACCACTGTTATGTCCCTTACGAAGATTACAATCAACATATAATGCTACCAAACTTTGAGTCAAGAATCCTTATTTCAATGTTGATCAAAATCCAAAACATGATTTAAATTCTAGAAAATGTATAAATATTAAGTCGTAAAAGGTATTCAAAAGGAATTTAAATTCAGGAAATTTTGCTCAATCAGTGTCTAATGACAATAGAACTAATTTAATTGAAATTAGTAAATATTTGATTTTCCAAATAGGAGGTTTTAATCATATTATGCCGCTTAGAAAACCTTTTAAAATACTCGAAATAAACTCAAATTTGAGGAATATTTATTAATAGATGTCTAATACTTAATTTTAAAATTTCATAAATATCCTAATTTTTACGAAAGGCTTGACATCTTAGTTCGATTGTATAAAATTAAATGACACTAAATATAGCTTACATTAACACCCCTTATACCTAGCAGCTGTGTTCAAAAGTTCATAATAATCAGGTAATTAATATAGAAGTAAATTCTGTATATACAAATATATGAAAATATATACATACCTAACTTATATATATATATATATATATATATATATATATATATATATATATATATATATATATATATATATATATATATATACAGGACAGTTTTTATAATATTCCAATAACTATAGTTTGTTTTATTACTTTTATTTTTATTTTTTCATATTTCCAAAAATTAAAAATATCTGTGAGATATATTTAACGGTCCGTTTCATTTGTCTTGTGCCAAACAACATTTGTATGTCAATATCGTCTCTGCAACACTACAAAATCATCAGAAAAAAGTTCACAAATAATAAAAGAGTTTTTGGATTAGAGTGTCTTGAAAACACCCACACTATACATCAGTTTCATTTTAGGGTGAAAACAAAAAAAAAAACAGACAAAAAATTGAGAGCCAAAACACTCACACGTGTGAGATCCAACTAATCCACCATTTTGATTTTTTCCGTTCAAAGCTAGTATCTCCTGAAAGCGACCAACATTACGGCACCAAAGAAGAGGTACGAGTATGGAGAGAAGGTGTTCTTCCAGGAACACCATGGAAACAAAACCGTGTGAGAAGTGGGAAAGGTACAAAAAAGATTAGGGCGGATGGTGTACATTGTAGGGGGTCCTAGAGGCACCTGTAAAAAACACAGTAACCAAATGCGTCGTCGCATGTCGGACGACACAGGGGAAGGCCCATCGGATCAGAGTGAGACCATCATGGAAGATCTATACGACGTATTTGAGCTGCCAACACCAAAAACGCCTCCGGAACAGAGACGTTCATCAAACAAACGTAAATTGCCCGCGAGTTTCGAGGTGAATCCTAGGAAAAAGTTATACCTTGAAATTCCGGGGGAATGAGTTTCGGAAGGGGGGTGTTGTCTGTAAACCTACCCACCCTTTAGTAATAACTAAATGGTAGCAACCGGATACCATAAATACCGGCTTTCGCCGGGAGAACATTGGAAGGCACATTTAGGCACTAGCACTGCCAACACTGACTTGTGTATAATTTCTCTGTTCAATACAATTCATTATTATTATCTCTAAACCTGTTGTTCTTTTATTTCATTGTTGGTACCCCTAAACGGGTCTACAACATTATTATTATTATTATTATTGCGATTTGTGTTATTTGCATCCCTGTTAATTCCTTTGTATTCATACTAAATTTCCTATTCTTATTATTATTGCTATTAATTCTGTAAGTTTAATTATTATTATCACCACTGTTAATATTATTGTTATTATCGTCATTATAATTGAAATTATTATTCCAACTACTAACGCTATTATTTGTATTGTTATTCTTCTTATTCTTCTTATTTATTATTATGTTCGTCATTACTATCCTTTATTATTACTATAATTAGTATAACCATTAATTTTACAATCTCTCCTATTTGTGTTGCATAGCCACCACTCCTGCCTTGACGGCGACAGTTCTCTTAAACCAATCAAACAACTGGTTACGGTCCCAAAAAGGCATTTGTTACATAACTTTTGTGAATTAAATCTTCTCGTAACCGAAAACAATACGATAAGTCTATGAAAAGATTATGAAGTTGTTTCAATCCTTTTTAACTCATTTCCGTAAGGCACTTCTATAGGCATTTTCAACAGACACTTTTAATACACATTTCCTTAGGGCGATTTTAAGCCCTCAAACTGTCAACCTATTTTCAATAATTCTCGTTAAAACATCTGCTCTTTAAACATTTAAAATTACGCATTCCAAACATAGTTTTCTTTTAAATTCTTACTCATTAAACACAGTTCATTAAACATTGTTCGTTAGGCATATCTTTCGATTTTTAGTTCTTTCCGTCTTACAGATTAGGACCCAAAATGTTATGCACAAAAAAGTTACCTTACATATTCTTTCGTCGTCTGGTCGTGATCGCTGTTGGTCCTGTCGGTTTTGTTGTCTCTCTTTGGCTGTGATCGGTATCTGTGGATACAAACTTTATGACAGGCAGAAGACTAACGCGGAGACGATTTTCCTCAGAGAGATTCAAGTCTTTTATTCGATGTGGAGGTTTCCTTCCATTCATTCCGTGGTCCTCATTCATTCATTCTTCTTTCTGGGGAAATGCGACGGGAATTGCTACTGGATCTAACAGAGATCTAGCCACTACGACGAGCGATTACATTCTCAACCGTCCGGACCGCTTCTAACCCAATTCAGGACCCACAGAGAAGGTCCACCCTGCAGTTCGCTGCCAAACTAGTAACTGAGTTTCAAACCTTAGTTTCTCCCAAAGAAGGAGTGACATCACAGATGTACACGTGGGACAGTCATGCAAAACATTTTCGTTCACTCATGTTTTCTGACCTTTTCTAACCTGATGTTATCTGTGCCGGCGTCGACTTTTGGAACTTTGTTATGGTTTTTCAAAACATGATTTGACCCACAGCGGTTCCCTTTGGTGCGTGTCAGCGTGACCTACACCGAGCTCGACACAGTTCACTCCTTCTCATAATAAAAACTAGTGGAACTACACACTTTTAGGCATACAGGCCCCTCATAATATAACATTTGTAGTATTACTACTATTGTAATAGTTATCACCTCCGTGTTATTGTAAATCCTATCATTATTTTTACTATTCCTATCATAGCACGTTACATTATTTAAATTACTCCTATTATTACTATTCTAACCACAGCTATACCCACTATCATTATTATTATTATTATTATTATTATTATTATTATTATTATTATTATTATTATTATTATTATTGTATTATCGACAAGGTAGGTAAATCTAGGTTTTAATTTATAATTGTAATACTATAAACTAATTTCTTATGGTTTACCCCTTATTAAAATAGAAATTAAATGGTATATGCGTAATTTAAATTTTATCATTAATTTCTTATCCTTTAGTTAGAGATTGATCTATTAATTGTACTAGTTTACTTGAATTCTACCCCTTGTAGTAAACTATAGCTATCTGGGGTGCTTTACGTTTTGCGCAACATAGTTAAGTTATTAATGTTAAATTTTCTAGATTGTTCACGAACTTATCCAGAGTCAAGCGTTTTAAGTGGTTACAGTTAAAACCTATTTCGTCTCGTTTATTTAGTAATCTACTTTCATCAGGGAACATAACAATTACCAATTTTTTGCTAAGGCAGAGAAAGCAAGTAGGTGGGTGCAGTGTAGGTTACGAGGACTTTTAAAAAATGCTCCATTTTACAACGGGAACAATATTTTTATACCCCATATGCAAATCTATTAAGATTAGGGCTGTTTTCTAGGAATACAGTTGCTAAATAAACTATATCTTCAGTTAAACATTTACTTGGAATGTACAAGTACTCTTATCTCTGCAGCTACATTTTTTGTTATCATTATTATTTCGTAAGTTGTTATTCCTGCTTTTTAATATATGTATATTATGTCTCTTAATTATTGTTTCAAAGTTATTTGTACAACTATAACTAAGTTTGATCGTGTTTTTATTGAATATTTCTTGCAGTGGGGTATTTATTGGGAAGTGCCGATTAATTAGGTTATGGAATAAATGTCCAATTTTAGATTTAACTAGAAGATTAAATGGGGGCGTATACAAGATTATTTTCTGATTTCTATTTCTTCTTTATGTGCTCTTATTTTTCTATATTGGTATTCAATTCTGGTATTGGTATAGCGGCTATTTCTTAATGCGTTGTTGTATGTATTCCTATTATTGTTAAAGTTCTCTGAATTATATGAGTTGTTACTTATCCTGTGGCAAATCGATATTGGATCTGTTTAATTACATTCGGTGGGTGATTCGAATTGGGGTTTACGTATAAGGAGCCGTAATTACTTTTCATATAAGGTGTATAATTACCCGAGCTGAGGTTAAATGTAACGTTTAGAAGGTTTGTGATCTTCATCTCAGCTGTTATTTCTACCTCAAGTCCTTAATCTTTCATAATCTCGTGTATAAATTTGTTTCTGTGGGTTAATATAAAATGAACAAACCCACCAGGTCTGACATTTCAGCGGGGTAACGCCCCATTGCTACATTGAACAAGTCTGTAGATTCAGTTTCCATCA
The DNA here is from genome assembly GCA_963556195.1 of Sepiola atlantica. Taxonomy (NCBI): domain Eukaryota; kingdom Metazoa; phylum Mollusca; class Cephalopoda; order Sepiida; family Sepiolidae; genus Sepiola; species Sepiola atlantica. The sequence goes on along the minus strand of OY744528.1, from coordinate 64,240,141 downwards.
ATTGTTCTCTCGCATCTGTATATAATGTCTATTTTATCGTTGGTAATACCCGTGTGTATTTTTGCGAAGTTTGATGCCTTGTAGAATAAATATGTAGAAATCTAATAATCCATACTGTCAAACTGGATGACGGTACGGTGGTTCTTTTCTTCTATTTTATTGAACCAATCAATGTTTCTTGTCGTGTCGGTGTATTAGTTCAGATGTAATTATTTCTTTATGGTCTTATTACCCCTTTCGAAAATGGTCTTGCTATTTTTACAGTTTTCTGGCCTAGTTCGGTTTATTAACATGGTCGCCAGCTTATTTAGGGAGTCCATTTTGTGGTCCTTCAATAAAATATAGGTATCCTTTGGTTTCAGTTGATAAACCCTGTCACTAATGTATACTTTAACTGTGATAATGTTGCTGTCTACGTTAATTTCATTCATTATATCTCGGTTTTTTGCCTTTCTGTAATTTTTCGTAAGGTTTTCATTCACAAATAAATTATAGTCCGTTTTACTCATCCTGTAATAGTTCCTTGTCTTATCCGCTTTTATGAGTGCCTAATTTCTATTTACAGTATCACTAAGTTTCTTCTTGAACTCCGTAGTGTTACAGTGGATCTCTAATTCACCTATGATGCCGAACAGGTCACTCTCGAAACGTTGCATAAGTTCAACACTTGATGCTGCATTCGAGATTTTGAAACCGTATGTTTCTTTAGAGTTGTCATCTTCTTTATCACGACGAAAATTCTTAGCCTTCCATCTCATTCGCCTGATCATCTCTTCAATTTCATATTTTATCACTCCTTGCTTGGTGTAAGAATATTATCTAGCGAGATGCCGAAATTAACATTCTCCATGTTTATGATTTTAAGATATTCGGTAGAGCAGTACTCAACTTATTTGGAGTAATATTAATTGATCGAGTTCAGATATGTTATTAAAGTGAACATAAACCATTTTTTCAAGATTGCTTAGAACATTTATAAAATCACATAAACTATAGCATCTTGTAAAAGAATGAATAAAAATTAAAATAAAATCAAGGGTGAATGTTCACCCTTGATTTCATTTTTATTTGTAGTTAAAATAAACATGCATAGGATTATATAAAGATGACGGTTCATTAGTGGTAAAAAAAACTCAAATAGGCAAAAGTGTGAAAGAATGAAAAATATTATTCTTAGTGATATCAAATGGTTAAGTCTTAAGGTGGAAATAACATCAAACATTAAACAAGTAAACTTCTTAGATGTAACATTTAACTTAAACAAAGAAACGTACGAACACTATACTAAAGAAGATGCTTGTCTAATTGATCCACTCTCTAACCATCCAAAAACCATAATTAAACGTATTCCCAAATCAATGAGAAGAGAATCAGCAATAAGTCTTCTAATGAATCAAGTTTAACATACATAATACCTTTTAAAATAAAGCACTAAAAGAGAGTGGATACAAAAACAGCCAAATTAAATATATCAAACCTATAACGCCCAAAAATATACATAAAATAGAAGGAACATTATTTGGTTCACACCCCCAGTTAATCATATGATTAAAACTAAACTTGGTAAAAGATTCTTAGATTTAATTAACCTACACCTTCCTTATAATAACATACTAACTTAAATCCCTAATAAAAACACTCTCAAATTAAGTTACAGTTGTGGTGAGAAGGTGGAACAAATAATTTAAAAACATAACAATAACGTTTTAAATGGCAACAAAAATACTGAAAGAAAAACAACAAAAATTAAGACTTGCAATTGCATAAAAAACAGACCCCTCCTTGCAACAAAATTGCCTAACAAGCCAAATAGTATACCAGACCACAATCTCAACCAAATAAAACACAACTCAGAAAAAATACTACATAGGCATGGCTGGTAATACTTTCAAAGTGGCCATAAATGCTCATTCAAAAATTCTAGATATCAAAAAAAGGAACACTCTCTATATACCACTGGGAACTAACTGACAATAATCAATCACCAACCATGATTTTGAACACTATTAGAAACAACAGTACCTATAGTTCCTTGAACTCACCCTGTTTCTTATGCCTAAGTGAAACACTTGAGATAGTTAAATTTAGTGATAGAGGTAAACTTCTAAACAAACAACAAGACGCCTCAATGAACTATAGGCACAATAGATCGCACTTTCTTAGTAATTTACTGTTGTGGACCCGTTTACGGGTACCAACAATAAAATAAAAGAACAACAGGTTTAGAGATAATACTAATAAATTGTGTTGAACAGAGAAATTATACACACGTCTGTGTTAGAAGTGCTAGTGCCTAAATGTACCTCCCAATGTTCTCCCGGCAAGAGCCGGTATTTATGGTAGCCGGTTGCTACCATTTAGTTATTATTAAATGGTAGGTAGGTCACCCACAACACCCCCTTCCGAAACTCATTCCCCCGGAATTTCAAGGTATATCTTTTTCCTAGGATTCACCTCGAAATTCCCGGTCAATTTACGTTTTCCTGATGAACGTCTCTGTTCCGAAGGCGTTTTTGGTGTTGGCAGCTCAAATGCGTCGTATAGATCTTCCATGATGGTCTCACTTTGATCCGATGGGCCTTCCCCTGGGTCGTCCGACATGCGACGACGTATTTGGTTAATGTGTTTTTTACAGATGCCTCTAGGACCCTCTACAATGTACACCATCCGCCCCAATCTTTTTTGTACCTTTCCCACTTCTCACATGGTTTTGTTTCCATGGTGTTCCTGGAAGAACACATTCTCTCTATTCCGGTAACTCTTCTTTGGTGCCGTAATGTTGGTCGGTTTCACCTGTTTTGGTAAAAGTTTGTCGAATACCGACTTTATTTTTCTTCCAAACATTACTTCCGCAGGTGGTACCTGGGCTGGTGTGTTCTCGTTGGATGTAATTCTATACACTTGAAGGAACTGCTGGAGTGCCTTTTCTCTCGGCGTGCCCGTCGGTTTTTTCAACGCTCTCTTCAAGGTATCAACAAATTTTTCTGCCTGTCCGTTTGACCTCGGATGGTAAGTCGGAGTGGTGATATGTTTAATTTGAAAGTCTTCACAAAATTCTTTGAACTTTCGTGAAGTAAATTGTGTACCGTTGTCCGATACAAAAATGTCCACCACTCCGAATCGGGCAAGCAGTTCATGCAATGCGCATATCGTGACATCCGTTGTTGGGTTTTTACATCTAACAACTTCTGGCCATTTTGAGTAGCTGTCGACTATAATTAAATAGTAGAAGCCTTCCAATGGCCCCGCAAAATCTATGTGAATCCAGGACCATGGTTGCTCTGCCTTTGGCCATATACAGTACTGAATAGATGGTGTTTTCGCTGTCGACGCGCAGCCCGCACAGGCCTTCACCTTCGTCTCTATGTCCCTGTCCATGTTTTTCCCATACCGATAAGATCTCATTAAGCTCTTCATGCGTGTCGCTCCGGGATGCCCCTTATGGAAATCCTTCAGGATTTTTTTAAAGCGTAGCTGGGATTACTACTGGCTCCTGGTATAACAATGTGCCGCAACAGATTGAAAAAGCTTCTGCCGTTTGCTCATTGTCTGTTTGTAATTTATTTTTAATTTCGATAATATAATTATCTTCCTTTGCCTCTTTTTGTATATCGCCAAGTGTGACTGGCAGCTCTTTTATTGTGTTACACAGTACTTTACTATAGTCATATTCAGACCGAAGGGATGCTATAACTGTATCCTCGAGCGGTTCCGTGTACTTTGGGATTAGCCGCGATAAACCATCTGCGTGTCCTAGTCTTTTTGACGGTAAAAATTCCATCTCAAAGTCATAATTTAACAGAATTATACCCCATCTCTGTAGGCGGTTCGCTGTGTAGGTTGGCAAGTCTTTTTTTGATCCAAAGATGGTGATAAGTGGCTTATGGTCTGTTTGTAGGATAAAATGACGGCCGTGTAGATACCTGTGAAATTTGGTCATTGCGAACACAATACCCAACCCTTCTTTTTCAATCTGAATGTAATTTTTTTCTGTAGTAAGTAAAGTTCTTGAAGCGTGCGCGATGGGTTTCATCGACCCATCCGGCATTTTATGCAAAATGCACGCCCCAATGCCGTAGGAGCTGGCGTCACTTGCAACAATAGTTTTTAGCTCTGGATTAAAATGAGTAAGAAATAATTCTGAAGTTAACTTCGTTTTTAGGTTGTCAAATGCAGATTAATAGTCGGCGGACCATTCCTATTTACTATCTTTCTTAAGTATTTCATTTAAGAGGGCTCGCCATTTGTGCATACTGAGAATGAATTTTTCGTAATAGTTTGCGAGACCCAGGAAGCTTTGTAGTTTGGTAACGTTGTTCGGTTTTGGCATATTTTTGATGGCTATAGATCTTTCTGGGTCGGGACGTCTTCCTCTCTTATCAATGACATGTCCCAAGTATTTGATCTCTTCTAGAAAGAATTCACACTTTGACTCCTTGAGTGTAAAACCAAAACCGCTTATCCTTTCGAATACTTTGTATACGTGCTCACGGTGCTCCCCGACGTTCGTACTTTTCATTAAGATATTGTCAAGGTAGCCGATCGAAGAATCGAGCCCGCTCAACATCGTGTCGATTACCTGCTGAAAAATCGACGGGGCCACTTTAATTCCAAAAGGGAGACGATTGAACTTGAGTAAGCCCCTGTGTGTCGAAATACAGAGAAGCTTAGAGCTATCTTCCTCTACAGGTATTTACAGATAGGCTTCACTCAAGTCAATTTTGAGAACAGTTTTCCACCGTTTACTTTTGTGAAAACCTCTTCTGGTGTCGGCAGAGGATAGTGATAATCTTTCAGCGCATCGTTCAAACCGGTTGAGAAATCGGCACACACTCTGATCTCTCCAGATTTTTTCTTCACGTAGACGGTTGGGGCCGCCCATTCCGAGTAGTCAACTGGTGTTAAAATACCTTTCTCCACCAACCGGTCTATTTTTGCATTAATTTTTTCAAGAGAGGAAAATGGTACACTTCGTTTTCTCTTAAAAACGGGATTCTTATTTTCAATTAATTCAAAACTCGCCTTCATTTTAGTACAGCGTCCTAATTCATTAGAAAACACCTTGGGAAATGACTCTTTCAAATCCTTCTTCAATTTTTCTGCTTCAGCAGAAAGGTTCTTTATTCGTTGACAATAGGCGCTTATCGGCGAATCCCAGAACTGGAAGTGCTGAATCCAATCTGAACCGAACAAATTTCCTTTATCTTTCATTACGAACATGCGTAATTTTAATGTCTTATTTTTTAGTGTCACTTTTGAAATGACTTCCCCTTCAAAGTTTATTTTCTGTCCGGTTACCGATCGGGCCACTTTATCAGTGCGTAGCATAGTCGGTCTGCCGATCTTTTTCCAGGTATTAATATTAATAATTGATAGGTCAGAAGCTGTAGTTTAACATCTTGATTTTTCATTTTTACCGTAACATACTTTCGTATGTTTAGGTTGCCACAATTAATTTTGGTTGTTTTTATGTAACTTTTTTTTCTAGTGTTACTTCTGCAATGTGAGGCTTTGTGGCCCATTTTATGGCATTTGTCACTATTTTTTGTTTAAAAGGACACTTCTGGTACCAATGTAGGTCCCCGCAACCCCAACAAGGGTGCTTAGGCAATTTTTCATCCGACCTTTGAGGCAAATCCTTCCTGAATTCTTCCTTCGAAGAGTATGATTTTTTTGAAAAACGACGAACATTTTTAATATTAGAAATTGCTGCTTCCTCTATATATTTAGCATCATTTTTCTCGGAAATATGTCGTTGACAGCTTTCGGCCAGTTGTTGCAATGTTAAATTGTGCTCGGTTTCAAGTTTGCTTATTGCACGTCTTCTTAACTCTGCATCGTTTTGCGAGACGAGCACTTGAACAAATATTAATACTTTGAAATTGTCCACTGTCAAGGATGATAACTCAAAGTTGTCACAATGTTTATTGACGATCGAAGCAAACGTTGAGTAATCCTGGCTTTCTTTTCGCGTTAGGTTCATACATTTCCACCTTTTGTGGAATAAACTTGTTTTGGGGCAATATAGTTCCATTAACATTTTAATGGTTTCATTGAAAGATAGTTCGCCCGTTTTCTTCGGCAGAATATATCGACAAATTCTGTATGCTCTGCCGTACCTAGTCTACGAAGAACTAAACGACCCTTTTGCTTTTGCGACCATGTGCTACAATCAATATCGAAAAAATCCTGATATCGACGGTACTATGATTCGAAGTTTAGGTCCTCTTCAGGCACATAGTTGAAGGTTTCTATAGCTGACTATATTGCATTTTAGTTGAACGCGTCGCTATCGTCATTCGTCGTATTTATCATTGCTTGTGCAAGCTGTTCAAATTTTCTCTCTGATTGAGTCTGTTGCTCTAATTTTAAATTGTTTATCCCAATCAATTGTTCGTCTAAAGATTTTCTATCTTCTCGCTTTTGTGCTAAATTCGTTTCCGCAAAATACTTCAACCAACTTATTTGCTGCGACTGAAATTCCTTCTGTAGAGACTGAAGTTTTTCATCGTTTGCCTTCTGTTGAGGAAAATGTTTTTCATCGTTTGCCTTCTGTTGTTCTGATTTAGATTTAATCATCTCCAATATCTGTTTCGAGAAATCTTCCATGATTAAAGAAATACTTTCTTGATAAAGAATTAGTCACAAATAGTCTTTCACTATTGTTTTCTTTTCAAATGCTTACTGTTTAATAACAAACCCAACCTCTTCTCATCACTGCGTCATTAGGGTCTCCAATTCGACCGGCACTTGCTAATCTTTTTTTTTTCAAAGTTCTTTGAGAAAAAAAAACGATTTTATTATTCCGGCTCATTGGGTAATTACTTTACCAAATTATTTGTATTTTTTTCGCATTTGGAACTTTTTTTTCACTTTTTTTTCCAATAAGTCCGTTTGTCTTTCAGTGTAGGCTGAAAATGCAAAATAGCAAGAAATGGCTATATAAAAAATTGACTAGTTATTCAAGAAAGTAACTTGGTTTTACTTGTCCGATTTTCTTTTCGGCTAAACGATTTTACAGTGAAAAGTCTGTTCACAAAATAGTTTGACTATATCAAGACACGAAAAAAGGTTTTTGTAGTATGGAGTTTTTTTTTCAAACCTTTCAGTTTTATAAGCACATGGTATTCCAATTTCATTTGTTGCACGAGGTAAAATCCCGTAATGAAATACGAAGAACACAAATAGTAAAATCTGTCTTACTTTTTTTTTCGTCCAGTAATTGTTTAAACTGGTTATTTCTTGTAAAGCAGACTCGTCCCAAAATTGAATGTATTCGATGTTTCCAATATCTTCCCGAAAATTGTAAAGCACAGGGTTTTTTTTTTCAAACGGGTAGAATTATTTTTCGAAGGTTGACACTGGTTTATCACTCACAGGTTGCAAGGTCCAAGGTGTTTCCAACGAGATCCTTTACGAATCACTCGCCGCCAGTTGTTGTGGACCCGTTTAGGGGTACCAACAATGAAATAAAAGAACAACAGGTTTAGAGATAATAATAATGAATTGTATTGAACAGAGAAATTATACACATGTCAGTGTTGGCAGTGCTAGTGCCTAAATGTACCTCCCAATGTTCTCCCGGCAAAAGCCGGTATTTATGGTAGCCGGTTGCAACCATTTAGTTATTATTAAATGGATTTAAAATGGATTTAAAATAAAACGAAAAAATGTAACCCTAACTAAACCTATCATTCTATAGTATTTACTAAATCCCCTAGAATTAATTACTCCCTAAAACATTGAAACACCAGGGCATCTGTTAGGAAAAATAACTAATCTATCCACAAACAAAAAATAGACAACATAGTTATACAGCTATATATCATGTATTATAACATGCTTGGTATGATTATTATAACACATCCTCCATTAAATAATTATTATAATTAGAATAATTATCATTAATGTTGCCCTCAACACAATTAATATTATTACCATCAACATTATTACCAATTGAGAATTATTATTATTATTATTATTATTATTATTATTATTATTATTATTATTATTATTATTATTATTAATTTTTACTTAATATTTTTATTTTTGTACTATTATCACTATTATTATTATTAGTTTGTACTACTATTAATATAATTGTTAGTAGTAGTAGCAGTAGCAGCAGTAGTATTGCCATTATTATAATTATTAACATTATTATTAATATTATGATTATTATTGTTATTATTATCATCATTATCATGTATTAGGGTAACCTCCCCATTAAATATTTGGTGCTGTCTCCATCATAATGACCGTATCTTGATTCTATCTATCCTATTCGTTTATCTCACACACCTAAATATGATGCTTAAATCCTACTATTACTACTATTACAGTTTGTATTATTATTATTATTATTATTATTATTATTATTATTATTATTATTTTTGTATTATATTTATCATGTTATCATTATCAGTATTAATGTTATTATTTTTTATCACACTAGTAAACTTGAGTAAATTTTTAATTAATGTACCTCCCAATTATGTGCTGTACTCGGCCTAAATAAATTAATAAAACAACTTAATTAAAAACAATTAAATGAAATAACAAAGTAAGCCTTAGAATTTAAAGATAGTAAAAAAGCCAGACAAATAAAAAAAACAACAAGATTAGTATTAACATTCCACCACCAATTGTAACCAGACGAGAAAACGAAACATCAACCAGATATCGACGTGTCTCCGAAAGCCACCACACAAGTAAGACATTAGTTGTGTGTTTTTCTCCTCCTCTCGCTCCCACCAACTTCCCTCTCTCCTTCCTTTTCTCCATCCTGAATGAATTTATAATTTATATTTTTATATTCTATCTTATATTTCATTTCATTTCATTTCATGTTTAATTTCCAGCGGTATCAAATCTAACCACGTGACTTTCCAAATTTAAATTTACTTTTATTTTTTTTCTTCGCCATTTCATTCCTCTCAAATATGATCTGAGGTAAAGATAAGATTCTATCTCTGCCTGATGAGATCTAAGTTTATAACATATGTTGCTCAATAACATCGACATGCCAGTGTTGCAGATTTTGTGCAAGTCTGTATAAATCAAGATAATCATATATAACAAAAGCTCTATTTGATATTGAGCACTTTTTATAAGTTGTGTTGAAATTCTTTGAATTCCTAACATGTGGATATTTACTTTGCCCGGATAATATATATATATATATATGGGAAATAAAAAAGGAAAAAGCAAGAGCAACTCTTACAATAAAGACGAAACGTTGATGAATATATAAAAAATATCTCTTGGTTTTTTCTTTTTCATTTCCCATTACGTCGGATTACTCTCATCCTTCCTTTCTCATATATATATATATATATATATATATATATTTATAACTCAATGTCGGAATGTATGTGTGCTCTATGGAAAAAGTCAGAGAATATAGATAAAATCTAAAAGTGTATTCTTATGTAAAATCATCCGAAAAAGATAATGGAAGTATTTCAGAATCTCTAAATACACACCTAAAGCGGCTATGGGGAAGATCTTATCCTGGGAATCGATTATTTGCGAAATCTTCAGTTAAATTTCAATTTAATTATGTATTAATGTAAAAAGAAAACAATGATTTTATGAATTAAGTTGAAAACAAAACTGCAAGTCATTCCCTAACATTCAAACGAAAATGACACCAGAGAGAGATTGCGGCGCGGGGGATTAACATTAATAGAAGCTAATTCTGGTGAAATCCGGTACTGTCCTGGATTCTGTCAGTCTAAGTCGAGTTCTAGAAAGGAACAGGCCCACTCTCACAGGCTTTACCTTGATACACGTGCCATTCTTAAAACTAACCCTAAAATAACTTAATGAGGATAAGGAAGAAATTAAAAATCCGATTGATATACAGGGTATTTCTGCAGTCCATAACCTTTCGCTTCTTTTGTACAACAGAGGCGCGGCGCCTAAACATTTGATCTTTTTGTACAACAGAAGCGCGGCTCCTAATTTTTTATTCTTTTGTACAACATAGGCGCGTCTCTAAACTTTTGATTATTTTGTATAACAGAGGCTCGTCTATAAACTTTTGATTCTTTTGTACAACCGAGGCGCGTCTCTAAAGTTTGATTCTTTAGTACAACAGAGGAGCGTACGTAAACTATTGATTCTTTTGTACAACAGAGGTGCGTCTGTAAACTATTAATTATTTTGTACAACAGAGGCGCGACCGTAAACTTAAATTTTTTTCGAGGGGTTGTGCAGTTTAGGCCCCTATTGTAAACGCTGTTTGGGGGCTTGTGCAGTTTAGCCCCCCTATGGTAAAACGCTCTTCGAGCATTGTATTGTTTAGGTAACCTTTGATAAACGCTTTTATGTGGCTTGTGCAGTGTAGGTCACCTATAGAAAACGCTTTTCGGGGCTTGTGCACTGTAGGTCACCTATGGAAAATGCTTTCTGGGGGCTTGTGCAGTTTAGTCACCCGATAGAAAAAGGCTTTTTAAGAGCTTGTGCAGTTTAACCCGCCTATGAAAAACGCTTTTCGGGGGTTTGTGCAGTTTAGGTCACCTATAAAAAACGCTTTTCGGTTGCTTTACGTCACCTGTGAAAAACGCTTGTTATGTGCTTATGCAGATTAGGAGGATATAGAATATGTATTGTAATATTTCGGGAGAAACAATCCTTCTAAGAAATAAACGTTCTTCCAAGTTTCTGAGAAGAAGCGTCAAAAAATTACTGTTGTGTCAATGCAAAGATTTCCTGCAGCAAAAAAATTAATGCGCTAATATTTTATTTATTTATCTATCTATCTATCTATCTATCTATCTATATATATATATATATATATATATATATATATATATATATATATATATAAATATATATATATATATACATTTATTTATCTATCTATATATACTATTAAAATGTCGAGTTTTATTTTGGCATTTGGCTATGTTGCCTATTGCTTACTAAGATAGAAAGCACACGCGTAAACACACACAAAGACAGTGACAGACACATAAACAGGGAGCATCTTTCTTCTTCTTTTTCTTCTTCTTTTTCTTATTTACTAACTTCTCATTTTCATTTTGTGTTATCTTCATACTCTCTGGCCCGGATGCGCTTCAATTCCATTTCAAGGAACGTCCGACACAAAGATTCTGCAAGAAGTCAACAAATATGAGTTTTATAAAAATATCTGTTGAAAGTTAAGTAAGCACTACACAATATATGGATTGCAAATTATTTTCTAGGGAGATGGGTTAGATGAAAAATACGTTATAGAATATTAGAAGATAGTTGGACAACCATTAAAAAGAATGTTTTTAGCTAAAGAGTAAGACTACATAACGGACCTCTTTAACTTCTCTTTCAAAGAGAAACATGGTAGAAAATCAAAGTTTTTCCAGTAATTCAGGGGGTTTAGTTCACACACACACACACGCGGACACACCCACACACCCACACATATATATATATATATATATATATATATATATATATATATGTATATATATATATATATATATATATATATATATATTTGTGTTATAGTGGAATAATTCCAGGAGGAAATCCGGGTATGAGAGCTCAATGTAGTAAACAGAGCAATAATAAAATATAATAACACGAAATCACATAATTGTCGATGCAATAATTTATTTCAACCGTTCGGTTTTTTCAAGCATCACTCAGACAATTACATTTTTGAGACTGATAGAAAATTGAATTTCCCTACCACAGTTCCAATACAATCATAGATGGTGGTAGTAGCAACCATTTTGATACATCTTTTATAGAGAGGGGGAAAATTTAAAACTTATATTTAACTATGGCGGGCGAAGGGGAGGGATCTTTAAGTTAATCAACTAAAAACTGCCATGTCAAAATTATGACACATACGACTTGGCGATATCAACCATATAGGCAATTTTACTCACGCGCATACACAAAACTAAATACGCACACATCATATGCGCACTCACATACATAATCTCACTCGCACATTATCATAACTAAGCATAATCACATACGCAACTTTTATTCATCTCTAGCCAGAATGCGTCCGGCGAAACTCGTGTTCTCAAATTCGGTTAGAGAAAAGAAAGAAAGAAACAATTAACAGGCACAGAGAAGATATAGACAGACCGCGTGTCATAAATTCTCAGTCCGTCTGGGTTCCAAGGAAGAGAATCTAATTGAAATAAGATTACACGCACATACATATATGTATACATACAAATCCATACGCACATACACACACATATATACACATACACACCCACACATATACATATCTATACACATATACATATACACACACATATACATATATATATATATATATATATATATATATATATATATATATACATATACATACATGAATACACCTATATATATCTCTGAATCTATTTGAAATATTGACCAAATGCATACGCATGTAGTTGTTCACACATGTAAACATACATACACATACATACACACACACATATATACATATACGCACATATACACACATATACATACGCACACATACATATATATCCACACACCTACACACAATATTTACATAACACTCTATATTCTTACTGATGTAATATGAGTTCTAAAAATTAGTCTTACCTTATTTATATTTTAGATTAATTTGATAATCAATTATTATAAATATCATGCGGGGGGGGGGTTATCGTACCTAATGTTATTCAATTTGGTATCTTCACCGTTGTAATTCTTGAGGCCCATCGGATTACTAATTCAAGTCTAATAACGTCTATTGGTAATATTTGACATTTATACTTATATTAATTCAAAAACTAGTGTATTACCTGCAGAAAAAATTTTCATACCACTATCTTATTTTAAGTAAATAATAAATATCCGCGTACACACAAATACTATATATCACCAAGTCAGTAAATCTGTGTCTATCACAGATATTATTATAAATATTATGGGGGGGGGGGTTTACCGTAAGTAATGTTATTCAATTTGGTATCTTCACCGTTAATAAACGAGATGAACTTATGGCTAAGTGCAGACATAAATATAAATTTAAAATAATCAACGACTAGTAATCCGATGGACCTCTAGACTTATAACGGTGAAGATACCAAATTAAATAACATTATTTAAGGTAACCCCCCCACCACCACCAACATAATAGTTATAATAATATCTGCTATAGACACAGAATTGCCGACTTGGTGATATATAGTATTTGTGTGTATGCGTATATAATGGTATTTTGAAATATTTATTTATTCAGATTATTTACTTAAAATAAGATAGTGTTTTTAAAAAAAAAAAATTATGCGGTTATTGAATTAATATAAGTATAAATGCCAAATATTACCACTAGACATTATTAGACTTGAATTAGTAATCCGATGGACCTCTAGACTTATAACGGTGAAGATACCAAATTGAATAACATTACTTACGGTAAACCCCCCCCCCCCATAATATTTATAATAATATCTGTGATAGACACAGATTTACTGACTTGGTGATATATAGTATTTGTGTGTACGCGGATATTTATTATTTACTTAAAATAAGATAGTGGTATGAAAATTTTTTCTGCAGGTAATACACTAGTTTTTGAATTAATATAAGTATAAATGTCAAATATTACCAATAGACGTTATTAGACTTGAATTAGTAATCCGATGGGCCTCTAGAATTACAACGGTGAAGATACCAAATTGAATAACATTAGGTACGATAACCCCCCCCCCCGCATGATATTTATAATAATAGATTATCAAATTAATCTAAAATATAAATAAGGTAAGACTAATTTTTAGAACTCATATTACATCAGTAAGAATATAGAGTGTTATGTAAATATTGTGTGTAGGTGTGTGGATATATATGTATGTGTGCGTATGTATATGTGTGTATATGTGCGTATATGTATATATGTGTGTGTGTATGTATGTGTATGTATGTTTACATGTGTGAACAACTACATGCGTATGCATTTGGTCAATATTTCAAATAGATTCAGAGATATATATAGGTGTATTCATGTATGTATATGTATATATATATATATATATATATATATATATATATGTATATGTGTGTGTATATGTATATGTGTATAGATATGTATATGTGTGGGTGTGTATGTGTATATATGTGTGTGTATGTGCGTATGGATTTGTATGTATACATATATGTATGTGCGTGTAATCTTATTTCAATTAGATTCTCTTCCTTGGAACCCAGACGGACTGAGAATTTATGACACGCGGTCTGTCTATATCTTCTCTGTGCCTGTTAATTGTTTCTTTCTTTCTTTTCTCTAACCGAATTTGAGAACACGAGTTCGCCGGACGCATTCTGGCTAGAGATGAATAAAAGTTGCGTATGTGATTATGCTTAGTTATGATAATGTGCGAGTGAGATTATGTATGTGAGTGCGCATATGATGTGTGCGTATTTAGTTTTGTGTATGCGCGTGAGTAAAATTGCCTATATGGTTGATATCGCAAAGTCGTATGTGTCATAATTTTGACATGGCAGTTTTTAGTTGATTAACTTAAAGATCCCTCCCCTTCGCCCGCCATAGTTAAATATAAGTTTTAAATTTTCCCCCTCTCTATAAAAGATGTATCAAAATGGTTGCTACTACCACCATCTATGATTGTATTGGAACTGTGGTAGGGAAATTCAATTTTCTATCAGTCTCAAAAATGTAATTGTCTGAGTGATGCTTGAAAAAACCGAACGGTTGAAATAAATTATTGCATCGACAATTATGTGATTTCGTGTTATTATATTTTATATATATATATATATATATATATATATATATATATATGAAATATTTACTTAATTATTTCTAAATTTGGTTATTGGAGAAGTGGTAATTTGATCAGTACCACTGGAGAGCCATGAACTTTATAACTGTTCTGATTCTAAATCTCCGAAAGAGTTACGTACTAAGCAGCTGGTAATCCCCGTTTAATATTTCACAATTTAAGTTAAGGTGCGCTATTTTTATTTCACTGTTATATGTTTGAATCCCCGTTTGTATTTGGAAACTCCCCAGCTGTAGGTCGGCTAAAGCGAGTGCTAATTCTGGTATATGTTGGATTTAATTAGTATCCTTTGGAAATTAAACTGCATTTTACTTCTTTGTTTAAAATGACTCAAAGCTTCTTCAGTCTATATATTGGGTATTTAGATCTGTATGGGAAGGTTTCCTTCCGCTTATCTATTTACCTATCTGGTACGAAAAATACTAAAGATTTTTTATGGATCTTTTATTTCCATATAATTTTATATGCTAGCTATTATATCGCAGAAAAGTCATTAAGTGCAGTGTTTTAAAAGTAGAAATATTATTATTTCATAGTAGTTTAAACAGGTAGATATTTTTAGTTGGAATCTCATTTTTGTGAACATCAAGTCAATTCCTTTGACTTTAGACATTCAATCTGTACCTTAACACTTTCACTATACCTAACAGACACCCTTTTTGCAGAATTGGAAAATAAATTGTCTCGTCAATCTGTTTAAGCCATTTATGCTGGCTTTTCGTTATGGTTTCAATCGTTCCAATTATAATGATAATCACCTTTACTTCTTTACATTTCCATAGTCTAACTAATTCCCATTTTATATATTGATATTTATTTATTTGTTCGTGTTGTTTCTCCTGTACTCTGCTACCGAACTGGCAGGCTCTATCAATTATTAAGCATGGTTCTCTTATTTTTGTTCAATAAGATTAAGTCGGGTTTTGAATGTTCAAGAACCATATAAGTCTGTATTAGCATGTCTCAAGAAGTTTGACGTTGTCGTTCACCTGTACCACTTCTGGCTTACCACTTCTCATTTTGGTTCAATTCATGAAGTTTCCATATATTCCAGTGTAGTACCTGAGCGACTTTGTTGTGTCTCCATTGTTTCTGCCCTTTCATTACACAATGTGCATATCGGTGATTCTGCAGTTTTGTCAATGTAATGTTTGATGGACTTCGTGCGGGTGGCTTGTTCCTGGGCTGCCATTAAGGTGCACTCGGTAGATCTTTTGAGATCAACCCTGACCAACCAATTTCAGCTGTCATTATCTCTAAACGCAGTATTATTACAGAATACAATGTGTAGTGTTTTCCAAATAAGTTTAACCCTTCTCCGTTATTACCCTTGTTTTTTTTTCACCCAAGTTCTTAGTGTTTGCTTTCTTTTTACTCCACGAAAAAGAATCTCATTACTTTCAGAAATATATTTATATAGACAACTTTCTTCTATATTCACACCATCTTCAACACTAAGTACACCTCGACCACCTTCCTTTCTATATAGATACAATTGATCTGCATCTCTTTTCTTTGTAAAAGCTTCATAAATTGTAAGCATTTTCCGTTTTTTGCTATCCAAACATTTTAGTTCATCTACATTCAAGTCAAGTATACCGGAAGTATATCGAATGATAGCTAATGCTCTGCCATTGATTCCATAGATTGTATTTCGACGGACAAAGTCTATATTTATATTAGATAGATTTTCTTCGTTTCATATAAAAATATGAGTAAATAAAGAATATCTTTTCTAAAAACGTTATAACATTCAAATAAATATTTTTATTCGCATTTCTTTATTTTAGATAATTCTCTTTTTTATCATTGGAATTCACTTCGCTTATTAAAATCGATTTGCGATTTTATAGCTATTGATAAGCAACGTAGTTCTTACTTTAGCAGCTACCCTGCGCTAACAGTCTTTTTACTCGGTCTCATATCACAAATGTTATTTAAATCTTCTAACCAGCAATATATCTCAACACGGGAAACGCCGATTAAGTACCTTTAATATATATATATATATATATATATATATATATATATATATATATATATATATATATATATATATATATATATATATCATAGTTAACCCCAAGCAAGGCAGGCCGCCACTGTAGATGTAAGGGGCTACTGAGAAAAAAAGGGGGGTTCAACTTAAATTAGGAGCTGCGCAGCGAGATGTCTGTTTACATTAGTGTTAAATTTCTGCATGTCAGTAACGTCAGGAAAGCAGGAAGCAGGGAGGGAGTCCCAGAGTCCAGCAGCACGAGGAAAGAAGCTTTTGGAGTAGAAAGCTCTTCAACATCTAAGGACCTCCACAGTGTATGGATGGGATTTGGCAGATTGTCGGGTTGGTCTAGTGAATTTACGTCGTGGGGGCACCAGTGCAGCAATCTCATCAGAGCACAATCTATTGAAGTACTTGTAAAACAGGCACAAGGATGCAACATTGCGGCGATTGGACAAAGGCTAAATATATATTGATCTTTATTGTAGCATGAAGGATATTATATTACTCATCATGAACGACGCATTAACTGTTCTTATGTAGGCTACACTCCTTGGCATTATTGGCTAAAAACAGCCTGACCTTTGTTGCATCTAATTGTTTTACACAGATACGATAATTTACTAATAGAACGTCTCAATAACACATACTGAAAACTAAGCCACTTGAATGAGATAGATGACGATAACGATGATGATGATAATGATGATGATAATGATGATGATGATGATTATGGTGGTGGTAGTAGTTTAAATAGTGAAATGCACTCATTATTTTGTTTAAAAACGTAGCAAGCAGACAATACATGAATAAAGAGATGGCAACTTTTTCTGTGATTAGAATAGTCTGTGTAAAACAACTATTGTTTCTTGTTAATAAAACTTTTCGTTTTTAACGTAAAAATTATAATTATTTGCTTCGCGTAAAAACTAGTCGGTTAGATACAACGTTTCATATTGGGAAAAAATTCCCAATTTTTTAAATCTATATTTATTTTGGTGTGTTCTGAAAAGTAATTCTATTGCTGATATTGGGGATTATTTCTTCAGTTTATTGTTTTTTGATAACTGATTCAGATTCTCGTTTAATTGATCAAAAATCATTCTTCAATTTAGTTAATTATTAACCTACAAACAACATTTTTGAAGGTAGTTGACCAAACCAAAAAATCGGTTTATACTAAATGAATTTAGTGAAGTGAAACTTCCGAGTGAATCCTTATAGATAATTCTAAGAAAACATTTAATTCATAATTTTCAATTTTTTTAATTTAAATTTATTTTCGAAATATTTCCTTTTTCAATTGAAAAGAATTTCGATATTATTTTTCTATATTTTTCTCTAAAGTTTTTATTTATTTTTTAAATTTTATGTTATTTTAGAAATAATTTTCTTTTAATTGGAAAAACAGCCTGATAAATATTTTCATAATTATGTTAATATACCATTTTTGAGTATTTTATTCAGCTTGATAAAAGACTTTTGTTGTTGTACTTCATCAAATACAAAATAAAAAAAAACAATAATTTTGAAATGTATCCTTACATTTTTAAATCTGTGAGTAACTAAATTGTTCGAATGGATTTCCAATGTTATCCGTAGTTTTCCGCCAGTAGTAAAACAACTTATGGAAATATCATATAATTGCCGATAGAATAAACCGCTGGCGGACCGACGGCGAGTCATCAGTGGAAAATGCGAAGTAGAATAGTGGGCCACTAATGGATGCTTGCTAGATTGTAATCTATTTTTTCGAGTTACTTTAAGTTAATTTCTGTTTATTTTCAAATTAATAAAACTGAATGTCAAGCCAAGAAAAATAAACATTTTCACACTACCTTCCTTTGTTTTTACTTTTTTCATGTTGCTTCTTCATTTCTAACAATGAGCTATTGAAAATGTCGTTGAACGTTGAGAAGAAAACAAAAATGGATAATACATTATTTATTAATTAACAGTTATTTTTGATTAAACCTTTTAAATTTACATTTCAAAAAGGCAAGAAAGTAGTAGTCAACCCAATATATATATATATATATATATATATATATATATATATATATATATATATATATAGAGAGAGAGAGAGAGAGAGAGAGAGAGACAGTATATGGGATATCCGGCGTTGCTCGGAGCGATAAGAGAAAACAAAGTTGTAGAAATTAAATAATGTGTGTAACATCTTTAGATAAAAACTTCCTCAACTCCCTCTTTTTCCTTTCCCATCTGATTCCTCTATTGTTTCAATATTTTAAAAACAAATAATAATGTAATTAATTTCCCCGGAGTCATCTGTTTTAAATGGGACGTAAAAAATAGAAGTTAAATAGTATTTTTATGTTAAAAAGTCTCTCTCTCTCCTCTCTGTCTCTCCCTCTCTTTCTCCCTCTCTCTCTCTCTCTCTCTCTCTCTCTCTAGTCGTTCCTTTATCTTTCTCCCTTTCTCTTGTAATACTGTAATGTTAGTAAGGAGGCCTTCACAGAACTGCTAAAAGACCCGTTAAAATCTAAGTATTAAGAAAAGTAACGTTACTAATGATTATTGATCCCGGACAATGCCGAGTAGAATAAATAGTCCCGATCTATTACTAATTTCTTGGGAAAATAGGGGGTATTTCCGAATACTATGAACATAAATGATGTTGATGAATACAATAGTCCGATAAGTTGTGATATATTCCATTTACTAAAAGTGATACTGTAATCTTACAATTTTGTATCCCAGACACCAAGTAGACCAATACTGTCTTACCCCATTGCATTGTAACATATAAAGAAAATACGTGATGTTGATGAAGTGAATAGTCCTAAAAGCGTTTTTAATAGGTGACCTAATCTGTAGAAGCACCTTAAAACCGTTTTTCATTAGTTACGTAAACTACAGAAGCACCCGAAAATCGTTTTCCATAGGTGACCTACACTACACAAGCCCCCGAAAAGCGTCTTCGATATTTTACCTAAACTGCGCAATGCCCAGAAAGCAATTTACCATAGGGGAGCTTAACTGCACAAGCCGCCGAAAACGGTTACAATAGGGGACTAAACTGTACACACCTGAAGAGAATCAAAATTTACGGCCGCGCTTCTATTGTACCAAAAATTTAGAGACGCGCCTCTGTTGTACAAAAGAATAACACGTTTAAAAACGCGCCTCTGTTGTACAAAAGAATCAATCTTCAGATGATGTCATTTCTGGATTAGTTGTAGGAATGACACGTGCATCAAAGTAAAGCCTGTTAGAGTGTACCTCCTCCTGCATAGAACTCGACTCAGACCGACAGAATCAAAGACGGTACCGGAATTTCCCCAGAATTAGCATCAATTAATGATGTTAGGGAGAGAAACATCTAAATTCGCATTTGTTTCATTTTACATTTGTGAAATCGTTGCATTGTTGACGGAATGAAGACTACCAGAAGAAATTAAGCTGACAAAGAAAGAAAAAAAGTAATTCGACAACGAAAGAAAGAAAAATAAAAGAATCGTTCCGTCACTCATGACCGAGTAGAATTCTTAAATAATTTGTAATTGTATTTTTTTATCGCCTGTACTACAGATTGAACTTACAACCCCCAAAAGACTGTCATTTATAACTGAGTATTACACAACACGTTATTTGTAACACCACAGGCCCTTCCCGAGTTCGACAAGACACACCTGAAGAAGGTCGGAGATTACGTCGTCTGAAATCTTGTTAGAATAACATCCAAAATTAGAACAGTAGTTCGAATAATACAAATGATTAATCCTCATGTAAAAAGTTCCGAAAGCGAAATACAAAGGATTTAAGAAAAAGAACAAAAAACTAACAGAATTGGGTAAAGAATAAAAAACAGTAATTAGAGAAAGAAAAAATTAGAAACAAAACACGAAATTAGAGAAAGAAAAAAGAAGGAATTAGAAGGAAAAAAAGTAACTAGTAAAAAAATGAATTCGAGAAAGAAATAACATGAATAAATTAGAGAAAGTAAGAAAAAAGATGGAATAAGTGAACAAAATAGGAGTAATTAGAGAAAGATAAAACCAAAAATATGAAGGAGAAATTAAAAAGTTAATTGGTGAAAAAGAAGTAATTAGAAAAAATAAAGAAGAAATAAAAAATTAGAGAAAGAAAAACAGAATAAAAACTGGCGACTCTGGTGCCCTCTAGATGTAGATTCACTAGACTAACTGGACAATCAGCTAAATCCCATCCATTCACTGTGGAAGTCCCCAGATGCCGGAGAGCCTTCTACTCCAATAGCTTCGTTTCCTCGTGCTGCTGGCCTCTGGATCTCCCTCCCTGACCCTTTATTTTCCCGACAGTACCGACATACAAAGGTTTACAACTAATGTAAACAGACATCTCGCTACACAGGTCCTAACTTAGAATAACACCTTAAACCTACTCTCTGATTCTCAGTGGCCCCTTACGTCTACAGTGGCGTCCTGCCTTGTTTTGTGTAAAATATAAAAATATAGACTGATGCGACTATATAAATACACCTAAAACTAAAGAATTATTTTATTAAAAATACATCTTAAACTAAAGTATTATATTAGTAAAAGAATACATTTCAAAGTATATAATGAAATGACTAAAGAATACATCTGAAACTAAAGAATTATATGATTAACTAAAAATATAAAATGCTAAAAGAATACATCTAAAACTAAAGAATTAGATGATTAACTAAACATATAAAATGCTAAAATAATACATCTGAAACTAAAGAATTATATGATTAACTAAACATATAAAATGCTAAAAGAATACATCTGAAACTAAAAAATTATATGATTAACTAAACATATAAAATGCTAAAAGAATAGATCTGAAACTAAAGAATTATATGATTAACTAAACATATAAAATGCTAAAGTAATAAATCTGAAACTAAAGAATTATATGATTAACTAAACATATAACATGCTAAAAGAATAGATCTGAAACTAAAGAATTATATGATTAACTAAACATATAACATGCTAAAAGAATAGATCTAAAACTAAAGAATTATATGATTAACTAAACATATAAAATGCTAAAGTAATAAATCTGAAACTAAAGAATTATATGATTAACTAAACATATAAAATGCTAAAGTAATAAATCTGAAACTAAAGAGTTATATGATTAACTAAACATATAAAATGCTAAAATAATATATCTGAAACTAAAGAATTATATGATTAACTAAACATATAAAATGCTAAAATAATACATCTGAAACTAAAGAATTATATGATTAACTAAACATATAAAATGCTAAAAGAATACATCTGAAACTAAAGAATTATATGATTAACTAAACATATAAAATGCTAAAATAATACATCTGAAACTAAAGAATTATATGATTAACTAAACATATAAAATGCTAAAATAATACATCTGAAACTAAAGAATTATATGATTAACTAAACATATAAAATGCTAAAAGAATACATCTGAAACTAAAGAATTATATGATTAACTAAACATATAAAATGCTAAAGTAATAAATCTGAAACTAAAGAATTATATGATTAACTAAACATATAACATGCTAAAAGAATAGATCTGAAACTAAAGAATTATATGATTAACTAAACATATAACATGCTAAAAGAATAGATCTAAAACTAAAGAATTATATGATTAACTAAACATATAAAATGCTAAAGTAATAAATCTGAAACTAAAGAATTATATGATTAACTAAACATATAAAATGCTAAAGTAATAAATCTGAAACTAAAGAGTTATATGATTAACTAAACATATAAAATGCTAAAAGAATACATTATAAACTAAAGAATTATATGATTAACTAAACATATAAAATGCTAAAATAATACATCTGAAACTAAAGAATTATATGATTAACTAAACATATAAAATGCTAAAGTAATAAATCTGAAACTAAAGAGTTATATGATTAACTAAACATATAAAATGCTAAAAGAATACATCTGAAACTAAAGAATTATATGATTAACTAAACATATAAAATGCTAAAATAATACATCTGAAACTAAAGAATTATATGATTAACTAAACATATAAAATGCTAAAGTAATAAATCTGAAACTAAAGAATTATATGATTAACTAAACATATAAAATGCTAAAAGAATACATCTAACACTAAAGGAATACATCTAGAATTAAACAATTAAATGACGGAAGGAATAAATATAAAACTAAAGAATTATACGACTACAAGAATACATCTAAAAGTACAGAATTATTTGATTTAAAAAAATAGGAACTAGAGTCTTATATGACTAAAAGAATATATTCTAAAGCAAAGAATAATATGACTAAAAAATACATCTAAAACTAAAAATCATACACCTGAAGGAATTTATCTAAATAACTAATACAATACATTTACAACTAAGAGTACAAAGAAAGAGAGAATGAAATAAATATGAATAGGAAACAAAACTATAACACCAACAAAATAAAAATCAATGTCCATCATCATAAATTGAAAATTAGGAAGAAAGAAAGATAAATATATTCTCGAGGTTGAAGATGCAATCCTTATTACAGGCGATAATAAGTAAAAATAACATAAACTAATTAACACTATTACCGTGTCATCTCATTGAATAAAAAATGGATTCTGTATTAAATTTCGTATAAAGATTTTCAACTTTTAAAATATGAATTTGAAAAAGGTCGAATTTTACATCGGCCGAAACAATGCGAAAATATCAACCAAGATGAGAATGAAAGCCCGAATATTCTAATTAATACAAATTATCAATCCTCATACAACAAAATCAGAGATATAAAGAAAAAGAAAGAAATTCTGCAAATCTGAAATGAAAAGTGCAAAGAAAGTAATAAAAATAAAACAAATCTGACATTAAAAGATACATTTTGTAAGTATTAAAAGTACAAATCCAAAAAGAAATAAAAAGAAACCTGTTTTAAATGAATAAAAGGAAGTCGAAATCTCAAATATTTTTTCTGAATACAACAAAGGGTAACGATCTAGCCGTGAAAACTTCAAAGGTAAACTATTAAGAGAAAGTTTCTCGCGTCAAATGCTTAACACTTGATTCTAATTTTATGTCGGTCGAGTACTTTTCAGCGATCAATATCTACACCAACTAAATAAAGTTGCTTCAAATAAAAAATGAGACGCCGCCTCCTCAACTCACGTCAATTGGAAGAGATTGACATCTTTTCCATCAAGAAATCAATATTGATAGGCACTAGTTGAAGTAAAACTAAGCGAACATCCATCATATTAGCATTTCTGACGCGTTTACATGAGCGTAATTGTCATAAGTTTCATTAGGTCCTCTGGCAATTTCTCATCGATTTTATAAAAAACTAAATAGGGAAAGCACTCATAAAGAGTATGCTTATGAATTCGGTCAGTGTGACCTTATAATTTACTAAAGAGTTATCGTTCATGAAGGCCCAAAGGCCACTCGAGGATAACGGTTAAAGAGAGTGTGTCAATTGGATTATGAGACAAACACCTTGATGATTGCAGAGAACGGTTGATTTGGGCATAATTTGATTATATAAGTAAATTGCTTAACAACAATTTGTTAACATTGAACTTGAAAACGAACATGTGGCAGTCAGCTAGGAAGCAGTCGGTGGTATTGCGTTGAATGGACGGGAGTTCTTGGAAAGAAACAGTGTTCATGGAAAGTCCGTTTACCTCCAGGTACACAATGGAAAAAAGGAACACTTTTGTAGTAGTAGTATTTGATTAACTACTATGGAAATAACGATAGAGTAGAGAAAGACTAGCAACCTATAATGTGAAAAATAGTCTGTAAGGATGAGAAGAGGACATCCCCACTAGATTTTGAAGTCGATTTTGTCAAGGTAGGAGAGATGTAATTTAGTCGAACTACCCCAGATGTGACAACAGTCCTCTATCTTGGAATGTATCTTGCATTTATTCAGGTATGGGATTGCATCAGAAGTGATATATTTTATGAAGCTTTAGAATGATCCAAGCATGTTCCCAGCGGCATTAGCAACAGATCATATGTAAGTATTCAACTTACGGTCTGAAGCGAAAATCAGTACTAGAAGCTGACCAACACAGGAAGCCTCCTCAAGTAGAGATAGAACCTTCCTCATTTTCAGATAGTGCTAGTCAACGCACGGAGAAAGTATATTAATTACTGCGCATCATCTTCTTATATCTATCGAATCAGAAGTTAATGTGACATTTTCACCATATTGTATTTAACTGACCCCAAACATAACGGGGGTCGTGAATCTAGCATAACACACACTGTAACAGCCAGTTCTAATCTCGCACCTTCTAAAACCATATGGTCCTATGTTTCGGATTAATAATTTCTATTATTTAGATTATTCGAACTTCTTTACTCATCTTGAGTGTTATACTCACAACGTTTTGGCCGATGTAACCTCTGACCTTCTTTAGGTGTCTCTTGTCGAACTTGGGAATCTGTACGGAATTTAGAAGGAAACTATTTATTTAATCCATGAGTGTAGCTTGCCATCGTTTCGTCGTTCAGACGTGTATAAATTTTAAGTAATTCGTAATTGTATTCTTAGTATCGCCCATACTAAGAATTTATAACTAAATATTACTTTAGCAGTTTATCCTTGAAAGCAATTAAGGTATACATTTGAGGAGCCGTAAACTTATTCTTGTTGTATATGTGTTGTTTTACTACCTAGTATATATATATATATATATATATATATATATATATATATATATATATATTTGTCGATTAAAATTGTTTGCGAAAATTTCGTCAATTATGTATTAACCCGTTAATATAACAGCTGTAATAATATGCAGGCATTTCTTGCAGCCTGGTAAAAGATCAGTTACGTTGCATAATAAGAAATCCGCATATTTTTGTTGTTAAATACGGATTATTAAGTATGGATTTTGACACGTAACTTTTAAAACGGGTGGAAACGCTGCACATTCGTGTCTGACGTTCTTCAATTTGTTCTTGCAGATCAATTATTTTGTAGGCATCACTCGTCCATTTGTGAAACATCGAAACGTTTTCATATTCCTCATTTCTAATAACTGTTTCCAACGATTTTTATTTTGAAATTTCAATTGCTGAAACAACACGAGAAACACCCGTGTCTGACGTTCTTCAACTTGTTCTTGCGGATCTATTTTTTTTGTCGTCATCACTTGTCCATTTGTGAAAAATCGAAACGTTTTGATATTCCTCATTTCTAATAACCGTTTCAAATGATTTTTATTTAAAAATTTCAATTGCTGAAACAACACAAGAAACACCCGTGTCTGACGTTCTTCAACTTGTTATTGCGGATCTATTTTTTGTCGTCATCACTAGTCCATTTGTGAAACATCAAAACGTATTCATATTCCTCATTTCTAATAAGCGTTTCCAACGATTTTTATTTTGAAATTTCAATTGCTGAAACAACACAAGAAACATCCGTGTCTGACGTTCTTCAACATGTTCTTGCGGATCTATTTTTCTTTGCCGTCATCACTAGTCCATTTGTGAAACATCAAAACGTATTCATATTCCTCATTTCTAATAAGCGTTTCCAACGATTTTTATTTAAAGATTTCAATTGCTGAAACAACACGAGAAACATCCGTGTCTGACGTTCTTCAACATGTTCTTGCGGATCTATTTTTTTTGTCGTCATCACTCGTCCATTAGTGAAACATCAAAACGTTTTAATATTCCTCATTTCTAATAAGCGTTTCCAACGATTTTTATTTTAAAATTTCAATTGCTGAAACAACACGAGAAACATCCGTGTCTGACGTTCTTCAACATGTTCTTGCGGATCTATTTTTCTTTGTCGTCATCACTCGACCATTTATGAAACATCGAAACGTTTTCATATTCCTCATTTCTAATTTAAAAATTTTTTTTGAACATAGTTCATACCAAACAAGGCAGGACGCCACTGTAGACGTAAGGGGCTACTGAGAAAAAAGAAGAGGGGAGAAGGTAGGGGGCAGTCTACCTAGATTGGGATATGTGCAGCGAGATGTCTGTTTACATTAGTTTTAAACTTCTGCATGTCTGTGCTGTCGGAGAAACAGGGGACAGGAAGGAAGGTCCAGAGGCCAGCAACACGAGGAAAGAAGCTATTTGAGTAGAAGGCTCTCCGACATCTGGAGACCTCCACAGTGAATGAATGAGATTTAGTTGATTGTCGAGTTAGTCTAGTGAATTTACGTCGAGGGGGCACCAGAGTAGCCAGTTCATCGGAGCATAATCCATTGAAGTATTTTTAAACAAGCACAAGGATGCTACATTGCGGCGATGGGACAAAGGCTGAAGCTTGGTTGACAGTGAGGGACCTATTAGGTTGGCGATTCTTTTTTGGACCTTGTCAAAGAGGGAGAGACTAGTAGATGATGCACCAGCCCAGATGTGACAACAATACTCTATGCATGGGCGGATGGTGGCTTTGTAGAGATACAGGATAATGTCAGGTGAGAGGAGTTTACTAGCACGGTAAAGGGAGCCAACCTTCTTTACAGCAGCTTTGGCAATGTCTTCGATGTATTTGTTCCAATTCATGTTACCTGTGAAGGTTAGGCCGAGGAGTTTGAATGATGAACTCTCAGGTAGGATGTTATTTGCCATGACAATCGGTGGTTGGAGAGGTTCTTTGTAGTTATTGAAGGAAAATAGCTGTTTCTTTGCGGCATTAAAAGTTACCAACCATTTGTGACCCCAATCCACTACAGCCTGGAGGTCATTTTCTAAGGATTCAGCCAATGCCTCGGATATGATTGTGTCGGTTTTGCCCACATGGCGAGAGTAAAGCGTGGTGTCGTCAGCAAATAAACCAATCTCAGACACCGTGTCATCAGGGAGATCGTTTATATAGATCAGGAACAACAGAGATCCAAGGATAGATCCCTGGGGTACACCAGCATTTATGTCATGTTGCTTAGATGAACGACCATCAAGGACAACCTGGATTTTTCTTTTGTCTAGGAAGGATCTGATTATATTAAGTAATTGCCCAGTAATACCGTATGAGCGTATTTTCAGGAGAAGCCTTTTATGTCATACATTGTCAAAGGCCTTGGATATATTAAACGCTACTGCCTTACCTTCACCTGCCTTGTCGAGTGTATGATACATGCGTTCAGAGATGGCCGTTAGGATGTCCGCAGATTATCGTGCTTTTCTAAATCCATACTGGCGGTCAGATAGAAGTTTAGCATTATCTAAGTGCCTTACTATCACTAGATTGATTAAGGATTCGAAGATTTTAGCAAAGATCGGCAGCAGACTGATTAGGCCATAGTTGTGAGGATCGGTTCTATTCCCAGAACTCTTGTAGACTGGTACCACAGAGGCAATTTTCCAGCTATCAGGGAAGCAAGATTCAGCTAGGCATTTATTGTAGAGTTTGGAGAGGACAGGGGCCAGTTCAGCAGAGCATTTCTTTATTACTAATACTGGTATAAAATCAGGCCAACAAGCTTTGGAGGTGTTAAGGTTTTTTATGATTTCTCTGACCTGGGATGGGGTGATGACTAGGTTATCAAGTGTGGCTTCGGTCCGCAATGGGAACTTGGGGAGGGGGTTGTTATCTGAGTCTAAAGTAGAGTTAGAAGCGAAGCGCTGGGCAAGTAGTTCAGCCTCATCAGTGGCCGTGCATACGACATCATTGTGGTTTGATAGTGGGGGGAATCGTTGATTGACCATAATCTACTACACTATTGTAGATTTTCCAGAAATCACAAGTACCTTGTTTCTGTGACTGGATGCGTTTTTTGTTAACTCATTATACCTTCTCTTCGCTTCACCTATCACGGCCTTGCAATTATTTCTTGACTCTATTAATGTATGTTTATTAGTAGCTAACTTATGGCGGCCGAATTTACGGAATGATTGTTGCCTCTTAGAAATGGCAGCTGCACATGCCTAGGTGAACCATTGGGGAGAGTGGGGCTTGCTAAAGAATTTTCGCATGGGGACATAAGCTTCGATGCCTGCTTTGACCCATTCCGTTAATTCGTTTGCACACTGGTCGGCAGGGAGTGAGAAGGTTTCCCTCCATGGGGCGTCACTGATTTTCTCTGGCCGTCGACGACATTGCCCAATCTTCCTCGACACCGATCAACATTTGGTATCTTGACGACGCCACTTTAGGCGGCTCTATCGATTCAGTGCTCCACAACATTGAACGGATCGTCCCAGCTCTGACTGAAATTGGTTTGTTAGTTAACCCGAACAAATCTGAAATAATCGACTTGAACTGTTCCACCGTGGAGTTTCAACGGGGAATAGATGGCCTACGACTCGCTCTGGGATCCGTCTCAATAACTGAATGGGGCAACACAATATTTCTTGGGTCACCTATCTGCTCTAAAGGTATAGCTGCATCCCTACAAGACAAGTCTACAAAGCTAGAGTCTATGACAGAGCGCCTCAACATGATCGACGATCATGCGACACTGTTCCTGCTGCAAAACTGTTTTGCAATGCCCAGACTTCTATTCACACTGAGAAGTGCTCCATGTTACAACAAAGTCGATCTTCTGGAATATTTTGACAAAATTTTACGTCGCTCGGACAGTGAAATTTGTAATGTTAATTTTGCCGACACCGGCTGGCGCCAGCCCACTTTGCCGTTTCGGTTCGGTGGCCTTGGTTTGCGCTCTGCAACCGATACTGCGCTGCCGGCTTATGCTTCCTCGACGCACGCTTCGGCAGGTCTCGTTGAAGAGATTCTCTCCTCATATCTCGAATCCCCGTCTTCAGATCTTTTGACAGCCGTTTTGTCAACATGGACGTCAATAAACCTTCAGCAACCTCCCGATCTCATACATCAGTCATCCGGGGACGACATTCAATGTCAATCCATGTTTGCCGAATTCGTCCGTAGCAGTAACCAGCATAGAGTTGCCTGCCTGAGAACGTCGGCTTCATCTTACAGCGGTGCTTGGCTCCGTGACATCCCTTCGGCGACACTTGGAACCCTCTTGGACAATGACACTATCTGGATCACCGTCTCACAACGGCTGGGACTCCGTTTGTGCCACCCACACCGGTGTCGCTGTGGGCAGGTCGTTGACGAGTTTGCCCTGCATCCTCTCTCTTGTCGATTTAGTGCCGGCCGTCTGCCTCGCCACTCCGCCCTTAACGACGTAGTCAGGCGAGGTCTCGACTCAGCAGGTTTTGCATCAGTCCTTGAACCAGTCGGCCTGGACAGGGGCGACGGTCGCAGGCCTGACGGGATGACTGTGTTTGCTTTCCGCGCCGGAAAGCCGCTGATCTGGGACGCCATTTGTTCTGACTCTTTTTCACCAGCAAGGATTGCGGAATCCGCGGTGAAGCCCGGCACGGGTGCTCTGCTCACCAAAACAAGGAAGCGCGGAAAATATAGCTCGCTCACTGACCGTTTCGTCTTCCAACCAATTTCAGTGGAAACGTCGAGTGTGCTTGGCCCCGAGACTGTTAATTTTTTTCAGGATATTGGACGGAGGATTTCAACGTCTAGGCACGAGCCCCGTGAGTCAGCCTGGTTGTTCCAACGCATCTCCCTGGCTATCGTTCGTGACAACGCTATGTCAGTAACGGCGGCGTCACTTCCGTTCTAATCGTCATCTGTTGACTCTCTCTTTCTTTCTCTGACAATTGTTTCAAGCGTTATTGTTTTTTTTTCTTCTTCTCTTTATGGACGTGAGTAAACAAAATATTAAACGGACTATGAACAAAATATTCAAGGAACTATAAAAATATTAAAGGGGCAATAAACAACTATTTGGATGAGTAAGTTCTCGCACTTTTTGTATCCTAGCCACCTATTGCACTTTCTTCATCAACCCGACTACATAATCTTAACCCTTTAACAGAGATATCATTTCTCTGTTTTGTCTCACAATTCCCGACTTCATAACTACCCCTCTCCTGCAAACATAGCTTGTCATAAAAAAGGAACATCTTTTTTAACAATACCGCAACGAACACTGAAAAATCTCTAACTCCAACGCTCTCTGCCAGCTATCCAAAATTCGACTAACCTCAGTCCGTCCGCCTTAAAAGTTAGTGACATCCACATATGCAAATACATTTTATCTATAAAAATCTTCAACTACGAACAAAAGTTATTTTTACAATGGAAAACGGGTGCTCGACACGCGAAACATCTTAATCGCTTCGAATCTGATAAGCTTTCGTTTTCGTCTCTATTGTTACAGTAAACGACATTTAATTCGTTTTAATTTTCAAACTATAATTTGCAAAATCACAATCGCTCCAAACTTTCCGATATTTATTTGACGTGGTTTCCCTGCATCCCTTCTGCAGATTCATCCCCGGTCGTCTGTCTTGTCATTCTGCAATCAATGATGTAGTTAAACGAGGTCTTGATTCTGCCGGGTTCACATCAATTCTCTAGCCGGTCGACGTAGACAGAGGCGACGACATGACACTCTTTGCCTTTCAAATCGGTAAGGCATTCATATACGACGCTATTTTGTCTCGGCCCTTTCACGCCGTCAATTATTGCGTAATCTGCCGTTAATTCCGGCACTGCAGCGCAGTTCGCCGAAACTAAAAGAAATGGCGAATACAGCTCCCCGTTTCATATTTTCAGCACATCTCAGTCGAAATGCCAGGTGTCCTCGGCCTTGATACTATAGGATTCATGCGACGAAACATTCGACGAATGAAAACCACTTGCAGAAACGATCTCTTACAGACCGTTTTAGTATTCCAGCGCATCTCTCAAACTATCATCGTATACAACACTATTCCCATTGTAACGTTGTCACGCAACATATTTACCATGATAAATAATACAACAGCAAAAAAAACAACATTTATTTGTTCTTTTGTAAATTGATCCTCAAATTATTAAAGACTTATTCCTATGCATTTTATAATATCCTTATTCTTTGGTAATTTCCGAACTGAAATAATTGTTTGAATACTTCATTTGCAGATCTAAAATATTCGTTTACTTTAGGTATAGTGTTAACAAATGTTTGGTCGTTTGTAAAAGAGCCCCACCACTATTGTGAGGCTGTACGCAATAAAATATAAATGCTACCTTGGAACGCATCACGGAATAGTTGACAGCTGTATGTAAAGTTGATGTTGAGGCAGAAATATCAGGGAAGCTATCTTCTTATGTAAATACTCAATAGCATGAATGAATGTTATCCTCTTGAAAAACGTTTTTTATTACAACCCTTATTTGTGTTTGTTTTGAGGGCAGCAGAACTCTACTGCAAAAGATCCGAATTTTTAAATGTTAAGAAGATGTGTAGTCTAAAGATCGGGACAATCGATATTTTTATTGAACGATGCAGTAAATTATATCCGAGATGGACATTATTTACAGATAATGATAACACGAAATAGACGAGTTCATGTGATTTAATTTTTCAAATTTTGTACGTTGCAATCGGTTTCATAGCGATCAAATACATGTGAGTAACTAATCATAACTGGGAAACGTAGAGGAGTATTTCTGATAATCGGAAGTGAGGCGAAGAATATAGAATATACACCACTATGAGATGCTGTTGTTACATACCCAACAGTATGTCATACCCGCAGCAACCAAATTGTCGTTATAATTACAGAAACATTAACATTCACAATGGTTATCAATACCTGTTTGCTGATGGTTTTTTTAACGCGCTTTTACTGTGATCCTCTCAGACAAAGGAAATGCATGTCCTATAAGTAAAGTTTCTTATTTATATCTTAATAAAGAATAACTCGACAAAAATATGATGGAAGAAATCGAGCAATTTATGCCACGTAATCTTCTTTCAAAATCCCTGACCAGTGAGTGGCAGCCAGGAAGAGATCGAACTCCCTAATTACTTATATCTTTTCAGCCCAGGGCATTATACATACGACACCTCCTTCTATCACCCTTGCTTATTCTGAATTTTTCTTTATTTTGAAAATTTGCAACAGTAGTTTAACTGTAATTTCTAAAGTAATCAGTCAACTAGGCTCAAATTTTGACACGTGCGAGTTGAGGGGTAGTACGTTATAAAACTCATATGCATCTCTTTTCGTAATGGCGCCATGTATGTGTCAGACCCGGGACTTAGTATTATATCGTAGTAGGAAAAAGAAAAAAAAGAAAACCAAAGTTCGGAGAGATGCGAAACTATAATTTTGACATTAATATTTTTAGGAATATAAATATAAATATCTATATAATAAATAATTCGTTTTCGTGCGTACGTTATCAGTTTTGACATATTTAAAACAATGAGATCGTTCGCTTAACAAATATAGTGATTGGTGATTAAGTTTAGGTCGCTAAGGTAATAATTTCGACTTTACTTATTGTTACGTATTGATGTTTATACGTTTCGCTTCAATTATAACTCAGTAAAATGAAGGAAGTACGAAGTAGAACCTTTGACAAATTTATTTAACAAACACACTGATTAAATTAAAATGTAGAAAACCCGCTGCACGCAAGTTACTTGTTTGATTGTGAGACCGTTCTGTTTACTTTTCACTGTTCGGCAGACTACCCTTTTTATCCAAGGACCATGCCTCTTTTTTCTGGTCCAAGGGGAAAAAACTCAATTTTGTTTTGTTCGGTTGATCTAACACTTCTATGTTTAATTCTCTAACAGTACCGAGTGCATTTAGGGTTAACTTAGAGGTGCTTTACTCGAGTGTGACTGTGATTTGGCCAACTCCTGTGAGTTCTTTCATATTTCCCATTTGTATTTGTCTGATTGAGAGGTGATTGAGATGTCAGTTCGATTGTGTCAATTAACAGATCGAACGGAATGGTTGTCTTGTTGTCAACTCAGTTGTCGCAAGTGTATCTGGAACGTAACTGTTGTTTTGTTGTGCCGTGCCCAGAATTGACTCACGACTTAAACATACTAAAGGAATTGTCCATTTATTTTGCGTATGATGCCTGGTACCCAGTATGGCTTGGCAGGTCTGTAATTCCGAGCAAACACTGGTGTGCCAACTTAAAATACTTTTTTTTTGTTAGAGCTTGGTTGTTGCCTTTGTCTCTAGGGTCGTAGAGCGTTAAGTATGGTACGGAGTTTTCGTCCCATGAGTGCCTCTGCTGGTGAAAGACCATTCTTCACAGCACCATTTGGTGTATTCAAAATGGAAATAGGAAAGCATGTAGTATCTCCTCTATTGCTCTCTCCCCCTTGCTTTCAGTAGTGCCAGTTTGAATGTGTCTACAAACCTTTCGGCTCGTTGAATGGATTTAGGATGATAGAGTTGAGACCGGACGTGTTTTAATGCAACACGATTTACAGAATTGTTTGAATGACTCAGACGTGAATTGTGATCCGTTGTCTTAGACGAAAGTCTCGGGCAAGCTGTGTTGACTAAATAGCCGCCTGAGTACTGTTACCGTAGACTGAGTGTCAGTCTGTCGCATTGAAAAAACTTCTGGTCGTTTAGAATGGGCATCCACAACCACCAGAAAACTAAGGGCATTGATAGGGCTAGCAAAGTCTACGTGTATTCTGGACCATGGTGGTTCTGGTATGTTCAGTAGGAATCAACAATCCGAGGTGGATTATTCTGCGCTTCCATACACTGGATACAACGTTTGACAGTACGCTCAATGTCTGTGTACATGTTAGGCTAATGGACCACACTGCGGGCTAGTGATTTCATTCGATTAATGCCTGGATGTCCCGAATGTAGCCGTTTAAGGACTGCCGGTCTGAGCTTAGCGGATAACAACAACACGATCTGCAAACATCAAACAACCATCAATGACAGAAAGAGAGCCACTGCGCCGTTTGAACTGTTGGAGGTCTCCCGTGAGGTTAGGATGGACATGAATGTCGGAGAAATCTGTACACTTGTTGTATCATTGGATTTTGTTGTGTTTCTCGCTTTATATCAATCCTTGTCACTGGAATTGTCCGGATACAATCTGTGATCGTGCGTTGAAAATCGTCCTCGATGCTGATCGTAGCTATGACAGTGTCGTCGTCCGGAACTGATTGTGCATTGATGAGTCGTAACAAGGCATCGGCTTCGCCGAATTCTGTTGTCTGGCGATACTGTATATCGAAATCGTACCCCAGTAGAATGATTGCCCACCGGTGTAATCGGCTGGCTGAATATACTGGAATACTTTTTTTAGCCAAATATTGAAAATAGTGGCGTGTGGTCTGTCAGAAGTGTAAAGTGACGCACGAACAACATATTATGGAATTTCTTCACAGCAAAAATCAGTGCCAGTGCTCCTTTTTCCATTTGTCACTAATTGTGTTCAGCGGGTGTCAGAGATCTGGCTGCATGCATGATAGCTTTCTCAGTTCCATCTGTTAATATATCCGCCATGAATTGATGCATTAGTTGCCACGACTATGTTCTTATTTGGATCAAAATGTGTGAACAGTATGTCAGAGTTAATGAGTGCTTTTATGTTGTCAAATGATTTCTGACAGTCCATGGGCCAGGACCATTTTTGTGTGTTTTGTCAACAGTTTGTTGAGTGGTGATTTGATTTGATGGAGGGAAGGCAAGAAACTACTGTAGTATCTCACAATTCCCAGAAATGCGCGTCGACTGCACACGTCCGATTAGGGTGGTATGTGTTGAATGGCTGTCACATTAGCAGGTTCTGGACAACGACTTTGAAGATCAAAAATAAATCTCAAGTATTTTATGAAGGGTAAATAAAAATTGCACTTTTAAGGTCTGAACTGGAAACCTTGGATGTTGGTTAGGACCTTCCTGATCCGTTTTATATACTGCTGGTTGTATTGCCAACAAAAATGATGTCATCAAAGTATGCAGCTCTACGTTCCACGCCAGTGAGCATTGTGTCCATGATCTTCTGAAATATTGCAGGGGCTGTTTTTACCCATAATGGTAAACAAATCAATTGGAATAATCCACGTTGTGTGTTAATAGTAAGCAGCTCCTTGGAGGGTTCTGCCACTTCGACTTGCAGATAAGCCTCTGTGAGATCCAATTTTGCAAACAGGTGCCACGATTAAGTATGGTGAAGAGATCATCTGGGATTGGTAATGGGTATTGGTGATCCTCTAATGTTGCGTTGAGGCCAGTTGATAAATCAGCATCCATCCGAATTTA
The DNA here is from genome assembly GCA_963556195.1 of Sepiola atlantica. Lineage (NCBI taxonomy): Eukaryota > Metazoa > Mollusca > Cephalopoda > Sepiida > Sepiolidae > Sepiola > Sepiola atlantica. Next base: position 64,204,320 of record OY744528.1, on the reverse strand, counting down.
ACTATCGGCTTTCTTCACTACCACAATGGCTGCTGTCCACTGTGAATATGTCACCGGTATTATGACCTTCATTTGCTCAATTTTTTAAGTTCCTGGTCCACCAGTTACAATGCAACATATGGCACTGGGCGTTCGGAAAAAGGCTTAGAAAATGGTTTAAGGGATAGTATGGCCTCCGCCCGAGTGCGGCGTCCCAAGTTGTTTGTGAAGACTAGAGAAAATTGTTTTATGATGTATTTGGTTTGGTCGATAATGCTGTTCTGAGGTCACGATCTGGATACCAGCTCACATATCCGGTTGCGTGGAATGTCGAGAAGACCTATAACTCGATAAAGTCAAGTTCCAGCAAATGATGGCATGAGTTTGCTATGTATACGGAACCTGACACCGTTTTGTCCTTCATTTTAATGGTAGCAATTGACCCGTGATGTGATTACAGTCACCAGAAGCACTTTGTGCTATCTGACTTGTTGGTGTCAACGAAGGCTGGCCTATGATTTCCCATAGTTTTTGTGATACAAGTGTAATATCGGAAGCAGTATCCATCTGCAGCTGAACAGAATAGCCATTCAATTGTACTGTAATATATTTTCGGTTTAATTTTTGGTTTGGAAGAAGAGTTGCTAACAGAGAGTTTACGTTTGTTTTGTGATGTTGTCGGTGCCTGTCATGTGAGATTTGTCTATTATGGGTTGGTCTTTGTCCTTGAAGGCTGCAAAATCCATCTTTATACCCCAGTTGATATCAGCCGTGACAGTGGCGTGTCTTGAATGTACAGTTTCGTACAAAATCGCAGCTGTCATAGTTCCAGCAAGCTGTTGGGGGCTTGACAGATGTTGAAGTCGGTGAGATGGGCCGACGTTATTAACCGTAGATGCTGTTGTTTGTTGAACCCTAGTTGAATAATACTTTAGATTCACGAGACGCTGGAATTCCATGGCGACTTGTTGAAATAGAATTTCTGGGTTTTGCTCTTTTTTTGACAAAATACGTGTGCGAATGCCTGCCTCCCCCGCGGATCTTAAACCACACACAAAAATTAAACATTTGAATTGAGCGTCCGTGGTGGAAGATATTTTAAAATGTTCACATTCTCTGTTCACAATGCCTGCATAAGTGAAGAAATCGGTCAGATAAGACTTCGTTATGCTGAGACAATTGTAACGCATATTAAATAACGAAATCTGCTCACCAGAAATCTGCCTCAGAGCCCCCACCGTGTCGTAGAAGATGTAGTCACGTGTGTGTTTAGGTAGTATGTAGTTTGCATACCGATCGTGTTCCGACGTCCCAAGCTTCCGCAGCAAGAGTCTGACTATCAAGTCGTCAGCTTGTTTTTTTTAAATTCCACACGGAAAAGTTCCTTAAAGCGTTAAAATCACGTACAGAACGTCGATCTAGCTATTTGGTCGTAATGGAATTCCATAATTGTAGTTGCAACCGATTCTGCCGATGTCGTAAGCTTTGTTTCCGAAAGCGATGGTGCAGGTGTTGAGAATCTATCTAAAAATAATTCGATCAAACGTAATTTTTTTTGCATTAATTGCTGTGTGGTGCACTCCATCTTTGAAAATGTAAATTTGCGTTACCGTGATTCTTAAAAAAATCTATTCTCGTCGCCAAATTGTTACGTCTTGATGCTTATCCGTTTCGGTTTAATTATTACTCAGAAAAATAAAGGAAGTACAAAGTAGAACCGTTAACAAACACACTGATTAAATTAAAATGTAGAAAAACCGCCGAGCGCGAGATGCTTGTTTGATTGTGAGACCGTTCTGTTTACTGTTCACTGTTCGGCAGGTGACCCTTTTTCATAATACTTACTTTTCTGCCCAAGGTAAATAACTCAATTTTGTTTTGTTAGGTTCAACTTACACTTATTTAAAAATGAATTTTTCTAAAATAAAATTATGTCGTCCCGTCAACTAAAACAGTAAACTATTAAATATATACATTTGCAAATGTGGCATTTGTTCATTGATTTGAAGAATACTTAACGGACAATTATCCTTACGATAGAGAATATTCATCGGTTTAAAAAAATGAAGTTACTACAATTTAGAATAAAAAAGGAAAATATATTCGTTTTATTGACTTAACTGATCATGACACTTATTTTTACGGAAAGGAAAGAGCCATTTTTTCTTAATAGTACTGATTCTTGTAGAGTTTTATTATTTCAAAAGATATACTATCGTAAACTGTAAATTATACAGATTGATGTCGAAAACACAGTGGAATACCTATGGGGTCTTACTAGTTGCACTAAATAAATAAAAAGTTTTTTATAACCTTACGTGACCTTATGTGACGTGGGAGTCACCCAGTGTCGCATTTTACGTTATTATGCTTTACATATAGTCCCAGACCACGGCATGCATCCCGACTTGTTGCCTTGTCACATGTTCTACGCCACGCAGTTGGTAAATGACTCGCAAAACTTTGATATTGACACAGCTTTATCGAGAACTAGGATAAGTTCTCGGATCTGTCAGCTACCCTAAAACAATAACAACAATCATTATCATTTATAGAAACACAGGTGTGTAACAATAACGAAAAGAAAAAGTTGTCTCTTGCTGAGGAGAAAAGTTAAATGTACGACTTTCACTGGCGCAAAATTTTGGTGGGCAGATTTTGAAATTTGCTTCGTGATTTTGTCCCTTAGAGGAGATCAAATTTGGATATAATTCTTCTTAGATTTCCTAATTTCAGTATTTGATTTATCTCCGACTTCGGTCTCTTTCTGTCCTCTCTCTCACAGTCAGTCACTGTACTTGAGACTGATTAACTGCCTTTCACTTAGCTTACCGACGGTTTATAGGTGAATTCTATAAGTGTCTGTGTTTTTACTGGAAACTTTTACTTGAGTAGAGTTTTGTGATTTGCTATCCAATCACAACCACTATCTAATTTTATTTGAGAAGTGTTTAGTGATTTGCTATCTAATCACAACAACTATTTAATTTTACTAAGGAAAAGTTTTGTGATTTTCTATCTAATCACAAGCACTATCTAATTTTACTTGAGAAGTGTTTTGTGATTTGCTATCCAATCACAACAACTATCTAATTTTACTTGAGAAGTGTTTTGTGATTTGCTATCCAATCACAACAACAATCTAATTTTACTAAGGAAAAGTTTTGTGATTTTCTATCCAATCACAACCACTATCTAATTTTACTTTAGAAGAGTTTTGTGATTTGCTATCCAATCACAACCACTATCTAATTTTACTTAGGAAAAGTTTTGTGATTTGCTATCCAATCATAACCACTATCTAATTTTACTTAGGAAGAGTTTTGTGATTTTCTATCAAATCACAACCACTATCTAATTTTACTTGAGAAGAGTTTTATGATATGCTATCCAAACACAACCACTATCTAATTTTACCTAAGTGTTTTATGATTTGCTATTCAATCACAATCACTATCTAATTTTACTTAAGAGTTTCGTGATTTGCTATCCAATCACAACCACTATCTAATTTTACTTAGGAAGAGTTTTATGATATGCTATTCAATCACAACCACTATCTAAGTTTCTACTTTTTTATAATTGGTTGGACAAAAAAACCCAGGTGTTACCCTAAAGTTTGTTCTTAATTCTGTCGTTTATTTAAAAAATTAGCACACTTTAGTATTATTTTACAGGTTAATATATACATCAGATATAGTAAGTGAATCCGCATGACTTTTTAAAATACCAAAATATAATTGTATATCTGTAAATTATTTCTTGATAATGAACCTGTCCAAAGAAATAATTTCATCCAGTTTTCAATTTTTACCTGACAAAGCCTTTTTAAATTATAACAATTATTCAGCTAGAGTACATTCTTTCAGTTATCATATAAGACAATAATACCATAACGTTACGATTTGATCATGACATTTTCAGTCTTAATTATTTATAAACAAAACAATTGTTCTCGTGTTGACTGGCACTCATCACAAGAATATGACCTTCTTGAATAGAATAGTTCGTGAAAATTATATTTGTTTGACAATAATATTTGGCCATATTTTATGTGCTGACGCCCAATTTATTTTAATTAATTATTCCTTGATGTTTTTACCGTATTTTATTAATCAACGTTGTACCAGTATGTTTCTTATCCTGTCAAAATAATCGTAATTATAAACATGACTAGTATATATTCAAGGTAATGGCATATGTAGTAGTCATATAAAGATTTAAATGCATTTGTTTTAAAATTCGAGTTTATAAGTGAACGTTAGACATAATTGAGGCTTACATATTTGGAGATAATTCATATCATTGAACGTACTAATTTCTGAAATTATTAACATTATTGCGCTTGTCATTTACGGGTAGTTTAAATATAAAAATAAATTCGTTAAATATATTGGCACTTTGAATATATATATATATATATATATATATATATATATTAAATATTAAAGTGTGTTTTATCACACATACGATATCGTTTCGTTTGTTATACCCTCATGAGTTAAGGAGTGGCGGTTGTAGGCTGTCGCATGGGATCGAACACAGTTCATAGATTCAGGCTGCAATCACAAGACAAACGCTTCGGACAATACGGCCGTCGGCAATCGACACAGACAGTAATTGAAATTGAAATACACTAATTCAGGTAGGCACGGGGAAGTGTCATTGCTGCTTACAGTGTTCAACGTTCGCACGGAACTCGCTTATTGCAGATTAAAACAAACTTCATCAATATAACGGTGCTCTACTTTTAAGTCTATTACATCTTTAAAGGGGCTTTTAACTATAAATATTTTTAAAATATTAAAGTGTTTTCTAGCATACACACACACACACATATTTATATATATATGTGTGTGTGTGTTAGCGGAAACACACACACACACATATATATATATATATATATATATATATATATATATATATATATATATACACATTTAGGCAAACATTATTAAATAACACGGAGTGGTTTTGTTTGATGCGACTTTTTTTTATTTGTTCAATATTCCGAATTGTCCATCTAATGTTTCGGTCATATTGATATAAATATAATACATCGCTATATATCCCCCACCAATTCTGATGATAAAATACGATTTATCATTTATTATAAAAAAAATGAAAACATCAAACTATGTTGTTAAAAATAACACTTCCCAAACCCAAAATACATTAGGAAGAACCAATGTAATATATCAGTTCCAATGCCCTATGGGAGAATGTATCTCCGACAACAATAAAAAAAACTAATTCTAACATAGGTTTCACTTCCACAACACTATCCCGAATACTCACCCTTAATCTCTCCGAAACTAGCTCTATATGCCAACACCTAAACAAATATAATTGCACCCCCTCCCAATATAGAAACATCCTTGTTAACAATACCAAAATAATACACCATGATACTAATATCAAAAAATTAAAAATACTCGAAGCCCTCTACATAAAAACTAAACATCCCACAATTAATAATGTCAATTATGAAACTAGTCGCAACATTTTAAAGTGTCTAGCATAATAATTAACATTACCAAATTCTTAGCCATAAGGTAGTTATGCGTTTGAATTGTATGCACTTTATTTAACGTCATCAATTTCTTAACGGTTTAAACAGTCAAACTTTAAATTTCTCGTATGTGTAGAACGCCATCACGCTCTCATGTACATTTCAACTTTACAGACGCGTTTTCAAATATAAACTACTTACCGTTATAATTCAAAAATGAGCACAACAGTAAAGACACTAAAACTAATACCGCCTGAAGATGATTTGACGATTCAAATCGAAAGTACTTGCAAAAAAGAAAAAAAGAATGGAACAAGAAAGCCATGGATCATATTTATATCAATTTGACCGAAACATTAGATGGAGAATTTGGAAAATTGAAAAAATAAAAAAAAGTCGCATCAAACAAAACCACTCCGTGTTATTTAATAATGTTTGCCTAAATGAAAATATGCTTCCTAAATACACACAATATATATATATATATATATATATATATATATATATATATATATATATATATATATGAAGGAGAATGGAAAGGAATTAGAGAAAGCAAAAGCCAAATCAAAATTCAATTCAAAAGTTCAAAGCAAGGTATATTCCGCAAAAAGGCAATTTATTCAAGTTAAATTTTCCTTAAGCCAGGCTTTTCAAAGATCAAAATCTTATCATCAGAGGAAGTCGCTGGGATAGATAAGTTGGCAATGGCCAAGATTTAAAATTTGAAAAAATAAAATAAAAGTTGTAGGGAAAGAAACGCAGGGCAAAACTGTGCCAAGGTGCAAGCAAATGTCCGATTGCCAAAAAGTCCGGTGTCGAAGAGTCCAGCGGAGAGAATAAGATGTAGATAGGTAGGTCGTTAGAGGCACGAGAAGTAATGAGAGAGGTTTCAAAGTTAAATTCCAAGAAGCCACAACTTCAGGTACGGCGAAAATAGAAAATCCAAAAAGGGTAAAAAGTCCAATAAGAGGTACATTCGATGATGCAGGCAGGCGTCAGAGGAGATTAAGATGGAAAATATTCGCCATTAAAGATACTTCCCGGGCAGAGATGACAAAGGAAAGTGTTTAAAAGTGGGAAAAAGGGACAGCGAGAATATTTAAAGTCTGTCCAGTTGAGAAAGCCGGCTATAAATGAAGAAAAGCAAAGACAGTGAAAACAAGAATATAATATGCGACCAGTAGGCAAGGGAGGAAACGGGTAAGGGGTGTGTGGGAGGAGAGAGGGACGGGTACGAGGAAAGAGAGGGGGGAGGAGAAAGGGAGCGATGCGGTGAAGGAATGCGGATACAACTAAGAGTGTGAAAGTGGGCGGGGGTGAAACATAAAGTTGAAATTGGAAGTTAGCGCGAATTAGGATTCAACTAGAAAAGGGGGAAGAAAGGAGTGGGGGTAAGTTAACGAATGTTAGGATAAGGGGTTAAAATATCAGAATATGTATAAGAACAGAGTTCGGGGTTTAAATGTTTAATCAAATGACCTTAGATATAAACAATGAGGCAAAATATATATGAAGGGTAGGACTAGAAAAATGAGTTAAAAATTAAAAGAGTAAAGATAAAAAATAAAAATAGTATAAAAAGTAGAGATAAAAAAATAAAAGAATAAAGAATGAAAAATAGATGATAAGATTAGTCTTAAGCTCGCAGGGAAAATTAAGGATTGACCGAAAGAATAAAAAATAAAAAATAAAAAATAAAATAAAAAAATAAAAAAATAATAAAAATAAGATACTAATAATAGAATGAGGGAAAAGTCGATAAGATTGGAGCTCAAGAATGAAAATTAGAATAAGGAAAAAGAAAAAGGAAAACAAGACCTCGAGAGGATATCCGGAATGGGAATCTCCAAGGTGGAAAAAATATGGGTTGAAGTAAATAAGCAGTTACGGGATGCTAGTTCAAATAGATATGGGAAAATATAAACTTTGAAATTTTATTCAAAAAAGTTATATGGAGGTTAATTAAGAAAATTGTTAAATAGGTTAGTGAAGGCCGGAAGAAGTAAGAGATATACAAGGTTAAAGAAGTGACAAAGGATTAAGCCAGAGGGAGAGTGGAGATCGCAGTTAAAAGTAAATACTATGGGGGTTAAAAGATGTAGAGCGAGGGCCGGTTGGGGGTTGAGTAGTTTGAGAGAGATGTGCGAAGGGCGAAGTAAAACAAGGGGGGAATAATCGAGGCTATTAAAAGAGTGAGAAGAATTATTTAGAAGTAAAAACAGGAGGGGAAGAATAATTAGAGTGCACAGTGGAAACAGTAAGGAGTTCGATATCGAGGTGTGCAAAGGGGATATGGAGTAGTTAAGGCCAATCAACAAGTAAACAAAAGGGCTAGGACACAATATGAACAGAGTGGGTTAACTAACCCACTCTATTCATACTACATCCCAGCCCCTCCACTCACTTGTTGACTAGCCTTAACGTTGAAAGGGAAAAGAATGAAGAATGGAAGTGTTGAAGGGAAGCGGACGAATGCATTAAAAGAAGTTAAACGGGAAAGAAAATGGAAAGCCAAATAAAGTTATACAGTTAAGGAGGTTAAGTGGAAAGATTTAGGGGGTAATGGAAGAAAGATGTTAAAACTAAGGGAAATGTGAAGCTAACGGAGTTTATGGGTAATTTAATTAAGTTAAGAGAAGGTTAAAGGGATGAGGGTGATATAAGTAGAGACTATAGAACAACAGGAATTAGAACTATCAGAAAGGGGATTCGAGATGTAAGGAGGGAAAATCCGAGATGAAGGGAGGGTATTTAATCAAATGGAGGAGGGGTGTCTGGGGGATTATTATGGTTGCTATACCCGAATTTACGTTTATGCCTGCAACTGGAGATAAGTTCATTCTTAGAATTAATAATATTTTTAGATTTAGTAGCAGTAGCTATCATAAAGGTTTCCAGAGTACAAAGTTGGCAATGGGATGCTCCAGGGGTATATGATTTGGACTTTTTAAGTATTGACCAGTGAAGTTAATAGGGAGTATTTTTAAGATTGAGGTTTCTAATTAGATTGGAAAGTGAAGTGCCTGTGCTGTTATCGCTGCCATTTTTAAAGGAATATATATGGTTAGAGATCCGGGTCTTAATGGGGAAAGAGGACGCCCTAATATATGTGTGTATCTTGAAGGGTGGTGCTATAGTTGCATTGAGATTGCTAATGGTATTAGAAGAGATTTGGGTTTGGAAATCCAAGTTATGCGAGGAAAGTTGTTTGGAGAAGTGGGGTGGAGCGGATATGGGGGAAATGTGAGTTGGCCCATGAGCACTATCTATTATTGGGGGTGCTTGGTTAGAGGTATGGCTGTATAAGCGGGAGTTTATTCTCTTCTAGGGAAAAGAACTCGATTTACGTAATGACAGTTTCTACTTGAGCTAATACGCAAGATTCTTTGATAAAAATAATTTCTAAAATTAAATATGAAAATTCGTTTAAAAAGTAATATATGTTTCCTTTTTGCTAATATTCAGTTTTCTCAAGTTAAATCTGAGTTTTAAAATGTCTGAATAATGGAATATATACTGGTCCATTCTGTGTTCAGATACCACATTAATTAATTTCGTTTTTCTTATTGATTGTTTTAAATCAAATCCTATACTCTTTTCTATATCGAGAATAGTATATTTCCTTGATTAAGTCTTCAAAAATAGGTGAGCTGAGAAAGATATATACTATAGATATTTTGCGTTCAACCGAACGAATGCTATATAGAGAAAAATTGCTAGGACGAGCCTCCAATTTCTATACACCAGAGATTCGAGTCGCCAATACGCGACGCTACTTCTCAATATAAACTATGATTCACATAATTCGCTGGACTGCAAAAGACAACCGGTAAGCTCACAAATGGTGAACAATCGAAAACCTCAAAGATTTCTTAGAAATATGAAATTTAGTACCGAGGAGGAAAATCTTGTAAAAATACAATAAAAAAAGATTATAAAATATTGGTTTGGAACTCAATGATATTTATTTTAACTTCGTAAAAATGGGGAAAAGGGACGGGGGAAGTCCTTCGTGAAAATTCCGATACCTACTATTTTTATGAAATTTTAACTATAGGTTTTAGTTATCAATTAATAAATATTCTCTAAAGTTCAGTTTTCTTTGGGGTATTTTAACCGGTTTTAGGGGGTCATTATATAGGCACAACGTCCCATTTGAAAATTTAAATAGTTCAGATTTGACTTAAATTTGATCTATAATCACTAGACACTAATTAAGCAAGATCTTTAAGATTAAGTCTTAAAATAAGGACATTTTCTAGAATCAAAATTATGTAATGGATTTTTTTTCAAAATTAGAATAAGTATTCGAGACGTAAGTTTTAGTATCATGATATATTGATTTTAATTTTCGTAAGGGGACATAAAATGTGATGCAAAGTTGTTCTGTTCGGAGATTTTGTTTGGAGACGGGTATTCTTCTAGTATATATATATATGTGTGTGTGTATATATATACATATATATACGACGTTTTTAAACACGTGCATTGTCCTTAATCATGTTAGAAATTACCTTCTTGTGAAAGTTGAACGAAAGAACTATTTCTTGACGTCATTGCCTGACGTTTTTTAACAGCGCCGTAAGAAACGTTTGAATATACGCATTTGTTCTTTTCCCCCTTGATTTATTTTACCTTGTTATTTCATCATGTGCGCTTCTTCTTCGTATCACACTTTCTTGTCACTCCTTTCGGAAGCGAAAATGAGGTCACTACAAAAGGAGGTCGATTTTTGGACGCCATTTTACTTTTCTCTCTTTTTTGACACGTTTACGTTTCTTTCTATCTTTTCTTTTAATGTATTTTATTTATTTAATTGCATTTTTAAAAGGAAATGATTCATAGAATTATTCGGGTTAATCCATTTTAATCCAGCACTTCGCACATTTATTTCGTTTATACATTCGTCTCTCCCCACATCCGAATTCGGTTTTCGCCTGACCATTTTCCCAAGAGAATTGAGGAAAAGATTATTTTTAACCAAATATTCAAAGATACCAAAGTCAAACGACATGTAAATTTAATCTAATTCACTAACATGTCCTTTGTTTTCTATTAGTTTCACATTCCTTCCCCCTTCTATTTTGGTCATTTTTTTTACTTGAAATTCTTTCGACTCTTTAATTCTTATTTCTCTGTTTAATTCAAGTTTCCTATTTTTCTTCGTCTTCTCTTTCACCATTTTCTTCATCTTCCTGTTCGTCTTCAACTTTTTCTGTATATTATTTTTCATCTTTATATTCTTCTACATCATTTTCTTCATAATCATCTCAATCTACTTTTTTCATAATTTTCTTCATCTTCACTTCCTTTTTCTTCATCATCTTTATCTTTTTCACCTTTTCCCTCACTTCTTTCTTCATCATAATCAACTTATCACATTATTCTCATACATCTTCCGTACCTATATCTTTTTCATCTTATTATCTTCCATCATTTCCTTTTTTCTTCATCTTCTTTATCATTTTCTTCATCTTTACTTTCTTCTTCCTTCTTTATCTTCATTTTCTTCATCTTCTTCATCATAATTTTTGTTTCGTATTCTTTTTTGTGTTCACTTTCTTATTCAATCATTATCATTTGAATGTTCTTCACTTCTTCACTTTTTTCTTCATCATAATATTCGACTTTTTTTAATATTCTTCTTCGTCTTCTTCATTATCTGTTTCTTTATTTTTCTTCATATTTTTCATTTTTTCTATCATCATCATCATCATCATCATCATCATCATCATCATCATCATCATCATCATCATCATCATCATCATCATCATCATTTTTCACATTTCTCTTCTTCTTCTTCTTCTTCTTCTTCTACTTCTCTGTAATCATCGCCATCATCGTCTCTTCGGCATATATCAAATTATTACACCCACGTTTAATTTTTGAACAAACTCCACATCGGTTTGAAAAAAAAATCTAGGTTGTCTCATCGAAGACACGTTTTGTTTTTTAAGTGTCAAAGCATCTTCAGAATAGGCTCTCTCTACCAACCGTCGCTCTGTCTGTTCGCCTGACACGCTTAACTTTGAAATAGTATTTTTAAATAGTCCACGTATCTCGATAGGAAGCTATGTCCGTTCGTCCGCCTTATATGACGCTTAAGTTTCAAATATCATTTTCATCGCTAATCGTACAGATTAAATGAATATACCTTTACCAGTTTTTCATTTAAGGTGGCAAATTCTCATATCAAGGGATATCACTTTTCTCAACAGAAAAATACTATCAATTAATTCCAACCAACTTATAAGCACACGTAATCCCATAAAATCGTGTAGTTTACGACTCGGACTTAGGCTTAGTGATAAAAATGAATTAGCATTAATAAATACTTATTTAACCTTTAATATTGTCTTATTGTTATAGATATTCTTCAAATGTTTCTCTGTGTTTACAGTAAAAAGTGGATTTTTTAAAAAGATTTTAATTGGACAAAATTATTGGTTAATTCATATTTTAGTAACGTATATTATTTCGATACATTGCAATTTGACATTCTCAAATACGTTAAGATCAATTATCACTCTTAATACAACAATTTGCCACCCTAAACTAAAACAAGTCTTAGATTATTTGGGTAACTATTCTTATTGTGGTATTTAATTTCACATTTCAGCCGATGTAGCTTCCGACCTTTGTCAGTGAACCATTTCGACTTAAAATATGTATGTGAAACACATGAACCAATACGGAATTTCGAATTGAACCCTTTATTTAATCTACTAGGGAAAATTGTTCTTGTTCCGTCAGTCAAAATAGAAAACCTAAAAATATTTGGCAATAGATGGGCACATAGCTTTCGTCTTTTGATGGCCTTTTTCATTGTCTTTTACGTATAGAAACAGAAACATTTCCAAATGCAGTTCTTGTTTTTATGGTTGTAGTAGCTCTTCAGACAACCGGTTTCAGACGGACCAAGCCACATTTGAAACTAGTGAACAAATATTGTAAGTCTATATCGGGATCTGAACATTAATATCGATGTTATTGGCTTCTTACAACAAGTTGATATACGTTATTCAAATAATGGATAAATTCACACACTATGCAATATCTTATTCGAGTTAAAATGCTCGTGAATCTGTTGTAGTCATTCACGCACTAATACGATTTGGAAAGGCATGAACCCGCGATTTATTCCATGTATGGATGTCACCTGCGTTGTGTGCGTTTACAGCACAGGTCGTGATCGTCTGCTCGTTATCTTCATATAACACTGGCCTTATGGACAATCACGTGGTCTCGGTCAGTAATGTTACAAAGGGTTTTCCTTTCCAAATAAATTACAACTCAAGTTTGGAACAAACAAACGTTGTTTTTTTCATTTTGCGGTTACAATGACACTCGATTTTTCTACTTAACCACAGACTTGCAAATCAAGTAACCCTATCTTCCAACGGTACACAAACAGTCAATCAGCTTAAAGTTCATTTGTCTCTGAGATCCACAGAAACCCAACTGACCCTCTCTTTTTGTAATGTTTGAATATCTATACATATTGGTGTAATTTGGGGTAGACAACACCATAAGCCAACTTAAAAATCCTGGGCCATTTTATCACTGGGCATAAAATACTTAGTGAGCAGGGACCCATTATCTAGGATGATCATAACATTTGTAAAGTCTCAAGTGGCTCACTATCCCACAATGGAACCTCGTATGTAAGAAGACATTATTTCAAAAACTGATTGAATACTTGGGTGGTAACTCTCTCATTGCAGTCCTATGTCTGTATCATGTATTTATCCATTGCACTATACATATAGCATTGCACATTTTGACATAGGTAAAATAACATATTGCGTTAAATTAATCGCAGACAATGAATATATATTGTGCTTCAATAGTAGATGAGCTAAAAGTGTTTATATGCTATAATAGGTGACAACCAGACGAAACCAGTCAATTAAAAGTTGTATCAGACCCATTTTTTTTAAAGTTCTAAATTGTTCTATTGTATACGTCTATCTATTCGGTGCGATTAGCCGTTAACATCTCATACAATACATAGGACAAGTGAGAGCGCTTACAGCTGTTGGTCTAGTAGTAGACTGCCACGTTTGTGAACCGAGACGAACAAATATAAAATGTACAAGTAAAATAGACTATTAACATGCATACTGCTCCCATTTTTGAAATGTTCTTATCTTTTCTTTTTGCTGAGAATGGGGGGGGGGGTCCTACTGATATTTATAGGCTATTTCAGAGACTCCAACCGAGAGATCGTTTTAGGATTCTAACTGCCCCTTTAAGTGCAATTGTTTGGATCTCTCGTAAACTTTGTTCACCGGGTATATTTGCCAAGTAGTTTATGAAATTTTTTTTTATGGGCCCGGTTGCACCTGTAGATACTGTTATTTTCCTTTTAAAGGGGCGATTTGTTTCTTTAAAAATATAAATACTTTTCTAATATTCATAAAATTCTTAGTTGTATATCTATAATGCAACATCTATGCAACATCTATGTGTATGTATGTCTCGCTAAAACGTGAGAAACACATGACAAACACTCACAAAGGTGATATTATTTCAACCGACATAACCCCGGGAAAATAACACCGAAAGATTGCAAGAAAAGATTCATTTTTTAAGGGTCAAATAGCCATTTTTTCGATTAATGTGATCACAATTGTGTATGTTATCTTGCAAACATTACGTCATAGTTATAGGTTTTTATAATATTTTTTCGCAGTCGTCATTGTTTACTTTTATTACGTTTCTCTTCGGACTATTGTCCTTATTAAAGAGAAAAAGGGATGAGAAAGAGAGATTTAAGTAGAGCTCTAGAGGCCTTCTTGATTGTATATTTCGGCGTTATCCGAGAGAAACGTTCTATTGCGAGTATTATCCTTCGAAAGGGAGAAGGTAAGCAACGCCTATCCTGGCCAGTACTAAATGAGTGACGATTTCGGAATACCAGGTGCTCCACAATTGAGGTTAAACAACGTATATCCTGCCCCATACTAAATGGGTTACAGTTTAGGAAGACCAGGTCCTGTACAATCAAAGTTAAGCAACGCATATTTTAGGCCAGATTTATTTTTTCGCAAATAATAATTTGTTTTTAATAATTTGTTTAATAGTAAAATAGAAGATGTCCACTTGCCCATGACGGCCTATCTGAAATCAGAAACTGCAAAACGCTGTTAATTAAAAGGAAAATCCAACATTATATTTTATTCCTCGAAATGACACAATTTTTAAACCGGAAACAAGTGCATTTTTATTTCAAAATTAATAGACGCTGATTCTAGATTTCAGTTATCGTTTCTTCACGTTCTATTAGCCAGAAACTCAGAAAAGATGTCTGTAGTAGTGCTCTGGAAGTCTCCTTGAGTTCAAAAACAATATATGCGACACGCGTACACTATTTGAGGAGATATTTTAACAATAATGTATAAGTTCAGTGGTGCTCTAGATACCTCCTAGATTTTACTTTGGTGGTTTCAGTACCGCTCTGCATACCTCTTAAGTTTTTCTTTCACTCCTCACTTAAAAGATAAGAGGTGTGGAAGAAACTTTTCATTTGGTAGTGCTCTAGAAGTATCTTTAATTTTAAGAATGTTCACTATCCCAGATAAAGCAAGTATGTTTTAATGCAGTATTGCCCTGGATAAAGAACTTCTCTGCATTTTTTATAATGTTGTTGCCAGGGAACCATACTCCAAAGTACTAGCTATAATCCAAAGTACTAGCCATATTTCAAAGTGTTAAACATCTAGGATAGAGCAAGTAGTAACCAACAAGTGTTTATTACAGTGCTCAATATTTTAGATAGAGAAGGTGTGTTTAAACGCCGTGTGGCCCAGTATAAATATATTTTCTTTTTTGTTTATAATGTTGTTGTCCAGAAGTCATAATACAAATGGCTCAATATCCTGAATAGAGCAGGTAGTACCGTAAAAGTTCTCAATATCCTAGATTGAGCAGGTGTATTTTAACGTAGCGTTGCCCGGGAGAAAGAACTTCTTTGTCTTTTGTTATTATATTGTATACTAGACAAAGTACATAGGGTTGCCCGGAAGTCATGATGAAAATTATACAGTTGTATAAGTGAATACATTTAAAGTGCTCAATATCCTAGATAGAGCAGGTGTGTTTAAAAGCCGCGTTGCCAGGGAAAAATTATATCATTAATTTTGTTATATTATTTAATGCAAGAAAATCTATTCGGCATTGTCTAGAAGTCATAATAGTAACATAAAAGTAGTTAAACTAAGAAGTGATATATACTGATCATAAAGTGTTCAATTTTCTAGATAGAGTACGTGGTGTTAAACGCAGCGTTACCCGCGAGAAAGAACTTCTTAGTCCGTTGTTATTATGTTGTATGCTAGACACATTACATGGCGTTGCCATGGAGTTATAATAGTAATAATACATTATGATACCAAGTGATATAAGTGAGTAAATTCAAAATATTCAATATCCTGGAAAAAGCAGGTTGCTCACTCGCCAACCGCACCTCTTCTATAGTAAAGCAAGGGTTTCCCCGCTTAAACTCTTCTGGACATGAGTATGTAGTAAAGTTTGGGTTACTCAATCCACAGCAAAACCCGTTCTGAACTTGAGTCTGTAGTGAAGCAAGGGTTACTAAATCCGATGCACATTTTCTGCACATGAGTCTGTAGTAAAAGAGTCGGAGGTTTATACAAGCGTCATATTTTTGATTCAATTTTTCTCATTCATTTTTTCATTCATTTCCTCATTATTTTGTTCAGTTTTTCATACGTTTAACATTCACTTTTCATTTATTTTCTCATTCATAGATTTTCATTCATTTTAAATTCATTATTCATTCATTTTTTCATTAATTTTGCATTCATGTTTTGCATTCATTATTTTTAATTCTATTTATTTTTTCATACATTAATTTTTTTTTATATAATTTTCATTCTTTTTTCATTAATTTTTTCATTATTTTTCTTTCATTCATCCTTTTTATTAATTTGTTATTCATTTTTTCCATTCATTTTTGATGCATTCATTTTTTAATTCAGTATCTTTCATTCATTTAGTTTTTTCATTCAATTTTCATTCTTTTTTTAATCTATTTATGTTTTCATTCATTTTTTAAATCTATTTTTTATTCAATGTTTTCATTTTTTCATTCATATTAAACTCATTTTTTCTCATTCCATTATTTCATTCACTTTTTTTATTTATATGAATATCCTGGATAGAGCAGGTTGTAACCCAAAAGTGCTCATAACAGTGCTCAGTATTATCCATAGAGCAGGTGTGTTTAAACGCAGTATTGCCCGGAATAAATGATTTAGAATTTGATATACCCCCGGGAGCCATAATCTAAAGTGCTCAACATACTTTATCTTGATATTATTGTGAAATAGAGGGGAGGAGGACAAGAAATTAGTAATTTACTGGGACCATATGTTTTACTCGGCTTTGTCCGGGATCCAAAATCTTTAGATTACAGTATTATTTTTGGTAAGGAATATATAGTTAATCTATTCGGATTATTGCCATTATCAACATCAAGTACCTTATGTTACCTATTTACCTACGTACCTTATGTTACCTGTGTTACATTATGCTATCTATGTAAAAATAAAGATAGGGGGAAGAAGAACGAATTTATCGGGACAATTTGTTCTACTCGGAGTTTTCCGGTATCAATAATTGTAAGATTACAGTATTACTTTTGGTAAAGGATATATAGTAAATGTCTTCAGACTATTGGATTCTTCAGCATAACGTATTTTATTAATATATTAAAATGGAGGAGAGAAAGAAATTAGAAATTGACTGGGGCCATTTGTTCTTGTTGGCGTTGTCTCGGATAAAAATGTAAAATTACAGTATTACTTTTGTGTCACTGGTATATATTAAATCTCTTCGGACTATAGTCTTTATCAACATCATATATCTTCCTATTATTGTGCTCTGGGGGGCAGGACATTAGGAATAAACCAGGACTATCAATCCGACTCGGCGTTGTCCAGGATAAATAATAATTATCAACATTATTTCGTTTCATACATTGATTTTAACGGTAGTTTTAGCAGTTCTGTGAAAGCCTCTTTACTAACATTACAATATTATATTTATTAACAGAAACTTTTCTTCGACTCGGCGTTGCCAGGGGGCAATAAAACGGTCATTATTAACGTTGCTGTATTATATTTGGTAAGCGAGGAGGTAACATAATCTTTTATTGTCCGGGAGCACTAAATGTAAATTACAGTATTACATTTAAATCTCTTTAGCCTATTTCATTATCAACATCATTTCTCTTCATAGCATTGTGAAATCAGGTCGGGGAGCGGAATTACACGGCATCAAGAGTTTCATTATTTGTTGTTCTCCTTGGCGTTGTCCCGGAGCACTAAATGTAAGATTACAGTCTTACATTTAATATAGATAGCTATGAATTACATAATTATTTATTTCAACACATTAAAACACATTAAAACAGGAGAGAGGAATTACTTGGCGGAGGGGCAACAGTTTTGGTTGAGGGACAGAAACATGGAGGTGAGAGAACGATAAAGAGAGAGCTAGAGAGAGAGAGAGAGAGATTTTGTTTTATGGCTCCGGACAACGCCAGGTAGTCCTGCTAGTTAAACTTCTAAAGCATGTAACTTTACATTTGTTTTCTTATCATGTAGTCTGAAATAGGATAGTAAACTGAACTGAGCATGATAAAGTAATACAATAATTAAATTGATAGTAGTAATATTATTAGATTCGGCTTCAGACAAAAAACAAATCTCTATTAGTAATAGATTTTAATTATTTTTTATTATTATTATCATCATTATTATCATCATTATCATCTTTATTATTATTTTTTATTATTATTAATTATTAGTATTATTATTATCATTATTATTAGTAGTAGTAGTAGTAGTAGTAATAGTATTATTATCACACTCACTAAGAGTTTTCACACAAGTCACTATCAGTGATTTCGCACAAGTCAGTATCAACGATTGCTCACTAGAATCTGAATGACACCAAATCTCCCAAGATTTCGAGCAATCCCGACCTATTTTTGATAGCTAATGCAAATTACTTTGCATTATCGTAACAGCCGTTTGCTATTGATTTATTTCTATCAACAACCGTTGGTCTTCTATAGATTCCAGTACACCTCGCATCCTTCCAATGGAGGTCTGGTCAGTGGTCTCTTTCTTTGGTCGTGTCATACTCTTTGACTCTTCACCATCGTTTAGTGTGCTACCAGCCAAGATTCATGTAATCATATAAATGTGTGTATGATTATTTTTAGTTTAATGGATTCCTAGCAGTTTACACTTTCCTTAGGCTCGTGTGTTCTTTTTATATGTTTGATTCTTTTTCATTTAAATTTGTTTGTGCTAGATTCGTGTTCGTTGTTTTGTTTTTGCATTCAAAGATTTTCCTGAAGATCTCGGCTGTTTTCACCAGGTGACGGTGGTTAAGTGGATATCGACACGGACTGAAGACCTGGATGTTCCAAGTTCGAATCCAGTCGGTTTCTACAGTACCACTATCACTTAGGGATGTTGGCAACCTTCTCGTCGTCCTTCCCGTAAGTAAGTACCCGATGTCTTCCCAGAAAGATTTCTAACTAGTAAAACATCGGGGAAACTAATGCCAACACCAGAATCATCTGATTAACACGAAAGAAGAAGAACCATTGCCGTTCGTTTATGGTCTTACTCTTCTCTTTCATTCCATTTTCTCCTAGTTGCTTTTTCCAGTGTTTTGAGACAGTACCTAGTGCTTCTTACAAATATTCGGTTATAGGGATATTCTTAATGTTTCATATTCTGCTCAGTTGTCTTGTAAGTTCCATGTATTTGCGTCGGTTTTCTGCCTCGCTGGCCTTCACTCTGTTAACTGCTAGAAGCTCGAAATTTACGATTTGGCAAGTTTTACTTCATATTGACTATTCTCATATCAGGTCTCATTGCTTGTATGCATTTGTCTACTTGTACCTCCATACCCCAGAAGATGTGATTGCCGTTTTCCGACGATGTCTCTAGTTTAGGCTTGTACTGTTTGCCCATGTTTTTAAAGTAGAGGCGTTCGCATTATTCCGAGTGCATTATCTTTCCCACACAGTCACGAGTGCTTTTTAAAAAGATTAGTTTTCTGCATTACCTTATTATGTGGTTTATTGCTTCGTCTCTGCCAACAGACTCTACATTTACTGATTTTTTGGGTTCAGTCTATTTTGTTTTTATATAGTTTGTTTTGACCGCGTTGTTCCGTGTGCCTCTCAGCAGAAATTTCGTTTTTCATTTGACGTGTACTTTTCGTAGGCATGCCCAGGTGTTTCCATGGGTTTTTTCTCTTGTCAGTCTTATGACTTCTCTTCCGATGTTATCCTAACACCTTTTTGTTTCCAGCTTAGTTGCTCCTTGTATAGTTAATTTTGTGGTGCCTCTTACTGCGATGATCAGTCTTTCTGTATTCTGGGTAATGTATTTTTCGAGTTATTGTTTTTTATGTAATCCACAAAGTCTTTTATACTTACGTAGAGACGATCAGTATCATCCTTCAAGTATATTATTATTATTATTATTATTATTATTATTATTATTATTATTATTATTATTATTATTATTATTATTATTTATTTATTTATTTATTTATTTATTTTTCACCAATGAGTCACAACATATCAAGACCTAAATGCTACTTAAACATAATGGTTATTATTTACTCATTAAGTGTTCTCACATGAGTCATTATCAGTGATTTCTAATACGCAATAACAGCTGGTGTTCCCTGGAGTATGAAGGACAACTGTTACATTATGTATGTTCTATGTATGATAGCGATTATATCAGCTAATGTTCACCTGACAAAGATCGAACTAAGTGCAGATTGAAGTGATACGAAGTTTAATAAATAAACCAGTTCCCACAAAAGATAACAGGAAGAGATGACCTATAAAGTTATATACGAGGTAAGATGGATCAGAAGAAGGTAAGAACAAAGGAATGTCAGTTGACATGACGCATGACGTAAAGGATATCTAGGTTGAAAGCGAAACAGAGGTTTCAGGTAAGACGTTCGACGAACTCAAAACGGAACGGATCATCGGTAAAAATTTAACACCTAAAGAAAAGTTTAAATCGCCAAGAGGCGAGGGTCTACCCCCGAAGATATCTGTTCGTCGTGTCCACTCATGTATCCTTAATAAGATAGTTAACTAATTAGTTAAAAAGAATAATAGCCTGTCTCTCAGGTGTGAGCTATTTTTCTGTATTTCTGTGCGAGGAATATTTTTATTAATCTTGTTAAATTATGAGACAATCGACGGCTATCCACGGAATGTAGCGACCGTCAGACGATCAGAAACAATGCAGCAGCGACCAGTAGATGAATGGGGCAGCGACGGTGAAAGATAATGAAACGACGAAGGAACAACAGACTAACACGCAAAACAGTCAGCAATGAAGAAAAAGAAGAGAGTGAGAAAAACGTATGTCTCTCATACATAGTATAATGAACATTTCAGAAGACAACAAACTAATGAATTAAGTTATGTCACACACACACATATCTATGATGAAACTTTGGGATTGTCGCTTGACGAGCAAAAAGTAAAAACAAAGAAACTAATGCATGCAAAAGAAGCATGAAAGGAAAGTGACAAGAAATAGTTCCGTATACAGTACTTTTAAGTAACATAAAACGTTACACAACTAGTCATCCAATTATTATTATTATTATTATTATTATTATTATTATTATTATTATTATTATTTCATAGAAGTTTCAACTTTTGGATGGTTTTAGTCGGAGTTTTCTTTTTTGAACATCAAGTCAATTCCCTTGACTTTAGACATTCAAGCTGTACCTAAACACTTTCGCTGTTCCTAACAGGCAAATCTTTTTCAGAATTGGAAAATAAATTTTCTAGTCAATCTTTTTAAGTCATTTATGCTGGCTTTTTGTTATGGTTCCAAGCGTTCCAATTACAACGGAAATTACCTTTACTTATTTCCATTTCCATAGTCTTACTAATTCCATTTTAGATCTTGATATTTATTTATTTGTTAGTGTTGTTTCTCTTGCACTCTGGTGTTGAAGAGGTCGGCTATATCAATGGTTAAGTAAGTTCTTTTGTTTTTGTTCAGAAAGATTAAGTCGGGTTTGGAATGTTCAACACCTTAACAGCTTGTACGCACCACTTCTGGCTTATGCTCATACCACTTCTCATTGTGGTTCAATTCATAAAGTTTGAATATATTCCAGTGTAGTACTTGAGCGACTTTGTCGTGTCTCCATTTTTTATACTGATGCTGTGCTAGCATTGGGCATTCAGATACAATATATGCTAAGGTTTCTTCCCTTTCATTACATATAGGCATATCGGTGATTCTGCAGTTTTGTCAATGTAATATTTTATGGACCTAGTGCGAGTGGATTTTTCTAGGACTGCTATTAAGGTGCTCTCAGTAGATATTTTTAGATCGCCACTGACATACCAATTCCAGCTGTCATTATCTCTAAATGCAGTATTCTTAAAGAATACACTGTGTAGTTTCTTTCCAAATAATTGTAACACTCCCTCTTCTAACCCTTGATTCTTTTTCACTCCAGTTCTTAGTATTTCCTCTCTTTTCACTTCACAAAGAATAATTTTACTACTTTCATAAATATATTTATATAGACAACTTTCTTCTATATTCACAACATATTCAACACTAAGTAGACCTCAACCACTCTCCTTCCTATGTAGATACAATCGATCTGCATCCTCGTTTCTTTGCAAAAGTTTGATAAATTGTAAGCATTTTCCATGTTTTGGTACTCAAACATTTTACTTTATCAACATTAACGTCAGGTATACCGGCAGTATATCGAATGATAGCTACTGATATGGCATTGATAGCATATATTGCATTCCGAGTGTGGAAGGGGTGATTTAAGAATAACCCTTACTCTTCTCTTGTACTAATCTGTGATCTGGGTTTTCATTTCCTTGTTTTTAATCTTATCCGCCTCTAGTATTCCCAAGTATTTGTAGCCCCTCTCACTGTCTACTTTCTTCATCAGATATGTTGTTGCGAGTTGAAGGCAATCTGAGTGGGCAAGTGTACCCATTTTTATAACAAGAATGGCATATTTAGTTATGTCAAATTCCATTCGTATGTCGTCATTAAATAATTTTACCGTATTTATTATGGTATCAAGTTTGCTTTCATTCTTTTTTAAAAACCTTAAAGTCATCTATGAACAGTAAGTGGTTGACTGTAGGAAGTCCTTTCCGAAGTCTATATCCTGCCTTGACATTAGTGTCAGTGGGATCAAACTAATGACAAAAAGCAAAGGGGAATGACTATCGCACTGGAAAATTCCTCTCCTGATTTTCACTTTACCTTATGCAACACCTCCTGAAGTTAAATTCGTTTCAAAATTATTATTATTATTATTATTATTATTATTATTATTATTATTATTATTATTATTATTATTATTATTATTATTATTATTATTATTATTATTTATTTTTTATTTTTACATTAAACTTTTGTCAAATATTTTAAAATGTTTTGAATACTTATTTCTTATAATATCTCCTCAGTAGAGTTGGGCGCCAGACCGGTGTTATCTATTTAACTCTGAGTTTTCTCTGACCTGGCGATTGGTCCGGGTTGCGCTGCCCCTTAATGACAAACTTTTCAAAGCTAAAACTAGTTTAAACCCTTTTTGCCTACGCTGTGTGGATATTGGGGAAAAACAGCCGAGCACGCATTCAACGAGGTGACGGTTCGCGTCGTCCCTGAGCATTTAGTACCCCGATATGTTATATCTGTAGTGTACAATGTGATGCTTTCGAATTGTGTTTCTCTCGATCCTAGCAGTAGCTAGCTTAGTTGTGTGTGGACCTATAGTGTGTGTTGGAAGGGGGGAGCGCATACTAGTTATGATCTGATTTCGCACTTTAAAACTTCAGCTTAAAGTAAAAATCAGATGTAATAGGATTTGATTGCGCTCTGCACTAATTAAAAGAGATTGGATACACACCGCTAGTTTATGTGTGTTACCCGCAAACCTGAGGTCTTATCAGAGCACATCCCAGCTTACAAACTATTTTAGTTAGTGGAACAAAGGAGTCCTGCCCTCCTACTTTTTGTCTTTATTTTCGTTAGTAGATGTCCTATGAGATGCCCACTCCCCATTGTTATTTAATCTCTAACCTTCACCCCTAAAATGGTACCTATCTTGGAGGACACCACAAAAACCATGCTATTGAATCTCATCCAGCTAATCTCTTTTTCCCCTCCCCCCAATTATCTTCTTTTTTCTCCCTACTTAGCAACCGTCTTGCATTTTTTCGGCTCTTGAAACAGCCCGGAAAACAGTGAGCAGCTCATACCTAGATAGATTGTGGAGAGTCCTCCTAACCATTACACTTAGCATTTTATTTTTTCAGCAATCTCTGTTGTATTTCCCCACCCCTCAGCGATGAATTTGTACATATATATTTTGTTTATCAAAAACGTCAAACCATGTAGAATTAAGTAGGTTTTACCCATAGATTGAATGTTGTATGTTGTGACTGAAACTAGATCAGAGAATAAACCAAGAGGACAACAGTTTACCGCCATCCCACCCCACCCAATTTTAGTCTTGTACTACATTTTATTTTATAAAGAAAATTTACTATACTGGGAACTTTTTTATCAAAATGTTTAGGATAGATAACATCTTCTGGTTAACTTTAAGAAATAAACTTTAGTGTATTCAGTCATGACGTACAGCCTGTGTTAAGCTCTGCCACCCCTAACCCTAACCCTAACTCTCCCTCACATACACACATGGTGTTTATGGGAATTTCTTCATTAACCCGAGGCGTTCTTCTATTTTTAGCTATTTATTCTTTATTTATCAATGTGCTTCAACATATAACACACGCACAATACATATACTCCGCATCTACACACATGTACGCGCATACACACGCATACGCGTATATACACGCGCGCATTAAAACACGTCTGCATATGCTCAGTCATACAAACATATAAACTCGTCCACATCAATACAAGTGCCCGAACGCACACATGCGTACACTCACGCGAGTTCCGTACGGTCTGGAATAAAACGGTATGAACACACATGCGCATTTACTGACATATATGCAAGCAACCACGCGGACACATACAGTCGCACGCGATTCGATGCACGCGGACACACGAACACATACCCACATAAACGCTCACACACGCACGCACGCACGCTCTTCTTTCTTTTTAGAACAACCGGATACCCACAATAGCGTTCACAGTCTAAGGGAAATAACTTACTCGTATATATCGAGATTATTCTTCGTCAGGCTTGATTGTTATAGCATCTCCGATTGAACGACCTCACATAGGGTAAAGAGGTCGGCCCCAAAAGGCACGCACTCGATGATTTCTGACCCCCGTATTTTTGGACAGATATCGTCTTACCTTTTTATTGTTATTATTTGTAGGGACAAAACCGTCAAATCATTACTTCGTTTTTTGAGATGATGATTAAATAATAAAAAAGTTATTTCTTTAGTTTAACATTTTCTTCTTTTTTTTGTTTTCTTCAAATAAAATCTTTCGCGATATTGAAATGAAAAAAGAAATGGCAAACATCTTGTTTTTTTTTACCGTTTTACAGAGAGGAGAAAAGGGGAGACAAATATGCTGTGTTTGAAAAGTTTTAGAAATTTCAAGTCACAAAGAAAAAGGTTCGTGTCCTTTACGTTTAATGCCGTCAAGTGATATTTTCACCATAGTATCTATTCGTCAGTTCTTCATGGTACTATCTCTCAAACATTACTTCCTTCTTTTAGGTGGGTAATGTAGTTTCTTTTAAGTTATTATAAAACCATCTTCCCGGGCATTACTGTTTTAGAGGCTGATGCTGATGATCGGTCTTACAACTAAGATGAAGACTGACAAAAATACGTCAATGGCAGAGACGTTATGACAAACGTAGTAGAAAAGTGTAAAAAATAAAGGTCGTTTTATTTCACCGATAAAGTACAGGAATAATAGGAAAGGCTGAAAAACCAAAAAAAATGTCGTTGTACTCTCGATAGCAGGAAAAGCAGGATAAACTCACATGGAGATTGATGTGAGAGCCCGTGAGGTATAGGAAAGGTAGGTCCGGTTTATTTAGACGTGGCCAAAGGCAGGAGGTGGTCGCCGATTGGAGGAGGGCGTCGTCAGATGTATGAAAGGTAGGAGGATGTCGCTAGGGTAAGGGGCAGTGTAGTGGCAAACATTAAAGAAAAAGTTCCAAAAATCTTTGTCCGAAATTGAAAAAAAAAGTTTAGCGGAAAGAAATTGGTGATTGTTAGATATTTTAGCTTTGAATGCTGCCTTTTTTAATAAAAAGGAAAACGAATTTAAAAATCACCGACGATTTTATGGAGTAAGGATGGAAAAATCAGGTGTGATAGTCCAAAAGAGTTGCTGAATACGACGAATCTATGGACACGTGTTTTTGGCTATTAATCGTCAGCAGTATGACTACCTGGGCAAAGATTGAACGTACGATATTACTGTCTGCAGTCTGGTGTTTTACCATAATACCACAAACACATTGCCGAAATCGATTTCGACGTATGAGTGCCCCGTCTGGGGTTGCCCGCGCGTGAATTTGTAATTGCTGAGTCGGCATTGCTTGATTCCAATGGCAAGTAGTAGTACAAGACGACTGGAAACAATGTC